>CM050163.1:196627980-196975480 GCA_027410445.1 Discoglossus pictus | reverse complement strand
GGAAGTCATCAATGCTCTGAAGCAAACTTGGCATGTCTCCTGCTTTGTGTGTGTGGCCTGTAACACTCCAATACGCAATAGTGTCTTCCATTTAGAAGATGGAGATCCCTACTGTGAAAATGGTGAGTATTTATTCATCCATTGGGATGTAACAAAGCTGAAATATTATCTAGATAGTATATGGTCCCTTAACCTCATAAAAGGGACACAGTTACCCCAACATTAAGTTGTATTTGTTTGTTATAAAATTGGTTATACATGGCATTAAGTAAGTCGTTCATTGGATATTCAGCATTGTAGCTCGGAGTGCGTAATACGTGGGATACAACTGCATTATAGAATTGGGGAAATATTCTGGGCTGTTTCTTTTACTAGCCATTTCTTCTAAAGTAAATAGCTAGGGTTGTGGACTCTTTATGAACAATAATAAAACCCTACTTTGCAAATCCAGATTTAAAGGACCTCTGTAATTCAAGAAAAAAATCACTTGTTGCACTACACATATACTACTCTGGCAATGCAAGCACAATAACAATGTGCTACATGGCTAATAATGTTTGGCTGTACTGGAACTGAAAAATATGCATTTTGAGATTCAAGGGAGTGCAGCTTGTATGTGTGTAATAGGGAATTTTTAACTATACTTTCAATCAGAATTATGTCTACAGTTTTATAGCAAAAAGAATGGTGGGACATACACACCTGACAATGGACACAAAGTAATAGCATGCCCTCTGTCATGGTGACCAGTCTCTCAAGTCTCTCCTGCTTGAGAGAAACTAAATCCACAAGTCAACTGCTTAAGCCATTCTTGGTTGTCATTAATGGGAAGATACTGATCTTTCTAGGCATAGTGTGCAAGGCACCCAGGTCTGGAATACCATCTATAGTTCACAAGCGAGCAAAAATGGGTACCGTCCCACATGGCACTCTTAACTTGTACCTATTTCAGCTATGGGTCTCATTTATGTTCTCTGCAGTTTCACTTTTCTGATCATTTTTAATTTTCAGTTTGTGCATAGATTTGTGTTCTTATGACAGTCGGAAACAAATAGTCCCATCTACTCTACCAACTTCATCTACTTTATTATCCCTTCTAGGTCTTTTGTAAGTCTCTTTAAAACAAATGTAGAAAACCAGGGTAAATGTAAATCTACTATATACACTAGGGTATGTATATGTGTGTGTGTATGTATAGCACATATAATAGTTGTCAAATTGCGAGTAGTCGTCCACACACTTTGCAAGCTCGCAGTTTGGGCGAGGTCCGCATTTGCGGAGGTGGAGGCTCCAACGTCGGCTGCGAGGGGCCGCAATTGCGGAGGGGACATGAACTGCAATAAACCAAAGGGTCATTGCAGGCCGCAAATGCAGAACTCTCAAAGCGAGTGTCCGCATTTGCGGAGGTGGAGGCTCTACGGCGCCTCACTTGCGGTTAAAAACAACCCCGAAAGCAAGACTTTGAAAAAAAAAAACAACCACGCTGCGGGACTTAGAAAAAAAAATATACAACCCGTGGGACTTAGAAAAATCAGTAACGTGCAATGAGGAAATACGGACTTAGACAAAAAAAAATACGACCCGCGGGAAAATTACAGTTGCAAAAATACACAGCATGGGGGGACAGCCACGACATCTGCCAGTGAGGTTGCACGCAAATTAAAGTCGAATTTAAGGAGTTTTGGAACTTGAAAATCGGCTAAGCAAGAGAAAAAATGGCGACCAAAAAAAATGAAAACGAGGCTACACGACACCGAAACGGAAAACACAGCCAGGGACGTACGACTTTACAAAGGGATGTACAAAAATACACAGTTAGGAAGCATGGAAAATGCTCGCGAGGCGCGTAACACAGACAAACCACGCCATTTTACAACACTAACTTGCAACTAATAACATTGCAAATCTAAAATGGCGCTTTACACAACTAAACCAACGGTTTGCCCTCGCACACACAACATATTTCAAATGCACATTTGGGACATTTGTGAATGACACTTTCTCCTCAGGGCAGCAACACTCCAACTGTACATTGTATGCTACTGCAAAATAAAAAGAGATTGTTAGCTCTTCAGGCTATTGATTGCTGGATATATTAAATAGAAAGAGGTTAAGTATATTAATTTATTAAGTAACTAATTTATTAATTCTTATTTTAAAAAAATATAGATATATATATCAGTTTTTGTGATGAGCGCCGGAAGTGCTCAGAGGACCAAAAGTACACGAGAGGAGAGGCTCGCAATGAACGCCCAAGGTCCTCAGAGTAGAAAAAGCTTTATATTGTGTGGCAAACAGCATTGACATGGCTTCAAATTTTATTGCCCCATCACTTTTGACGGGCAAGTCGCTAGTGTGTGTATATATATATATATATATATATATATATATACTTATTTAAATTACCCTGATAGTGAGCTGAAATTTACTGTTGCTACCATTAATTAATGTGCTTCATATTTTATTGTATGCTGTTAACTGTACTAAACAGTCCAGCTGGGTATGCTCTCCAGATTCATTGTAGCCTCTAGTATCAGTTGTACTAGTGTTCCATGGGGACAGAACATAATGTGCTGGCTCTGCTTCTTAGATAAATGGACTTCTATGTGATGATGGCAATGATTAGATTCCATCCATAAGAAAAACAGATCTGGCTATCAAATTAATTCTTGAGATAAGAATCTCTTCTGTTACTGGAAAATCCATGTAGAGGCCAAGTTGAAGTGAATAGGAATTGTGGCCTAGATATGATGGCACTAAATTATCTCCTTATGTTTTAGACATTAACATGCTCTATAATTTTAAGATTTCTCTTTCTCGCTCTTTAGATTATTATTCCTTGTTTGGTATAATGTGCCATGGATGTGAGTTCCCTGTTGAAGCTGGAGACAGGTTCCTGGAAGCTCTGGGACACACCTGGCACAACACCTGCTTTGTATGCTCGGTGAGTACACCATTGGGATTCTAGAAGGGAACTACATTTATACGGCTGACTAGCTTTAAGAACAAAGGATTGTTTTTAGTGCCAGATAAGCAAGTTAGACACATTTTGCAGGTATTCCTGAAGCATGTTTTCTTGAAGCTTTGGATTCCTTATGAGGTCACTGTAGTGGTTTATTAAAAAAAAAAATGAATCCACGTTGCTTTAAAAATCTTACATTTCATTTTTTAGCATTGCTCATTTGGGAAGGACGCTTTTCTCCATACTCAGTTAGGTGTCCAGGGTATGAGGAGGTTTTCCTGATAATAATTTTGATCAGCCTCCTTTGTTACAGTGGCTACTTACCAGTATAACAGAATGTTTAGGACAGCCTGCCTAGCAGATCCTTTCCCACCCCTAGACTCTTAATAGGGGTTTAAGAAAAGCAGACTGTCATGATGTATTCAAAGTAGCTTTTAAAACTTACTTTTGAACATTAGAATTGCAGGTTCCTGAAGTGCATGAAGGTCTCAACATCCCCTTTTAAGGGTCCTACACAAGAGGCTCTCTGTTTGCCCACATGGGCACTGCAGGGGAACAGGCTGTTGAGACTAATATAAGGACTGCATAACCACCTCTAGGCACCTAATACATATATATATATATAGAAAAGCAGATATTTCTGAATATGCAATGCTAAAGTTAAAATGTCCGGTTTTAAAGGTACACATTTTTCCTTCAAATACAGAATATATTGCTAATCATCTGAAATCATATTATATGAATATTACATAGTCCATTTTAAACAGACTCTGCCTCCTTTTTAGGTGGCATTGGCAAGCAAAACATTGCAATGTATGAAAGTAAGGACAAATTATTATAAGATGATCTAAACTCACCCTACAGCTTCCCATAAAAAGCCAGGTATAAATGCTTGCTCTACAGTTCCTGTTCTCATTTAGAGAGCATACCTTCCATCTCGATCACAAGCACACCCCAGGATATTTTTATTCATGATCCACTAAGACCTGCTTTGCTGCACCCACTATCAGGTGTCCATGGTGTGGGAGAGGATCTGTCCAGATGATGGCTATCTGGCAGCTACAGTAACATCTTGCTGATCAAAAAATATTTAGAACATCTCCTAAATACTAAATAGCGAGTGGAAAGAAGCGGCTCTGCTAGGCCCTGAAACACTAAATTTAGATTTTAAAAGCTATATTGAATTTATTTAATTAAAATACTGAATTTATTGGTAGTAGGCTATTAAATAATGAAATTAAAAACTGTTTTATGACCATCACAGTTTCCCATAGAAAATGCTAGGATGCTCTGGTGCTAGGTTTTTCTTTATCAATTAATGTCTCTATATAATTTGAAATTCTTCTAATATCTTTATAGTCTAATGATTCTATGGAGTACTTGTCATTCATTTGTTCGCTACAACAGAATAATCCGTGACATGATTTATGATTAATTCTCATTTGTTTCTTTCTTTCTTAGGTGTGTTGTGAAAGTTTGGAAGGACAAACGTTCTTCTCAAAGAAGGATAAACCATTGTGCAAGAAGCATGCCCATGCTGTGAACATCTGAGGTCTTCCACAGCACAACTCCTCTTGCCTAAGCAAATTGTAATGCTAAAATATATGTAGGCTAAGAGTTAGGCCATTCATTTACTTCTGTGAATAGAAGATATGATATATAAAATATAAGATTTGGATTAGTTTGTATAAAATTCAGATGCTGCTGTGATGTTAGAAAATATCTTGCACAACCTAACGTCTAAAGGCTTCCTCTTTTTTTTCTTTGTTTTTTGTTTAAGCTAAATTATTAGGGTGGCATCTATGCAATGTACTTCACACAAAGCAGTGCTTAAAACTGGCACAGCTCCCTAGCTTCAATTGGGTTTTTAGGGTTTGTTCTTAGAAGTTGAATATTTTGATAATACAATATATCAAAAAATCTTCATCGTTTTTGTAGTCTTGAGATATACAAATGTTAGTGTGTTTACAATACACACATACTAACATAATAAGGTGTGTGTGTATATGTGTATATGTATATATATATATATATATATATATATATATATATATATATATATAGAGAGAGAGAGAGTAAATACATAGTACATTTGTTCACATTTGAATGTCTAAAATAAGTTAAAAAACATGCAAATGTGCCCACAAATGCTTCATTCTTCAATCCCTAACCATGCCTTCCTTTAAGCTTATGCCTGCTGCACTACACACACACACATATATATATATATATATATATATATATATATAAATAATAAACCCATACGTGATGAAAATTCTGCTGTAGGGCTGAATCCAAACAAGTTTTAGGAGTAAATAGTGAAATCCAGTTAGTGCACAACTGTACACACAATGTACTGGTTGACCGTATATTCAAGTGGACGACCAGGGAATTGATTTATGACCAGTATTTACTGTTTTAGTAGCAGAACAGACAGCTGACCCCGCCACATAAATATAGTATTAATTTTTTAATAATGTCATAAAGTGAGAAGAAACATACAGGATGTTGCAAAGGGCTCTTTTATTTATTACATAGTAGTAATATTAAAATGCTTCACGATTGCACATTTTCTAGAGAGTATATGCAGTGTTAAAACAATATGTTATGTACTTGTGTGATTAATCTATTTCTAGGTTGGATAGTAATGGCTGCCCACATCTCCTAGCTTTTGCTACAATGGTTTATATGGAGAACGGAGTGTGGATATAAAGTAATCGTTGATGGAAAAATGCCACTACTCAGTTTATTTATCGGTGTGTTTTACACACCATTTTGTTGTTGTTAATTTGTGGTATGTTACATGTTTGTGTCTCATGATACAGAGTGCTAGATAATGAGATTTATACCACCTCAATCCTGAGTGATTTTTCATCCACAATGAAGGGAGGTAAAGTGAAACATAGAGTCGCAGGCTAGTCTTGCATCTCATGACCATACCATCCTTTTAAAAGGGGACACCTGCAGAAAAATGTACAAGGCTGCATTTAGATTAGTGAATACCTTAAACGGTCACAGATTTACCATTTATGGGAAATATCTTTGCCTTTTTCTGTTAAATACAATTGTATAATGATTTGAAAAATGTTGTGCCGCAATTAGCCTGTCAATCAAATCTTCTGATCCTTGCCCTGGTCGAAGCTTTTTTGTTTATATTGAGCCATGGCCAATGCAGCTATCTAAGGCATGTCATGGAGACTTTATATTCAGAGGGTTGTAACTTACCTAGTATGAGTGCAATGATTATGTCATCTGTTATGGTGCTTATGTGTTGTGATGTCAGTATGTGGATATTACACATGACTGTGTATATGGCATCCAGGATAACTACAGCACTATCATACACCTTGCTCTAGGCAGGTTTCTCACTCTGTTACTGATAAGAGCCAACCAGACAATATCTTTAAGTGATCCAAAGTGTGATAGTGAAGGCTGATTGCTCTGTGTATTTAGTTCCTGCAACCCTTCACTCATCCATTGCTATAGCTGGATTAAATTTGAGGTTTGGGGTAAACCAGTTGTCTTGGTATGTTTATGCATGAATTAAATGGGCATGCCAAAGCCCTTACCTGTCAGGGAATTGCAATGAAAATTGGCTACTGTATGAATTATTAAACTACAGCAGAATACAACTATTGCACACTTTAAGACCTCTCCACACACTGATTAAACCTAATTAAACAAACCCAGTTGTTAATTTCATAGTAATTCTAGTAGTTTATATCCCTCCAAATATATGTTTGCATTACACTTCCTCTATTATGTTGAAAATGTGTGTCTAACCATAATTGTGTTACGTGTGGGGTTGATTGTAATTCTAACCCTACCAATGTCTGGGAGATGAGCATGACAGCCAAATGGTTCGCTCTGTAGCATCTATAAGGCCTTTTCTTGACAGTGTGGTTTCAATATATGTTTAGCTTTAATTCTACATCTTCCCACTATGTATGTGTATTAGTTTAACATAATGAAAGCTTAATATGACCATTTTAGTGGTCTTATAGAGGGCTCAATATAAAAAAGAGTAAACTTTTACTGTGCATTCACAGTAAAAAAAAGTGTTTAAATGCACAGTAAAAGTTTAATAAAGATTTTTTTTTCCTTTTACTTATCGAGCCTTACCTGACTATACTTTAGAGACCCCTTTGTAAGATCACTAAAGTGATCCTTTTATTTATGAGATTATGCTGTGACTTCTAGCAACCTGGAAAGATGACTATTGAAATTCCAAATGGACTTAAGACAAGGAGATTGTTGAATAGTTAAGAGCCATGACATTTGGATGTTCTTGTTTTTAATCATTTTGCACCGTTTAATTCATTTTAATCCCGCTAGGAATAGTTGTGTAAGATTTGTGGATGTCACATTTTTACACATACTGTTTTAATATGGAGTCACAAAGTAATTTAATTTAAGTATTCATTATAGTACCAAAATATAATTACTGCTGTATTGAAGTATTTTAATTGCTGTGGCAAAGAAAATGTTGTAGAAGTATGTGCCATTTACAAGTGAATATCTTTCGGCACATTTTCTATCAACCCTTTTCAGACGTCAAAAAAAGCTTTATTTGTGCATGGAAATGAAGAGATCTGGAGTCCTCAGAGTTCTCTGCTCCAACCAACCATTGTCCTGTATGTCCAAAATTCTTTATCAAATGTATTGGGCGTATATTGTGCCTTATTAAAAATCTAAAAATTGCCAAATGAATCTAATCCTGCTCTGTCAGTTTGAGTAGTTCTCCATGTTCTGAATTAACTGCTGACAAAAACCTGAATGAAGCTATTATTTTCATGGGAAAACAATGTTTTGAGCTATTGGTGTGTGTCATGTCAATGTCCACCCTTTACAGTTTATTATTATTATTGGTTATTTGTAACATGCCAACATATTATGTAGCTCTATACATAAGTTAATTCCAGGCAATGACAAATTCAATATAAACACATTACAAATAATGGAGGGCCCTCTGTTTGAGCTTAGAATCCAGTGTCCATAGGGCTTTCCCCAAAGCGCCATGCAAGGTTGAAAACTCACAAACTTACAACCTAAAGTTTAAACCTGTTCTTTGTTTGGAGCTGTATTTTCAGGCGCATCACCCATATAATTATCTTCTTATTAAACATGTTTAATGTTTTTGTGGAATCAAATATTTGCTTTGTGGGGCTTCAGCTGCTTCTGTTTTAAACCCACAGTTTTTTTAAGGATAGATGTGCCACTGTTTCACAACATGCAGATGTATCACATTTGATTACTTTTCTGAGTGCTTTGTGATATATATATGGAATTATGTGTTCTATTCTAGCACATATGCAATACAGTACAGCTATGTCATGTATGACACTGAATATTTATTGTACATGTTTCTTGGGTTTTTGTTATGCTCGAGTGTTGTATGAAATAATGTACTGGTACAAATGTGCATTGTATTTTATAAACCGAACTTCACTAATATACATAGCTATGTAAATCTGGTGTGGTTTTCAAATATTTGAGAGAGATGTATTCCTAAGCAAAAAGATCACAATGTACACTATTGCAGAGGATCATTGTAGCTGAAATAATGGTTGGTCTAGAAAATCTTTTTAAATATATTTAATAGATGAATGTATAACAATTTACATGATAGTTTTTAAAGAAATTATAAATGTGCCCATGAAAAAAAAATCAAGTAAATGTATTTAAATGTGCTTGATATTAGCAAAATAAATTTGCCAGTGTCCTGATCATAGTTGTACGTAATATTGGCTGAAACTCGTAACTCCTACAATTATATTATGGCTCATTGGCTGACATGGGCCCTCATTCAATTGCAATTTGGCCAATTGAATAGGGGTCTAAATAAGCACATAACATATTTTTTTTAATAAGTTTTTAGTTAGTAAACATCTATCCAAAAGCAAGGTTTTCACTAACTAAAAACGTATTTAAAAAAATATGTTATGTGCTTATTTAGAGCCCTATTCAATTGGCCAAATCGCAATTGAATGAGGGCCATGGTCACCTACTCAACATTTTTGTGGTCAAAGAAGTGTTTCTTCACTAATCCATTTTTTTTAAATATATCTTCGTGTTTATATCTTTCGTGTTTATATTTTTAACATAAATTCTAATAGTATGCTCTGATCAATCTGAAGTACCACTTTGTCCAAAACCACAATTAAGTAAAATGATAATGTATTTATTACGTGTCATGAGCTGGATGTCTTTATTGTTCAGAAAAAGTATCAACACACATATTTTGCCATTTCTGGGCTACACTGAAATAAAATTATTCTCCTACATCCTTTCATTGCTGCCTATGAATCTATATTTGTTTTTTGTTTTTTATGATTTTTCTTCTTGGCTGTTCTTTTAGTAATTCAAATTTGACAGTTTGCCGTCAATTAAATGTGTAATTTTTAAAATAATAATCATTTAACAGTGCACATTCTATAAATAAAATAATTTTGTGTAACAACAATTACTGTTTTTTTTTTGTTTTATTAAATAAAGTTTTCTTTTCAAATTCATGAAACCTATCTAAAAAAAGTTTCTTGGGGGTTGGGCAATAATATCTGCTCCCTCATGGCACAAAAATTAGTTATCGCAATTTTGAAAGTAGAGTATTTATAGATAGACTAAGGAGGCGAGGTCTGGGGAGTAAGTCAAGACCCATAAGCCATCAATACTATGAGTTTGTGTATTTATTTTTATATTATTTGACAGAAATTCTTTACAATATACAATTTAAAAAAAATGTGTTTATAGACTTTGAGTCTCTCCGATCATATCTTAAATTCATAAAACAATTTTTAATTGGATAAATAGATTTCGATCCCTCTGCTGCTCCCTGGACTAATTAATGATACTCTGATAAGTTCTGAGGAGCATTTACATTTCTTCCAGTGCTCTGACCAATTCTTCAGTTTTTTTGTTGCAAGCTGCCTGCTTCTGAGTGTGCAGTGGAAAGAAGTAGATGTCAGATTTAATAATATCCAATAATGTAAGAAATGCCACTTATCCCTCACCTCCCCCACCAGTGATAGACAAACACAACCCTCCACCTCCAGCTATCAAATGATAAAATCATACAAGATTGGATTTTCTATACAAAAACAGTCTTTAATAATCCTAAATTTTCTCTAAGAAAAATATGTTTATAGCTTACACCACTGCTAATCTTACTCATCCACAAACATGAAGTAATTTTTTCTTGCACTTCTACTGCAAGCAATTAATGAAACTGTTTAGGGAACCTGTTACCAGCTTAAAATTGCTAGAAATGTGTTTTAATTACATCTAACAATTTTAGCAACAATATGCAAATACCACAAATCATACTCTCAATGATGTATAGCTACCCAATATTAAATAAGAATGAGCACTGGCTTATAGGAATTATGATGCCCTAGGGCAATCGGATCCTCTCTCTGGTTAAATGAAAAGTATTTTTACCAACTTTACTACATGATCTCTTTTCCACATGACAAATAATCCAGTTAACACACATACCAGATGAAATTATGCTTTAAAAAAAAAACAATGTATACTTTTCCATATGTACATAGAAAGAAGCTCACAGGAATCCAATGCAGAGTAAATGTTGGAAATATTGGACAGTAAAATGTGCCAAACCCCAGGCACTGAAAGGATTAAGAGTATTTTCAAGAAGCTGTAATGTTTGCCAGAAAACTGTGCAACTGCCTATAATTTAGCTTTATCTTTAAAGGGCCACTGAAGTCAAACAAATGCTTAATCAATAATCTACTTTATATCATATTTTGTAAACACATCATTAAAATAAATCAATAAGGCTACTTAGTTGGGGTTTAGGCTATTTTACACAACAAAAACAGCCACTTTGATGTTAACAGTCCGCTCGTGATGGCAAGACCTTGTCCGTCCATGCTTTATTTCGTGCATTTCACTTGATCGTGCAATGTCACTGGTGAAATTAAACAGACACATGACAAACAGGATTGTCATGGACCCCTTTTCCAGGGCCTGGATCATGGTGCATTGAGCTAGCATAGAGGACAGACTGCCCCTTTCGAAAATGGGAAGAAGAACTATAGTGGCACATGGGAAATGTGGGCCGGTGGGTGGTGGGGCGAATAGCCCCAAGATATAGTGCCATAGTGTGCTACCATGCTTCATGTGGTCTTGTGACCTATGTCTCTGTCTTATCATGTAAACTGTATGTAATTCCCCATTTAATATAGTGTATTCTGTGTTATGTTTAAACTGTGACTGAGTGATCATGATGGGATTAAACCAGGGTGTGCAGAGTCTACAGTGATCAGATACGTCTATTGTATTGTTATCTGTTCTCGTCCATTGTTAACAAATAAAGTTAATCCCATCTGATATGTGCTAGAGACGGCAGGATGTGTATTGTAGATGAAGCTTATTACTCTCAGGAAACTACTGTTAGACCCATGTGAAGTTTATCTCTTGTGATTGTCTGCCAAACCCTCTCATTGTTACATGGTGTACACCACCTCTGTATCTATCCCCTATAAATATTGCTGTCATTTAAAAAATAAATCACTTGACTTCTGAGACATATAGAAATCATATGGTCTCTTTATTTTGTCCCTGTTCTCCTGATACCGAACATATATCCACCCTACAAGTAACCTGTTATGGTCACTACCACAGGAAGGTTACTGTGACTCCTGCAAGTGCTGATTCCTGATAAAGAGACTCTGACTGATACAGAAGTCAGATATCAGGGTGCTGGTGCAGAGATTTCCAAGAACCCAACGGACCTTGTGGGTAGATGACCTGTAGTCTATAGCAGGTGGCCCTGGGCTTGTATAGCCCCTACTCATGGATCGTCACAAAGATAATTCTTGTGTGAGCCTATATTGCATATTAATATGCAACAGCAGCAATTTCAAGGAGGTCTTGCTATCACACCTAAGAAAATATTAGACATGGGCTTCGTAAACAACAGCACTAGTGTTTGGTCAATTCATGACACTCGAATGGAGAGTTGGACCTGCTAATGATGGGGTGAAGGGGGAAATTGTAATGAAATGTATGTAATAAAATTTGGATAATTATAGGTGATTATAATATGAATGTAGGGAAAAGTGAAGTGTGACTTGATTAGCGAGGAGCAAGAACTAAGGGACTTATTGATACAGATATGTATTTTGAGGACTAGTTCTAGTGTGATATTGGAGAATGGGATATGGTTGATATGATGACACGAGGGAGATGGGACTGTAGTGATGTTTTGATTAGATGAGGTGGCATCTAAGAAACCTATGCAGCTTAAAGTATCCAAATATGCCCTGTATGTGGTCAGAAAAGTGATCAAACTAAAGGGTGAGATGTATATTTCAGTTATTGATATACTGTATAAGAAATGTATGCTTATTTAATTATTTATTTTATTTAATTAACTATAGGAGAAGTTCTTCTAAACAGTAAAATGTATTACTGCCACTCAGTGCCTTAAATTTGAGAAAATTAAAGAAGATTCGCCACCCCACTTCTGGAAAGTTAACTGATTTTGTTCTCATTTTAGTGGTCCTTTTAATATTAAAGGAACGTGAAACTGACCAAAACGGCTGTGCACTGTCACATCATATGGCAAAACTATTAATTTTTTTTAAAATTGGTCCAGAATTCATAAACGGTAAGTATAAGCAAACATGACTGTTTTCTCAGCATCCCTGAGAGCCTTTTTTGTGATTGTCTGGGAAGCTGAAAACTTAGGGTGTCATACAAATGCCATTTGGCCAATTGAAAAGGGCTCTATATAAGCACATAGCATATTTTGTTACAGAAGTTTTTAGTGAACTTCTATCCAAAAGGAAGGTAGAGCCCTATTCAATTGACCAAATCGCATTTGAATGAGGCCCTAAGTACAGGTGCAGTTTGTGACAATGCATCTACCATTTTAAATGTCGTTCTAAGTTGCTGCTAGGCTTCCTACTAGTCTATAGATGGATAGGAGTCCTCAAAAAGGCCATGCATTATGTTAATTATGGACAATATCCACAGACTGTATGTGGAACAGTGGCCTAGGAGAAATAAGGTAAAATTGTGGCAGTAAAGTGAGGTAAGGGAAAGTGGAATATGCCCAAAGACCAGCTCAGGAGCTGACCACTGTAAATTAAAGGGTGTTCTAGGCTAAAGCTTTTTAGTGTTTTTGTTCATAGTGGCCAGTATTCAATTGAACAATTGTAAGTTACTGGAGCCCGTAAACTAATTTGCTATTGAATTGGCATCTTTTCGCTAGACGTAAACGATTTGCGGGTTAGAAGCTCAAAATCCCTGCGATTGTTAAAATCGTAACTCAGACCCAGCTAACTCTTTGATCTTTCAAGCCCGTAAATGTTACAATCGCAAATAGCTATTCAATTTCTACAATTCCCCGCATCCCCAAATGTTCTCACACCCGTAAATGGCACTGTAAATGCAAATAAAAAAATCAATACTGCACTTTAAAATACAAGGAAAGCGATGAAAGACATTAGAACTCATTGCACTACAGTCTCAAGCTCTTAAATCTGCAATCAAAATGTTTTTTTTTTTATGTTTCATTTCTGTGTCATATCAATCTCAGGAATCAATGAGTTAATACATATCAGGCCACCCACATGGACTAGAACAGTATCGCCAGTGATCACAGTATATTCAGTGACCTCATCTATTCATCTCTGCCTCTGTCGTCCCCTTCTTTTTGTGCCTTCAATCTTTCCCAGCATCAATGTATTTTCTAGGAAATCCTGCTGTCTCATGATATGGCCAAAATATTTGAGCTTCAGCCTAATGATCATACCTTTTAGTGAAAATGTTGTCTTGATTTCCTGAATAATTGATTTATTGGATCTTCTTGCAGTCCAAGGGACTCTAAGCAGTCTTCTTCTTTGTGGTCCAGCTCTCACATCTGTATGTTACTACTGGGAATACCATAGTTCGAACTATGCAGACCTTTGTTGATATCTTAATATCTTTACTTTTTACTAGCTTGTCCAAGCTTGCCATAGCTTTCCTCCCCAGAAGCAACCATCTTTTAATTTCATGACTACAGTCACCATCTGCAGAGATCTTGGGCCAAGAAAAATAAAATATGTCACTGCCTCTACTTCTTCCCCGTCTATTTGCCAGGAAGTGAGATTGCCGTTTGCCATGATCTTCATCTTTTTAACATTGAGCAGCAGGCCAACTTTTGCACTCTCTTCTTTTACCCTCATCAATAAGACCTTTAGTTTTTCCTCACTTTCAGCCATCAGAGTAGTATCATCGGCGTATCTGAGGTTGTTTATTCCTTCCAGCAACATTGATTCCGGCTTTGGATTCATCCAGTCCAGCCTTACGCATGCAACCATGTCACATTCCTTTTCCGATTTTGAACCATTCTGTTGTCCCATGTTCGGTTCTGACCGAGGCTTCTTAGTCAACATAGGAGGAAAATGAGATGATCTAGCACTCCCATCTCTTTAAGGACATGCCACTTCTCTTCTCTTCCTCTGTGGAATCCAGCTTTCAAATCCTGTAGTTCATGGTCCATATATTGTTGGAGTCGAGCTTGTAGAATCTTAAGTATTACCTTGCTGGCATGTGAAATGAGTGCAATTGTTCGATAATTGGAGCACTCTTTGGCACTGCCTTTTTTGGGGATTGGGATGTTGACGGACCATTTCTAGTCTATTGGCCATTGTTGAGTTTTCCAAATGTGTTGGCATAAGACAAGTATTCTGAGTAGAATTCTGAATAGTTCAATTGGGATTACATCACCTCCTGCAGCCCTATTATCAGCAAGACATCCTAGGGCCCATCTCACTTCACTCTCCAAGATGTCTGGCTCCAGCTCATTGGAGAAACTATTGAGGTCATCACTGCTGTTAAGATCCTTCCTGTATAGATCTTCAGTGTATTCCTGCCACCTCTTCTTTATCTGATCTTCTTCTGTTAAGTCCCTACCATTTTTGTCTTTTATCACGCCCATGAAAGGTGCCTTTTAGGTTCCCAATTTTCTTGAAGCAATCTCTTGACTTTCCAATTCGGTTATCTTCTTCAATCTCTTTACATCGCTCATTGTAGAATGTCTCCTTGTCTCTTCTTGCTATCCTCTGGAATTCTGCATTCAGTTGGACAAATCTTTTCTCATCTCCACTACCTTTTGTTTTCCTTCTTTCCTGGGCTTCTTTCAAAGCCTCATCAGACAGCCAGTTTGACTTCTTACTTTTCTTTCTTTTAGGGATATTCTTTGCTGTTTCCTGGATAATGTTGTAAACTTCAGTCCAAAGTACTTCTATCTATCTATCTATCTATCTATCTATCTCTATATCCATGACCCTATGCACCGCAGCATGACAGGCACATGTTAGATTATGCTAAACCATAAGGTTTTCATGGCAAAGATGCTGGACGGTGATTTATCTAACCTCTTTGCTATGACCTGTCCATCTTGACTGACAGTACATGGTATAGCTCACAGCTTTATCGAGGTACACAAGTCCCATCTCAAAAAAAATGTAGCAATCCAGAAGGGGATATATAATTGAAGATATCTGATGTCAGTTATGCTATAAAATCAGACATTAAAGGTCTTTCTTGCCCAATCAAGGACTGTGGCTGAGTTATCTGTGTGATACTTCTGTTTAATGAATGGATCTGTTTCCCATAAGCCTCTGACTGACGCTTGTTTGACTTCTTACTTTTCTTTCTTTTAGGGATATTCTTTGTTGCTGTTTCCTGGATAATGTTGCAAAATTCGGTCCAAAGTTCTTCAGGCATTCTATCTTCCATGTCTAGTTCCTTAAATCGTATTCTTTACTTTCACTACATAGTCACAAGGGATATTATTTATTTCGTATCTACTTGATCTGATGGTTTTCCCTCTTTTCTTAAGTATAATTTTCAACTTTGCAATCATGGTCTGAGCATTCAGCTCCAGTTCTTGTTTTTGCTGCGTGTATAGAGCTCCTTCATCTTTGGCTGCAAAGTTTATAGTCAATCTGATTTCTATGTTGTCCATCTGGTGATGTCCATGTGTAGAGTCGTCTCAGTGGCTGTTGGAAGAGGGTGTTTGCTACGACCAGAGAATTATCTTGACAAAATTCTACTAATCTCCTACCTGCTTAATTTTGTACTCCAAGACCAAATTTGCCAGTTATTCCAGGTGTCTTTTGGTTCCCTACTTTAGCATTCCAATCTCCTGATGATAGTAACATCTTTTCTTGGTGTTATATATATGCCGTGTTGAATGTCTTTACAGAACTGGACAATTTCAGCCTCTTCAGCATCCATGGTTGGAGCATAGATTTGGATCACTGTGATATTAAATGCCTTGCCTTGAATTTGAATTGAAATAATTCTGTCATTTATTGGGTTGTATCCAATCACTGCTTTGGTCACTGTTTGATTGACTAGGATGGCTACTCCATTTCGTCTGTGGAATTCTTGACTACAGTAGAAGATCTGGTGGTTGTCTGATGTGAAATGTCCCATTCCAGTCCATTTAAGTTCACCAATTCCCAGGATATCAATGTTTAACCTTGTTATTTCATTCTTTTTTTTTTTTTTTTATATTTTATTGTTTTTTACATGTAGAATTAACAGTATACAAAATACAAAAGTACAAACAAAAACACTCGCATAGCTATCAAAACAGTTCATACTGAACACGTGTGAAATAATATAAAGATCAGCGTTGACACTATCATACTTTTAGCCAGGCAATTATTGCCCACCGCCCTGTATTAAGATAAGTAATGCATATTATTTCCACCTTTTTAAAAAAAAAAAAAAAAAAAAGGAGGGAAGTGTAGTTTGCATACGCTTCATAACTAAGCTTTCCATCTACACGACCCTTGGGAAGATTTCCCCATACCCCAATGATAAGGAAGGATAGGTAAGGGCTTCCATCTCATTTTGGTCCGTTGCTCCAAAGGGGGAAAAAAAAAAACAACCAATTATGATCTACAATAAATTCCCAAGGGCATCATACTGAAATTGCCAACTACTGTTCTAAGATTTAAAAAAAGACTAAACACACTACCATTCGCACTCCTTCCATTCATGGTTCCGGGTTCCGATAGAGGGGTTGGGAGGGAGGAGCAAGTGGTTGGGCCCAAGAAACATGGTCAGAGTGTCCAAGGGCAGATCGAAGGTTTAAGTAATTACTTAGTTGGGGCCATGTTTATTCCATAATGCCCAGGCAAGGTTACTTTTTTTTATAACCCCCAATTCAGTAAAGTTTGTTTCTAACATACAATTTTTATCCACTTTCATTTTAACCTCATTCCAGGAAGGTACACATTTTTGCTTCCACTTGGAGGCTATCAGTGATTTTGCTACCATCAAAACCTGCAGTAAAAGGGCTTTAACTTTTAAGGACAGTGGAGGAAAGATGTGAAATAAGATTATTTCTGGGTGTGGAGTTAATTCTACTTCACATATTTTTGTCAGCTGGGAGAAAACTTCCACCCAAAATTTATGAATAAGTGGGCATTGCCACCAAATATGTAATGAAGACCCTATATGACTACAGTTGAGCCAACAATATTTCTCCTGGTTTAACCCACTGAACTTTGCTATCTTAACCGGCGTATAGTGCCACCTATTGCAGATTTTGAAGTGAAGTTCTCTATAAGCAGGATTTTTAACAAATCTATCCGTAATTGCAAATGATCTATACCACTCATCTATCGTCCAACTATGGTCCAAGTCACCTTCCCAATCATGCATACATTTGGATTTTAACTCCATTTGTGGCTTTTTAATAATATCGTAACATTTTGAAATGAGGTGCGTTTTAGGTTCTACCATAATCAATTTCTCAAATTGGGTTAAGTCTCTAAATGATGTCAAATAGAACTCTGACTTCTTCAGAACCTTTCCCAGCATAAGAGAATCTAACCATGAAATGTTTAAATGGGGGGCTTTTACTTTAATATTCTCCAATGAGAATCTGTCTCCAGGAAACAAGTCGGACAACAGGTTAACCCCTGCTTTAGCTATCTTCCCTAAAATGGGGGAATCAATATGTGTAGCTAGGTCCAGTAATGGGGTAATAGGCGAGGGGAATGGAATCAGTTCATATTTAACATTCAGTTTGTTCCATATATTTACCTTTCCTCTAACCATAGCTTCGCCCCTCTCCATAGATTTAAGGTTAATCTTTTTTTGAAATAGAAGCATTTTTATATTATTTAAGCCTGTTAGCTCTTGTTCAATTTGAACCCAATTCTTAACATTTGTAGGTTCTAACCATTCCAGCCTGTTTGCCACTAGAATAGCTTCCTGATATTCCTTAAGTAGAGGGTAGGCCATGCCACCATGTCTAAATTTCCCTCCCATTCTTGATTTTTTTATTCTTATTTTTTTCCCCTTATGGATGAAATTATCAATTTTATTTTGTAATTGGTTTAAAGGGTATATAGGGATTCGGCAGGGAATATTACGTAAAATGTAAGTAATTTTTGGTAAAATTACCATTTTTATGGCGATAATTCTGCCTGACCAGGATAAATTCAACCCTGACCAGGTGTTGATTTTAGCTGTAACATTTTTAAACACTTTTTTATAGTTAATTGTTATTGTCTGCTTCAAGTTTGTTTCCAGTATTATTCCCAAGTGTTTCAAAGAGTTTTGCCATAAAAGAGGAAATCGGAGCTTTAATTTAAGTAGTAATTCACTAGACATGTTAATAGACATGGCTACTGTTTTGCTAATATTTAGCTTAAAATTTGAAATTTTGCTATACTCATCAATCAATTGGAGCAGTACATCGAGAGAGACTATCGGGTCTTCCAGTGCTACAAGTAAGTCATCCGCAAAAGCTGATAGTTTATGTTCTAAAGAACCAACCTTTATCCCTTGCACCTCATTTTTCTTTCTAATCGATATTATCAAAGGTTCAATAAACAAGGCGAAAATCGCAGGAGAAAGAGGGCAACCTTGCCGTGTGCCGTTCGAAATATCAAAGCTAAATGAACTATATCCCGGGCCCACTACTTTTGCTGAGAGGGCGGTATATAGTGCCCGAATGGCTTTTGAACCAAAGTCCCCCAGCCCATATCTTTCAAACAGAGATTCTAGGAACTCCCACCCCACTCTGTCAAACGCCTTTTCTGCGTCTAATGATAAGAGCACGGTGGGAGCACCCTTTCGCTTGGCATAAGAGATTAAGTTAATGATTCTCTTGACATTGTCAGATCCTTGCCTCCCTGGAATGAAACCTTTTTGGTCTGAGGAAATAAGTTCTCCCAAGATTTTATTTAGCCTAATGGCTAGAATTTTTGCATACATTTTTATGTCAGTATTTAATAGGGAGATTGGACGAAAATCCTTGCATGATGGTTCTGTCGGCTCTTCCTTGGGGATTGTTTTAACCGAAGCCTCCAGCATTTCTTTCGGTGCCCTACCCGTAATCTTAATTTCATTTAAAGCATTCTTGAGAGGGATTAAAATTTCTGACTTGCAGGGTTTATAGTAACAGTTTCTATACCCGTCTGGAACAGGAGAGGAAAAGTTTTTCAAACCATCTATAGCTTCAGAAATTTCTGTGTCAGTTATTTCTTTATTTAAAGTATCCAGATCGGCTTCCGAAACTATCGGAAGATCAATTTTATCCAAAAATTTTGCTATATCTTCTTTAGATGGTTTGATAAAGTCTTTATCGTCCTTCAAATTATAAAGGTCTTGATAGAAAAGGCCAAAGGCATTCCCTATATCACTGGGCTTGGTCACGGTCTCGTTTTTATACTTTATACAGTCTATTCTTTTACTAGACGTTTTCCTCTTTAATTTATTTGCTAAAAGTCGCCCTGAACTATTTCCCATATGATACAGTCGTTGCTGTAGTGACCATAGGGATTTATCTACCAGTTCTTGTTCTATTTTTTTAATCTGAGATCTTATTACTTCCATACTTTTTAAAATCTTGTCATTTGAGCCGATTTTGTTAGCCCTATTTAAGTTTGTCAGATCAATATATAAGTCACGTAAAGGTCGACCTCTGAGTTTTTTCTTCATAGCTTGCCAGCTAATAAGCTGACCCCTAATAGCAGCTTTATGGGCGGTCCAAATTGTAATTTTAGATGCAACAGATAAATTATTTACCTTGAAGAAATTGTTTAGTTCTTCTTTTAGCAGATCTTTTATATGTGGGTCCTGTAGTAGGGAAATGTTTATTTTCCATGGTGGTCTAACTGTTTCAATCTGTCTCATTGATATGTTTATGCCGACCATCCCGTGATCCGACCACAAAATTGGGCCAATTTCAGTTTTGATCACTCTTTTTAAGATTCCACTGTTAACAAATATATAATCCAATCTCACATGCATATCATGACGGTGGGAATAGAAGGAGTAATCCCTTTCCCGGGGATGAAAAGTTCGCCATGAATCATATACCTGATGTTTCATTAAAATGTTATTAAAAAGATTAGATTTTTGTATAGCATGGGTATCTAAAACTGTTCCTTTATGGGATTTCCTATCTAAATCCATGTTCAGGCATAAATTAAAGTCACCACATATAATCAGAGCCCCAGAGCTGTAGCGCCTTATTAAATTAAATATTCGGTTAAGAAAACTAATTTGCCTTTGGTTCGGAGCATATATGTTAACTATCGTAAATTTCTCGCTGTTGATTAGGCCTCCCCATATTATATAGCGACCATTAGGGTCTATTATAGAAATTTCTTCCTTCATATTTAGTTTATGGTTAAACAATATTGTGACTCCCCGGGCTTTTTTTTTTTTTATAAGTAGAATTAAGAGTCAAGCCTATGTTTTTCATTTTAAAGTAAGGGATCTTTCCTGTCTGCCAATGGGTCTCCTGAAGGCATACTATGTCGGCTGACCCGGAACCGAACGACCTATAAACCATTTGTCTTTTTACCCCTAGGTTTAGACCCTGGACATTCTGACTACAAATTCTCAGACTGCTTCCTTTATCCATATCTGTGTTGATCATCATAATTTAGGACCCTTAACCCAAAAGCTCTATGCTCTCCCCCGACTCTCCCCCCCCACCCTCTCCGTAACCCGTCTTCCAGCCACATCCCACACACATTCCCCATTCGTTACCCATACACTCAAACCTGGTGAAGCAATCTCCATCACCCAGCCGGACAGACCCAAAAATAGAAATTGGTTTACCGTGGGTTAGGAAAAAGTTGAACTTCAATAAGTTCAAAAATTGGAAATCCACTGGCTAAGTTGCGCCCGTGGCTACCCGTAGTGACCAGAGCAAGATGGACAGCCCTTACGAACCGAATTTTACAAGATTCAAATTTCTCCTTTAAGAGACTCATTTTAATCTCTGCTCTTATATCCAAATTCCACAATTATGAGAAACATTTAATAACTTTCCCTTAAATACCCAAGAATAGAGAGGGAAGCTCCATTTCAATGGACCTCTTCCCCACATCCAGTATAGCACCAAATCTTAACCCTTCTAATCCTCTACAGCTCGTCGATTACTAGGGAGGGACCAAGTATAAACCTGGAACCCATTTAGTGATTTAAAAGTTCTTATTCTAATTTATTCTACCCCATTACTATTCCATAAAAACAGAGAGAAAACAACAGTGTGTTCACAACCCTTGTCCTACAAAAATAGGTTAGTATATACAGTGTTGAAATTTACTACTACTTGTGTTCAATTTATTTGGGTACCATTATTTGAAACATAATGAAAACTAATAATTCTTTTTAAAGTGAAAATTAGCACTCTTGCCTTTTGGGGCTCTACCCATTCCTTATTTACTTTCAAAAATGTATTTCTCTGTGATAACATCTATCACAAAGGTGATTGTAAAAACAGCTTCTACAAGCTGTTATCTTATAGTGCACTGTGTTATCAACATTTTAATATTAGAAACTAGTGACAGGTAAATACAATTTCTTGTTTCATTAGTTGAAGAAAAAAGAAACGAGGAAAAAAAAGAAAAAAAAAACAGAGCTATACTAGGAAGTAGGGAAGAAAATTTTTGGAGAATTACAGGAAGCAGGATGGATAGGACGGAGAGTTAGTCGACCTGATTACAGATCTTTCAGGATTGCTACACCTTCATGTTGGTTGTTTATTATTACTGATTTGTTACCCAATAGAACTATTAGTTTCGTGGGAAAGCCCCATTTGTACTGGATATTTTTTGCTCTTAAGCTTTTGGCTATACCTTTCAGTTCCATTCGCTTCATAATGGTTTCCCTTGAGAAATCCTGAAAAATCTGCAAATTTTCATAGGGCGACGGGAATAATCTTTTTTCAAAAGAATATCTCATAATTGAATCTTTATAAGCAGCAAAATGGAATTTAAGGATTACATCTCTAGGGCAATCCTTAGGAGCAGATTTGGGGAGAGGCAGACGATGTATTCTGTCGATCAGAATAGATGCATCAAAATTAGGTTTGACTATACTAGACAAAAATGTACCTACATAGTGCTTTAAATCCGTTCTTCCAACTTCTTCTCCAATCCCCCTAATTTTGATGTTATTCCTTCTAGAGTAGTCAACTAATTTAGTATTGTGAATTTTAAGGAGGCCTATTTCTGTTTCAAGTTGTTTATAATTATATTTTAAATTTTGCATTTCCTCTCTAATCAATTTAAGATCTTTTCCTAAATTATCAGTCTTAACTTGAACAATGCTTATTATTTTTGCGTTTTCAGCAATTTTTCCTGTTAATTCAGAAATAATGGAATTTTTAAATTCGAGGAAAAGCCCTTTAAGAACAGGCAATGTTACACCACTATCTTCTGGTTCTGAGACTTTACTAGAAACTTCTGACCTCAGTGTCTCATTGGGGGAGGATTGAGCCATACTTAAAAAATTGACTTCAGAATTAATATCAGGCTGAATTAACTCTGCGGCTTTCCCTTTATTAGGTGGTGAAAAGAATGAGCTAGATGTTATGGGATTTTGATGGAGTATATCCCCTTTTGATTTTTTTTTTAAAACTCGGCCTTGTTTCTTATTCATGTTTCCCTTTTTTTTTTTATTTTATTTATTTTTTTTTTTATCTTCTTTTAACCTACTTTTAAGCTCTTTCCTTCCCCACCTTTCCCCACTTTCTTTCCCCTTAATTTAGACAGATCTGTTAAATGGTCACCCTTTCACCCTCCTCGGCTGGACCCTATAAAAGTGACCCTTTTTATTCCTTTTCTTTTCTTTCTTTCATTAGCCTTAAACAATGTCTATATGAACTAGTAATCTTTGAAACCGTGTTAAAAACTGATGTTATAATGTTTAACCCTGTAAATAGACAAATATAAGAAATTATACAGTACACACAGTTCATTCAGAAAAGGTAAAGTAAACAAATGTCCCAGATGCTGACGGCTTTGCTGACAGCTTTGTTAGGGTGGATATAACCAATTCTTATGTGTCCCATATATACCGTACTGTTCTTAACCGATCCAAGCCAGTAACTCCCAATTCCCAGAAGGCTCGGGAAACAGCAAAAAAGAAAACAAGGGACCAGACTCTTTCTGAAGTTAGTCAGACTTCACCACCAATCTTAGTAAAAGCGGGGTTATATTCCTTAAAGTCCAGTAGAGTGTGTATCACTTATGCCAAATAAAGTCAGAAGTCCAGAAAAATTCCTCAGCAGAATACTGCAGCAAAAAAATTGGTATATTTAAGGCCAAGATGTGGCTGAACACAGCTATTCACAGCCTATATTAGCTTCCTGATTTTAGGACACAATGAGGAGAATCCAAAGCAACCAGGGTGGATGATCATTAAGCTCCAGGGCCAGCTTCAGGTTTTACAGTCTCCCCGGCTGCTTCTGCTGACATAATGTACTGGGGGTTGTCAGGGGGTACCCATGCAATGAACTCTTAGGGGTCTTAGAGGGACTTATTGTAGTGGCCTTGTGAGCTAACACATAGCTGATAGTAAGAAGCACACTGCTTCCTAGCAAACTCACTGCCTCTTCACCCTCTCCTCCCTCTTCACTAATAAAGCATGGCTCTCTCCAAACCCCCTCTCCCTGAACGGGCTCTTATGCACCCGCCTACCGCCACCTCCAGTGTACCGCCAGCTCCAGCGTGCAGCCTCACGGGTCCAGTGTGCAGCCTCACGGGTCCACCCGAGCGTCTATCACCTCTCCTATACTCTGCCAGCTTTGTTCCACATTCCAGGAGATCCGTCCCGCCGGGCGCGTCTCTAATTGGGCATATTCCGTTGCTCGGTCACAGCGAGCACGCCACGAGTGCAGGCGCCATTGCCCTGCTAGCTACTACTGCTAGCACCTTCTGGGGCGTTGCCCATCACTGACCCCAAGAATTACCTTATAGTGGCAACCTGTCTTGTTATTTCATTCTTGACCACATCTAGTTTGCCTTAATTCATAGTGCTTAGTTCTATCATTCCAGGTTCTATTCTGAGTTGGTCTTTGCAGCAGCAAACCTTTTCCTTTTCCCATTTACTATTGGCTATTTCTTAATTGGTAGTTACGGCCTTGCTTAATTGATCATGATCACGCTCTGAAATGCTACTTACGCTAAATGGTTTATGGTTTCAGCTTTCGGCCCTTAAATTGTGGGCTTGTTCAATTGAATCGCTCTGTAACTGTAACACATTTCAAGCCTGCAGACTTACGGTCGGTATAATGTAAATGGCGGGCTTGCAATTGAATATGGGACAGTATTTCTAACATTACAAGTGAGGATCAGTAGAGTTCTCTTTAAAATATACTTGTCCTGGACAGTATCTTCCTTTTTAAAAAAAAACTAAAAATAGTTCATTTCAATATGTAAATGGTAAATTTATCTCCAAAAACAGCATTTGTTAAGACAACAGAAGTTAAAGACAGTGGAATTATAGAGCACAGAGGGAATGAAACTGTATCAACAAACCTGTTATTATTATTATTATAGCTCATTTATAACGCACCAACATATTCCGTAGCGCTGTACATAAGTTAAGTTCAGACAAAGATAAATACATATTAACATATAGCAAAGCAAGGAGGGCCCTGACTTTGAGCTAGGAATCCACAGCCTGATTAAATTGCAATTTGGCCAATTCTAAAGGGCTCTATATAAGCACAGAGCATATTTATTTTACAGAAGTTTTTAGTTAGTAAATTTCTATCCAAAAGCAAGGTCTTCACTAACTAAAAACTTCTGTCAAATAAATATGCTCTGTGCTTATATAGAGCCCTATTCAATTAGCCAAATTGCAATTTAATGAGGCTGCCAATGTCCATGGTGAATTCCCAAAGTACTTAGGATAGAAACTCGCAGACTTACAATCTAAGGTATAGTGAGAGGTAAAAGAGGGAGAGAGAGGTGATAAGCATGTTAGGGTGGAAGGTGATACGCTTCTTTAAAGAGATGTGTTTTAAGTGAGGTTTTAAATGTTTTGAGGCAAGAGGATAATCTCGTGGAGCGAGGCAAGGAGTTCCAGAGACTAGGGGCAGCACGAGAAAAGTCCTGGAGGCGGGAGTGAGATGAGGTGACAAGAGTTGTAGAAAGAAGAAGGTCATTAGCAGAACGAAGAGGGCAGGTGGGGGAGTATTTGGAGATGAGAGCAGAGATGTAAGGGGGAGCATTATTGTTGAGGGCTTTGTAAGTTAGGGTCATGATTTAAAATGTTATTCTTGAGACTAAGGGAAGCCAGTGGAGTGACTGACAGAGAGGTGATGCCGACACTGAACGTTGTATATGGAAGATGAGTCTAGAAGAGGCATTCATAATGGATTAAAGTGGAGATAGTCGGGTGGTGGGTAGGCCAACAAGAAGCGAGTTGCAGTAGTCTAGTCAAGAGATGATGAGAGAGTGTATTAGGATTTTAGTTGTGTCTTGGAGATGTTTTTTAGATGGAGAAGACAAGCTTTAGTTAGTGATTGCATGTGAGGGATGTAGAAAGCTACAGTTTCCAGCAGAACAGGAGTGAGGAACTTTTATCCTATTGTGAGCCACTGATAGGCCAAAAAATAAATACAAAATATGTGCATCAAAAAGCATTTAACTAAGTATTTAATTGCTGGACGACATGGCTCTGATAATGTTTGGAAACGTATGGATTTGATAGATCTCTCTAAAAGTAGAAGTACTCCTATCCTATTCTTGTCTATGGACGCTGAAAAAGCATTCAACAGGGTAGGGTGGGAGAACATTAAAAAAACATTGTATAGAATGGGTTTGGAGTTTGAGTTTGGTACGAACGCTGTAGGGGCATTATACTCTGCCCCGTCTGCCGCACTGATCGGACATGAATTTAAATAGCAATACTTTAAAATTGGCTATGGTATCAGGCATGGTTGTCCTCTCTCTCCCACACCCTTTTTATATTATTATTGGAACCACTAGCTGTAGCTATTAGAAGTACCACAGGGATAAGGGGGATAGGGGTGGGAGAGAGAGAACATAAAACAACCCTCTTTGCCAATGATATAGTTTTGACTTTTACTCAACACAAGGAATCACTCACTCAAGTATTAAAATTGATTTCTGAATATGTTTTTTTTAGTTCAAATTATAAGTTAAACTCTCAATAAAAAAAAGAAAAAAAGAAAATGACACATACGGAAATGTAGAGGGCCATGTGGATTATAAGGCAGAGAGTGACAGGTTCCCTACCCCTGCAGTATAGCACAAACTCTTAGTTCAAAACAAAAAAGGTAGCAATAACGTTAGTAATAGCTCTCCAAACCAGTTATGAATGAAAATCTGGGGCAGTGGCAGAGCTAGTGAACTGAAGACACAGGGGCATAATAATTTGGGGGTTATCTTACAATATCTTTATGCATGTATGTGTCTGATGGGATCATTAAAAAAAGCAATATCTATATATATATATATATATATATATAAACTCGGAGTCCCCTTTATTTTAAGCAGTTACCAGTTGCAGAGGACCCCCAATCTGTTGTGGGTCCTGGTTCTTTGCACCTGCAGTAGCTCTACTACTGATATGGAGCACCCTGCTTGGATGGCCTATGAGTAATAATTGGTAATAATGAAAAAATTCATTCAAATTTATTTTAATGTGACAATATTTTAGAAAGGTTTCCTCTGTTTTCTCAATCTGAAACATTACTAAATATGCTTAATAGATTTTACAAATGTTACCTATAAAGTGTGAAAAAAACAGAAGAAAAAGCTCACATTTTTTGTGAAGTCTGTAACAAGCAGCTTTTGTAGCTGTGTAAGACTTGAACATAACATTATTTTTTACAGAAAACTATTTTTTCCAGACTTTGTGTATAGAATATTCCATCTTGTCTGCCTTTGTTACTTCCTGATTGGTTGGTGAATGAGGATGTGTTTATCTTTTGAACAGTGGAAGTTGTGGTGAGGGATGAGGGATCTATCTATCTATCTATCTATCTATCTATCTATCTATCTATCTATCTATCTATCTCATGTCTATAATATACAACTGGCCCTGTAAACAAGGCAACACAATTTCAATACCTGTGTTCAGATGTCCATGAACCGTCAACTCCCTGAGCACTATCAGCCTTATTAAATTGGGATTCAGTAAATTTAAAAGGGCTTTATTTAAGCACACAGCATATTTTCTTTACAGAAGTTTTTAGTTAGTGAAGACCTTGCTTTTGGATAGAAGTTCACTAACTAAAAACTTATGTAAAAAAATATGCTGTGTGCTTAAATAGAGCCCTTTTAAATTTACCAAATCGCAATTTAATAAGACTGTAGGTGTTCACATTAATTTGACATTTAGGTGGCAAATGTTTATGTCCTATCAATCAGAAATGTCATGAGACATTAAAATTTAGACGCAGAAGTAAGATTGCTGTCACTCCTTCATTAAGAAAATGTAATCCATTTGGAAAATTGATAGACTAATAACTTAACAGCATGTTTGCACCATAAATCCAAGGTCAACTCTTAAATACAAAACACAATCTTTTTGTGGCTGAAACATTCACTTCTTAAATTTCCCCAAATAAGCAGCAACAGGGGTGTTCTTACAATTTATCTGTTTACCTACGAAGAAAAAAAAACTTCTTATGCTTGCAAAAGTTAAATATAGCTTTTATTTTATTGGGGGCAGGTAATTTTCTGCAACTCTGACAAAATCTTGTTTATATCAGAAACACATAGGTCCTGATATTAATAGTCGTCTGGTGTTAATTAGGGAGAATTACCAGGAATAGTTTGCCTCACAGAAATTTATCACCCGTACCCACATTACCAATGGTAGAATAGGAGTTACTGAAAGAGAGCAGCCTCTACTCATAACAGACTTATTAACAAGGTGTCAAAAATTCCTCTGAGGATTTTAACTTTAACTATGAAAAAAAAGAGAACGCCCCAACTGTGCTCTGTGCATTATGGCTCAAATTAAAACAGGAAAAAGGCCTGCTGTGGGAGTCTACCCGCAAACTGTTCAGTAAATATATCATAGTTGTTCTGAAAAACACTGCTTAAATCTTTTCTTTTTTAATACAAATTCCTGTTTAACTCCTTTGTTGTGAGAAAATATATTAATCTTGAATAACAAATTCAGACAAGTTTTTGAAGACCAGTACAAGCTGGAGCTAGAGCTTCACAAGGCTGAACACAATAGTAATTCATTTGGTAAAATCTTGAATTCAATAAAGGATGAGATGTTACATTTCACATTTATGTACAACGGACAAGACTTAAGGATCACTATAGTTTAGGAATGCTACATGTCTTACACAGCGTTAACAGCTTTGTAAAGCATGAACATGAAACCATTTTTAGAGAAAACCCTTATTTTTAGCATGACAGCTGGTGGTTGTTGGCAGGAAGGAAAATGACAAGACACAGCGTGCATCACATCAAGGCCCAGATCCAGGAGCAGAAGCATATCCAAAGTATGATCCAAAGATCAGGGCTGATGATCAGGTACCAACAGAGAGCCAGAGGTTGGCAGCAGACAATGGCACTCTAATTAACAAGTGTCAGTCAGAGGCTTATGGGAAACAAAGAGTGATAGAGTATGGGTCCAGGTCAAAATCCATACATAAATCAGAAGTATCACACAGATAACTCAGTAACCGTCCTTGATTGGGCAAGAAAGCCCTTGAATGTCTGATTTTATAGCATAACTGACTTCAGATATCTTCAATTATATATCCCCTTCTAGATTGCTAATTTTTTTTGTTGAGATGGGGCTTGTTTACCTCAATGAAGCTGTGAGCTATACCATGTAGGGTCAATCAAGATGGACAGGTAATAGCAAAGAGGTTAGACAAATCACAGTCCACAACCCACTCCAGCATCTTTGCCATGAAAACCTTATGGATTAGCATAATCCAACATGCTTGGCATGCTGCGGTCCATAGTATAGGGTCATGAAGAGTTGGACATGACTGAATGACTAAACTATATATATATATATATATATATATATATCACATATTATAATTGTCCTGCTACGAGTCGTCGTCACGCTGTTTGCGTGGTCCGTACGAATAGCGGGCTTAGCGATGAGCGCCGCAGGCGCTCATCGCCTGGCGAGCCGTTAACCCGTAGAAATTTCGCGGGATTAGCGATGAGCGCCGCAGGCGCTCATCGCCCGGCTCGCCTCGCGAAGCGAGGCGAGCCGTTAAACCGTTGCACTTTGGCATAGCGAGGCGAGCCGTTAAAACGTAGTAAAAAAATACGGCCGCAAACCGCCTATCATAAAAATAAAAATTAACAAACCTAACCGATAGCAAGAGGGAGCATCCACGACCTGCAGAAAGCGAGTTACACATTAATTTACCTTAAAATACAAAAATGTAAACACAAAAAAAAAAAATAAGCGACAGAAAAAATGGCGGCCGAAAAAAATGAAAACGAGGCTACAGCACTCTGAGCACGAAAAAGACTTACGGTTAATCCCTGAAGGCGTAGACACATTACGGATAATCCGTGACGGCGTATAAGACACATTACGACATCGCAAAAATCGGACGCAACCCGGGGACAAGAAAAAAGATAAAACACACTAAATACACAGAACACATAAATAAAAAGGTTACCGACAGCAAGAGGAAGCATCCTGGACCTCAAAACAAAAACTATCGCCTTCATTTAAAGCAAAATAAAAGAGTTTAGACACTTTAAAAAAAATCGAAGCGAGAGAAAAAATGGCGGCCGAACAAAACGAAAACGAGGCTACAGCACTCTAAACTCGCAAAACACCACAAGAAACTCGCAAAACACCACAAAACACCTACGGATATTCCGATACAGACGTATACCACACATTACTCGCCATTTTACGCCAATGCGGAAGTACACGACTACGCTAACGGTTTGGGCTCGCGCACGCACAGTGTTACACTGCACACATTCAGCACGCTTACACAGCAGATGCACATCACTAATGCTGCAGCAACATCAAAACACATTCACAGCTCTTCCACACAATGCTTTAAAATAAGTAAAGTATATTCATTTATTAATGTATTATATATTTCATTATTACACACTAAACAGCATTAGCTACCTTACAATTTCATTGCCGTCATTTTTTGACGGGCAATTCGCTAGTATATATATATATATATAATAAATGTCACCAGAAGCCCTCAATGGCAATTGGACCTTGTTACATTGTTTTCCATCATATATAATGGATAATCATGTAATAAGGTCCAATATTGCCATTGAGGAATTCTGGTGATATTTATAAACCTGAGTGGTTTGTATTTGTCAGCAGAATGGAGAGAAGGTGATACTGGACCATATTACATGGTTATCCATTATATAGTTTTTTATATTACATGATGTATTCATTATTTTTGTATGCCATTTTTAGTGGTCTCAAAACCCGCATTTTACTGCCATGGAATATCACATATAAATATACTGTATTATAAGCTGGGTAGTCCATTAATTTTCACAAAATATTCCAAAATCCAGTATTTAGAGAAATAAAAATCCAGTTTTGGAATATCAGAATGGTTTTCACACACACATATTTTATTATAATGCCATCCAAAAGGACACTAGAACAAAATATACATATTGTGGAAGACCTAGAGAAAGCATATAAGCTAAACGATTAGTGCATTTAAAGATCTGGAAACTTCATAAGTAACAAATAGTAAGTATACAGAAATATGGGTGGACCCAAAGAAAGGAACCATAGGTCTTAATTTGGATTGTGGTCAGCCTATTGACTATCCCTTGTGTACAATAACGTAACTTCAGTTATGTGTGGCTACTGGCTATGTTTTATCAAACAGTAACCTGTAAGACATAGCTGCTTCACTTTCACTGCAAGAATGTATTCATAAAACTGGATTTCTCTACATGTAAATAAGAATACATTGCATATACTGTACGTTGGCATTTATTTTTTAAAGCTATTTTGTGGTACGTTAAATATTATTCCCTTAAAATTATTTTTTTGTATGTATTTACTTGTTAAATTCCCTGTTAAGAGATCAGGTTATGTAAAAAATGCCCCTCAACTCTCCCACACCCACTTATAGATAAAAAGAAAACATGCTTCTCATGCTCCATTTATCCAGGAACTGATGAAACAATGACGAAATGGACTTGAGGGTCTTCTTGAACTGCATTAAAGCCCCCATTTCCCACCACAAAGACTGAATCCTTGGGCATTGCCACCACATAAGTGTAGGTAGTTTGTTGGGATACTGGATGAGTCTACAGAAAAGAGCATAATCTGGAGGGAAGGGAAAGCCATTGATAACACATCTTGTTATCAATCGCACATTATTTGTGCTTGCTACTAGTGTAATGTGACAGGATTTCAGATTATATTTATGTGCGTAATAACAAACAGTTACATTTTATTAACTTACTTGCTCTTTGAAGACAGGTCCATATAATGATGACATTCATATATTATGGAACAAAAACCGTGTGATTGTGTTTACCAACAGAATCCCATGATCTGCTGTAAACCATATCTAGACTTATATTAATTTATAATTTGCTACAGGAAAGAACAGCTCTTTGTACCAACCTCTTGCTTCTGTGTCAATGTGAGGAAATGCCTCTAGGGCCCAATTAACTAATAGCATTAGCACAAAAACTTGTTTCACAATTTGCAAAGGGCCATTAAACCTGTCTGCAGCATTTTAGTGTGTCTAGAAAAGTTCTAACTTTAAATAAGCATAAAAATAACTGATAAATGAAAATGACTGCTGTAAAACATTGAACAATTTAATATTGATTTTTATTGTATTATGCTAATGTTGTTAATATTCTGTATTTAGATGTACTGCTACTGCTTTATTACCATACGGGATCAGTTAAATATACTGAAATATAGTAAATATAAAAAACAACTAAATAAAAAAGAATCACAAATAAAATTTCAAAAAGTTACATAAAAAAAAATGTAAACCTGTAAAATAAATATAAATTAATACCTACTCCAAATGATCATCCAGCGATGATCAATGATGCTCCGGTACTCACTCTTCTGCCCCGGACAAGACGGGTTATCCATGCTCATACAAGGGGTTCTGGTCTTTCTTGATTGAAGGCCACGCTTCTTTCTTCCTGGCCATTGAAAGCCCCCCCCCCCCCCCCCCACAAAAATCTTGCCGCTCTAGAAAAAATAAAATAAATGGAGCTCCTCCTAGGCATTGCAGCACTTTCTGCAGCTTAAACAGAGTTTTTGAGCATTCTGGTTGGCTGAAATAGATGTTAACCATATTTCAGCCAATCAGAATGAGTGTACAGTTATAACCCTGCTCAATATAAATTTTAAATCTATTTTGATTGCTCAGATTTTAGATCCATCAGTCTGAGCAATCTGATTGGGAAAACATATTTCTAAATTCATATTGAGCAGAGTGACAACTGAAAATCCATTTTGATTGGCTGAAATATGACTGACATCTATTTCAGCCAATCAGGATGCTCAAAATCTGCATTTAAGCTGCAGAAAGCATGGCAACAGCCATTTGCAGTAGGGCAGCTCCTCTTAGAAGAAGTTCCCTTAGTTATTTTTTTTAATAGAGCCGCATGATGTTTTTATTGGAGGGCCCTTTCAATGGCCCAGAATAGAGGAGCTCGGTCTTCAATCAAGAAAGAAGAGGGCCAGAACTTATTCTATTAATTTGGATTGCCTGTCTGGTCCAGGGCAGAAGAGTGAGGACCAGGTTGTTGTTGATCATCGGCACTGGGTTAATAGTTAGATGCCGCAGGGGTCCCTGTAGGGCCCCCAGGATATTAGGTTAATTGTAGGTGCCACTGGGGTCCGATAGTGACCACCTGTGTAAAGGTTAATTTTTAGGTGCCATGAGGATCCTTAGATGCCACCGGATCTCAATGGACCATCATGGTTATGTAGATGGGGTGATCGGGGAAGGTGGATGTGGCTTGAGTAAGTAAGGGGGCGATCAGGAGTGAGGAGGGGAAGGGAATCCCTGCGCATTTCTTTTACCACATGCATCCATTCAGGAAATCCCCAGGGATTCTCATTAGTGTCAGTGGGTTTGTGCTCAGTAATATTACTTAGCACAGCCTTACTTGTAATCCTGAGTCTTGTAACTTTACTTCCAAGTCTTGGGTTTACGAGTGCTCTTTCCCAAGGCACCCTACAAGATTGAATATATATATTAATTTATAGATAACCAGATCTCTTTGCAAGGAATTTCTCCCGCATATACACATACGAATGTATTAGAAAGAGATAATGTACCACAAAATAGTTTTAAAAAGTAAGAACTGTAACACACGTTAATATAAATGCAACCATATATGCAATGCATTCTTACTTGCATGTAAAGTAATTTATCGTTTATAATTATAAATAATATGTAATAATAATATTTTTTGAAATAATACATTGCACATTGCATTACTTGATTAAGTAGTTTAATGACCCTTACACTGATGTGTCTATAAATACACAAGACTTTGTTCAGAGAATATATAGTATATATAGCATAGTATTCACATTCACCTTGTTGTGGTTGTTTAGTCGTTCAGTTGTGTCCGAATCTCCATGACTCTATGGACCGCAGCACTCCAGGTGCATCTCTCAGTCACTGCCCCTCTGAGCTCTATCAAGTTCAGGTTCATTACTTCAGTGACCTCATCTATCTCCTCGTCTGTCAACCCCTTTTTCTTGTGCCTTCAATCTTTCCCAGCATCAGAGTCTTTTCTAGGTAATCCTGCCTTCTCATGATATGGCCAAAATATTTGAGCTTCAGCCTCATGATCATACCTTTTAGTGAACAATTTGTCTTGATTTCCTGCAGTATTGATTTATTGGATCTTCTTGCAGTAAAAGGGACTCTAAGCAGTCTTCTCCAACACCACAATTGAAAGGCATAAATTCTACGGTGCTCAGACTTCTTTATGGTCCAGCTCTCACATCCGTATGTTACAACTGGGAATACCATAGTTCTAACTATGCAGAGCTTTGTTGATAGTTTAATATATTTACTTTTTACTAGCTTCTCCAAGCTCACCATAGCTTTCCTCCCCAGAAGCAAACGTCTTTTAATTTCACGACTACAGTCACCATCTGCAAAGATCTGGAATCCAAGGAAAATAAAATCTGTCCCTGCCTCCACTTGTTCCCCATCTTTTTGCCAGTAAGTGAGATTGCCGTTTGCCATGATCTTCGCCTTTTTCAACGTTAAGCAGCAGGCTAACTTTTGCACTCTCTTCCTTTACCCTCATCAATAAGTCCTTTAGTTCCTCCTCGCTTTCAGCCATCAGAGTAGTATCATCGGTGTATCTGAGGTTTTTGATATTCCTTCCAGCAATATTCATCCAGTCCAGCCTTACGCATGATGTACTCTGCATATAAGTTGAATAAATAAGATAACAATATGCAACCTTGTAGCACTCCTTTTCCGATCTTGAACCATTCTGCTGTCCCATGTTCGGTTCTGACTGTGGCTTCTTGGTTGGCATACAGATTCTTTAGGAGGAGGATGAGATGATCTGGTACTCTCATCTTTTGAAGGACCTGCCACATTTTGTTGTGATGCACTCACTCACGGGCTTTAGAATAGTCTATGAAGCAGAAGTAATTTTTTTTTTTTTTGGAACTCTCTTGAATTTCTCTATTATCCAGCGGACATTGGCAAATTGATCTCTTGTGCCTCTTCCTCTGCAGAACCCGGCTTGCACATCTGGTAGTTCCTGGTCCATATATTGTAGAAGCTTGTAGAAACTTAAGCATTACCTGGCTGACATATGAAATTAGTGCAATTGTTCGATAATTAGAGCACTCTTTGGCACTGCCTTTTTTTGGGATTGGGCTGTAGACTGACCATTTCCAGTCTATTGGCCATTGTTGAGTTTTCCAAATGTGTTGGCATAAGGCAAGTAGCACTTTCACAGCATTATCCTGTAGAATTTTGAAAAGTTCAATTGGGATTCCTACCATTTTTGCTGCCTTATTATCAGCAAGACATCCTAGGGCCCATCTCACTTTGCTCTCCAAGATGTCTTGCTCCAGCTCATTGGACAAATTATTGAGGTCATCACTGCTGTTAGGATCCTTCCTGTATAGATCTTCGGTGTATTCCTGCCACCTCTTCTTTATCTGATCTTCTGTTAAGTGCCTACTATTTTTGTCTTTTTCACTCCCGCTTTGGCATGAAAAGTGCCTTTTAGGTTCCGAATTTTCTTGAAGAAATCTCTTGTTTTACCCATTCGGTTATCTTCTTCAATCTCTTTACATCGCTCATAGTAGCATGACTCCTTGTCTCTCTTCTTGCTATGCTCTGGAATTGTGCATTCAGTTGGACAAATCTTTTCTTATCTCCACTACCTTTCACTTTCCTTCTTTCCTGGGCTACTTTCAAAGCCTCATCAGATATCCAGTTTGACCTCTTACTTTTCTTTCTTTTAGGGGTATTCTTTGTTGCTGTTTCCTGGATAATGTTGCAATCTTCGGTCCACCTTGTTAAGAACCTATAGTATTTTTAACATCACCGTTATTTACTTCATGCTTTGCAACAAAATAATGTCTGAAGGTTTCTTAGCAGTCATAGTGTTAAATGGACAAGGAGCTTTAATATTTTTTCAGTGCAAAGGCAGAGATACCGCCGGTGCAGCCGGTGCAAGACACCGGGCACCTGCACTGTGTGGGGGTAGCTAAACCTGCCATGGTCTGCCACTGCCCCCTGTGACCCTTTCACAGCCTCTGCGGGTTCCGCGGTCCATTGAGGCACTTCTGCAGCCCCCTGCAGTCCTTCCACAGCCCCAGCATTCCTCCTTGACCTGTGTCTGCAAGAGCCCAAGTGCGTGTGTAAGAGACAATCTGCAGCATGTTTCTGTAAGAGTCAATGAACAGCCTGTGTCTGTAAGAGCCAATGTGCATCCTGTGCCTGTAAGAGCCAATCTGCAACCTCTGCTGGTAAGGGCAAATGTGCATCCTGTGCCTGTAAGTACCAATGTGCAGCCTGTGCCTGTTAGAGCCAATGTGCAGCTAGTCCTTACAAGAACCAATGTTCCAAGAAATATTCTATCTCCTCCTTCTCATCCTCTACATCACCACCCTCCCACTGGGTCCTCAAGTCCTCTCAGTACAGGTACAGTGAAATTCTTTGTTTTTTGAAGTAATTATTGTTTTTTATGTATGTATGTTTAAATTTAAGGTTTTGTATAAAAAAACAAGACAATCAGATCACAGTAAAATGTGAAAATTCTGGGGTCTGGAACAGATTATTTCAATTTACTTTGATCCCTATGAGAATCATTTGTTTGGAACTGAACCTGTTTGAAACTCGTCCTGCCACCCGAAATGGATTAAAGACGAGAATATATATATATATATATATATATATATATATACACATGGACTGTGTGCGTGAATTGATGCTGGAGGGAGGCCAGGAAGTGCAAGAAAAACTAAAATTACGCACACCCGCTGGTGGGGGGTCAATTTATTGATTTTTTTGCACAAGGGCCCCCCATATACTAGCTCCAACACTGCTTCAGTGTATTTACCTTTGCATTCATTTTATCTATCCACAACTAGAAAACCACTCTTTCCTGCATTGCAAACCATATATATTCACTAATTAGATTGTAAATGTGTGAGTTTTCAATCTTGCAAAGTGCTTTTGGGAACACCGGATTCTAAGATCAAAGACAGGGCCCTCCATTCTTTACAAAGTGTTAATACTGTTATTGTTTTTGCCTTATTTGTAGATGTTGGCCCATTACAAATAGACAATAATAATAATAATGATGATAATAATAATAATAATAATAATAATAAAATAATATTTATAGCATGTTAGCAATTAACTCATCTCTAACTTTCTCCCACAGTAATTTTACCATGTTTGCTACCTATAATACAAAAAGTTTTTCATGGCTTGGGGGGCCATATATGCAAACCTTCAAGAGAAAGGGCAGTAACCAATCACTGTTCTAAATGCTCATATTCTCTTCTAACTGCAATAATAAATTTCACCAGTGGCGGCTGGTGAACTTTCAAGTTGGGGGGGCGCCAGGGAAAAACTTGGCCCCTCCCCAAACCACACCCATTTAAACCTCTCCCCCTGATGTCATAATGACCTTTATATGCCCCGCCCAATGACCTTATACTTGCCCCGCCCATTGAAATACATGATCAACACTGCAGCAATGTCATGAAGCAAAGTAGCAATGTGTTAAATTAATTGGTATACAATATAGATTGAAAAAACTCATGTGACAAGACTACAGCAATATCAAAATTGCACCTATACGCATTAACAGAAAAATGAAAGCAATGACACTCACCATCAGTTGGCTCTACTTCTCTGGGTGTTTACATTCAGTAAGTCAACCAACGAATCCAAACAAATCTGCTGCCACAGAGTGTTTTTACCTGGGGTGATATAAACCAAAAAAAATCAATCAGACCGTTCAAGACCCAAACCATACCTTAAAAACCTTAAATGAGGAGGCGGAGCCAGCGTCCGAACCAGCAGGACGCGTGAGGGGAGAGCTCCGTCAGAAACGCCTGACTTTTGGGCAAAATTGCCCTGTAAACCCCCTGTGACACCCCCAATAACATCAGGGGGCACCAGGGGAAGCCATCGGGCCCCCAGAGAGACGCCCCGACTACAGGAAAGAAGCCCCGGAAGAGTGCTGGAGCACTTGGAGCTCAGCAGCCACCGCATAACAGCGGTGCGCCCTGCGTGCCGGCTCTCCCTGCACACCAAGCCAGGAACCCGGACCGGGGAGACTCAGACGGGCCGGAGGCAACGCTGAGGCACAGCAGGAGGACAAGAAATTAAGAAAAGTAGAAAGAACTCCTCCGCAAAGGGCATCCGAGAGCACTTCACACCCAAAACAACAGACCACTCTGAATCATCTGATCAGGAGGAGATTTCCAAGAGGTCAAAACAACACATAGATCTATCGCCTAGGTCCATTGCAACGATAGAACAGCTTCTAACCAAGGCAATAGAACCCTTGAGAAATGACCTGAAAGAACTGGGGCAGAGGACCCAACTTCTGGAGGAGATGGTGGATCAGATGGGAGAAGCACAGCAACATGACAGGTCTGCCATAGACCAGAATTAATATAACATCATGGAGCTGACTGATAAGATTGAAGACCTAGAGAACCGATCCCGCCGCCATAACATCAGGATACGGGGGGTCCCAAGGACTACACAAGACCTGATAGGGTATTTAAAAGAAACCTTCACTTCAAAACTACCCGATCAACCAGAGGATGTCCTCAAAATAGAACGAGCCCACAAAGCTCTAGGAGGGGCGAGAAACCCAGAGACCCCCAAGGATGTTGTGGTGAGATTCTTGAGACAACAAGCCTGAGACCTACTCTTAGCAGAAACAAGGAAGAAGCACACAGTCAAAGGACCAGATAACTCCAACCTACAAGTGTATGCAGACCTGTCCCCCAACACACTAGACAGAAGGAGACCCGGGCCCGACTTCAGAAGGCTTGATACCATCGCGATCGGAGTGAAGGCAACCCACCAACAGGAAGTTGTTTTGAGTCTTTATTTTCTCATTCACTTATGGAGCAATTAGCAAAATATCTCTAATTCCAGAAAGATCACCACTGATAAAAATGTATGCGGAGAGCTATAATTCCACAGCTGACAGTAGTCGAGGTTTATGCAGTAAACGAAGCCTAACTCCGGGGACTAGCTAACAGGAGATTAGAAGAGCCTATGGGACTGAAGGAACTTGGTCAATTGTAAATCTAATGTTGTGCCTTTCTGCTTCTCCCTGGCCTAACAGCGGACGGAGTCTCCATCACCAGAATCCCCCCTCCAAGCCTCCACCCGTCTCCGGCCACCAAGGAATGGACGTCGGACAAGGAATAAAAGGTAGCCAGGCAGACCATGCACTCCTATCCACCAAAACACAATGAGTAGTTCAGAGTACATATTATAACTCACAATGTTAAGGGTTTTAACTCCCCCTTTAAGAGGAGGAAAGCCTTTAGGCAATATAAAAGGTTGAGGCCCTCGGTTATCTTCATGCAGGAGACTCATTTCACACACGAGTGTAAACCAAAATATCTGCATAGAGAATACCCGACAGTGTACATGGCCACTCAGTCTACGAAGAGAGCAGGGGCAGCTATACTGATACATAAACACTTCCCATTCACCCCGGAACATACTAGAATAGACAAAGAGAGGAACTATGTTTTGGTCACCGGCTTAGTCTCAGGCCAAAGAATCTCCCTACTTTCCTTATACTCCCCCACAAACTCACCACACCAAACCCTGATTAACACGCTAAGAGAGTTAGACACACTAGATCTAGGCAAACTGGTGATTGGGGGGGATTTCAATCTGACCCTAGATCCAGCAATAGACAGATCAGGACACGCCCAGGACTCTAGCTTCTCAAAAAAACGGAGTCAAATTAAGCAGCTAATGTCCAAAATGGGCTTAGTGGATGCCTGGAGAGGCCTACACTCGGATAATAAGGAATACACATACTACTCGCCCACGCACGGCACCTACTCGAGGATCGACACGTTCCTAACAAGCTCTCTACTTTTTGATAATATCCGAGAATCTGACATTGTTCCCTGCCCCTAGTCTGATCACGCAATAGTAGCTATTAAATTAACATTAGGCCCTAACCTATCCCCATTTAGGAGCTGGAGGATCAATGAACACCTTCTGTCAGACCCCAGAAGCTTAGCATCCCTAGCAGGAGACATTAAGCAGTACTTCGAGCTGAATGATTCTCCTGATACAGGGGTAGGCTGGATCTGGGTAGACCATAAGGTTTATATAAGGGGCTGCTGCATCAAACTAACAGCACAGCACCGTAAGGCACTCAGACGGAAAGAGGAGGATTTAACATCCACCCTCAACAACCTAGAAAAACTCAATCAAAACTGCCCCTCCACAAAGCTCCGTGACCAAATCAACAAAGTCAGGATAGAACTAGATGGAGTACTCTCTGCCCATACAGAGAAGGCTATGAGGAGGACTAGACACCTATATTATTGGAAAGCTAACAAACCAGACAGAATGCTGGCTAGGAGACTGAAGGCTAAGGAGATCCAGTCTAGAGTGACCCAAATTAGGAAGCCAGATGGCATAGTCTCTTGCAGCCCTAGGGATATACAGAAGCAGTACCAAACTTTTTACCAGCAGATCTACTCGTCAGGTAAACTGGCAGAGGGGTTGGACCTTGACTCCTTTCTAAGTACCATCGACCTCCCCTCAATAAGTGAACAACAAATAACTAGCCTTAACCTAGATATCTCACAAGAAGAGGTGAGAACAGCAATCCATAGCCTTAAGATAGGTAAATCCCGAGGGCCGGATGGCTATTCCAATCAATACTATAAGAAAATTGAAATCCTATTAAACCCCTATCTGACATCCCTATTCAACGCTATCATGAGAGGGGAAAAAATGCCCCCGGAGCTAAATCAAGCAGAACTAGTAGTAATACCGAAAGAAGGTAGGGATAGCTTGGAGGTGAAGAACTACCGGCCCATATCCTTACTGAATGGGGATGTCAAGCTAATGGCCAAAATAATGGCAACCCGAATCTCCAATTTCCTGCCAGAAATTATCCATAAAGATCAGGCAGGGTTTATACCCCATAGACAGGCAGGGGACAATATCAGACGTATCTTTAACATCCAATACCTAGCGCGGAAAAACAACTCTCCAATGTGCCTACTAGCTCTAGATTTAGAGAAAGCCTTTGACACGGTTGAATGGCCGTTTCTGTTTAAAACCCTGGGCAGATTTGGTTTCAGGGGCCAGTTTATCACCCTACTCTGCACATATTGCGAGGCCCTCACAGCCTTCTTGAGGTTGCCAGGCGACCACAGAGCCCAAATTAACATACAGAGAGGAACGAGACAGGGATTCCCACTCTCCCCCTACTGTTCGCCATAGTCATGGAACCCCTAGCGCAACTCATTAGAGTGGATAGGGAAATCCAAGGGCTTCAGGTGGGTCTGCAGCACTACAAATGCTCATTCTTCGCAGACGATATTCTATGCACCCTAACAAATCCCGGGTCCTCTATCCCGGCACTGATGTCAACCCTTGACAAGTTCGGTAAGGTGTCAGGGCTTAGGCTGAACTTAGGGAAATCGGAAGCTCTGAGCTTAGACATGGCACAGGGCGACATAGATCATTTGAAATCCCTATTTTCCTTTGCGTTGCCCACCAAACACATAAAATACTTAGGGGTCAATATCACACCTAAAATTTCCGAGTTATATAAGGCCAACTATCCCCCCATGTACAAAAAAACTAAACGAGGATTTGCTCAGATGGAGGACTTACCCTCTCTCCTGGACCGGCCGAATAGCGGCAGTTAAAATGAACATCCTTCCAAGGATTCTATACCTCTTCCGTACGCTCCCTATATCAATCTCTTTAAAGGAATTGGACCGGTTCCAGTCCAGCATCTTAAGATACATATGGAACAACAAAAAATCGCGCATCCCCAAGACAGTAATGTTTAGACATAGCAAGGAAGGGGGACTATCATGCCTAAACCTGCAAGACTATTTTAAAGCGGCCAGACTATCCCAACTACCACAAATACACTCAGTCAGACATCAGCCGAGCTGGGCCTTCTTGGAACAACAGCAAATGCAACAACACAGCTGGGACACACTAATCTGGGTTCCTGAAGAAATTACCCCGATAAGAACTCACCCAAATCCCATAATAAATCTAAATTTAACAACATGGAAATGGGCCAGATCTAAAAACAAACTGGGCATAGGTACATCCCCCCTTTGGTCGGTCCTTTCTTTACAGGATATCTGGGCTTCCATGAGTATTATGTCTAAACATTGGTGGGCTTCCAGAGACCTAGATAAGTTAGGCTCCTGGTTTAGGGGGAATCACTTGATGACCCTGAGACAGTTCGAGGAAAGACATACCCTCCCCCCAGGGGAACACTATAGCTATCTAAAAATAAGAAGCTGGGCCAGTGAAGCATTTAAAAAATGTGGACCCCCGAAATCCTCCTGGTTCTCGGTAATCTGCAAAACCCTACCTTTAACGAAAGGAGTATTAGGCACTTTATATGACACATTCACTAAATCAAATAATACAGAAAAACCATCATATATCTGTAAGTGGGAAAGGGAGCTGGGTCGTGAATGAGAATGGAAAAAATGGCAGAAATCATTCACCAGTCTACGCAGGGCAACAAGTAACTGCACGCACATAGAGACATCTATAAAAGTTCTCCAGAGAATATATTGCACCCCAGACAAACTCAACAAATATGATCCCAGAGTAAGTAGTAACTGCTTTAGGGGCTGTTCACAGATAGGAGATCACGCCCATACCTGGTGGCTATGTCAGAAAGTCCATGACTTATGGGAAAAGATAGCATTAATGGCAACGACGTTATTTGGTATAAGAGTCACAGCAACTATGGAATCCTGCCTGCTAGGGGTTAAACTTTCTAGCTTATCAAAAAAACAGAATAGACTATTCCAGATAATGGCCGCCGCCACCAAAGTACACATAGCCAGCCAATGGAAGTCAGAAAAGCTAAACGTGCTAGAGGTTATAAAAAAAAAATGACATAGCAATAAATTAAAAGTTATCATCTGCTATTCTAGATACTTTGGCTCAGTTCAAAGAAATCTGGAGGCCTTGGCTAGAGTCTTCATTAGGTTTCCCCTTGCACTGAAGGGCTCACTGATAGCAATATAACAATAGCAAAACAGAACTAGGCTAAAAAAAAGGCTTGGAGTGGAGGAGACTCGAGGACTGGTCCTGGAGGCTCCGTTTTGACTGGTTCATCTGGAACACAACACAGGAGGTGAATGTATGCATAATAATTGTATAAACTCAACTTGATCTAGTGATTCCTCCCTTATCTCCATAGTTATTTATGTATTTGTTTATCTAAAGTTTCAGTTTCTATGTAAATAAGTTTTGTTTGTTCATGCTTCTCTTGCTTAAATTAAAGGGCCTAAATAACTATACAATAACGGGAAAAATAAAAAATAAAAAACTGGAAGGAGATGCTAGTAATTGGACCACGAGGTATATATGTTTACAGAAAATCTTATGTGTTAATGTACCTAAAGCCTGTCCTTATTTTGTATCCCTTTCAATAAAAATGTTATTACAAAAAAAAAACTTAAATGACCAATCAGGACCATATAGGCCCAAACCGTACCTCAAAAACCTTAAATGACCAATCAGGACCATATAGGCCCAAACAGTACCTTACATGACCAATCAGGACCATATAGGCCCAAACCGTACCTCAAAAACCTTAAATGACCAATCAGTACCATATAGGCCCAAACCATACCTCAAAAACCTTAAATGACCTATCAGGACCATATTGGCCCAAACCGTACCTCAGAAACCTTAAATGACCAATCAGGACCATATAGGGCCAAACCGTACCTCCAAAGCCTTAAATGACTAATAAGGACCAAATAGGCCCAAACCGTATGTAAAAAACCTTAAAAGACCAAGTGTGACCATATAGGCCCAAACCGTACCTTAAAAACCTTAAATGACCAATCAAGACCATATAGGCCCAAACCGCACCTCAAAAACCTTAAATGACCAATCAGGACCATATAGGCCCAAACCGTACCTCAAAACCCTTAAATGACCAATCAGGACCATATAGACACAAACCGTACCTCAAAAGCCTTAAAAGACCAAGTGTGACCATATAGGCCCAAACCGTACCTTAAAAACCTTAAATGACCAAGTGTGACCATATAGGCCCAAACCGTACCTTAAAAACCTTAAATGACCAATCAGGGCCATATAGGCCCAAACCGTAACTTAAAAACCTTAAATGACCAATCAGGACCATAAAGGCCCAAACCGTACCTTAAATTACCAATCAGGACCATAAAGGCCCAAACCGTACCTCAAAAACCTTAAATGACCAATCAGGACCATATAGGCCCACTGTACCTCAAAAACCTTAAATGACCAATCAGGACCATATAGGCCCAAACCGTACCTCAAAAACCTTAAATGACCTTAAAAGACTTTTTATATCCACTGTACATGTATATCTTTTTATTTAATCATATGTATTTTTATTACACATTATTTATTATACATATTACAGTGCTATATATATGTGCTATACATGTTACAGGATATTATCCTGTAACATGTATAGCACATAAATAGCACTGTAATATGTATAATAAATATTACTACATTTCCTGTAACATGTACAGCACATAAATAGCACTGTAATATGAATAATAAATATTACTACATTTCCTGTAACATGTATAGCACATAAATTGCACAGTAATATGTATAACTAGCGACTTGCCCGTCAAAAAATGACGGCAATGTGATGTATATGTTTGTGAAGTTGTTTAGTTATTTAACTATATAATTGACCCTTGTAAGTATTGTGATATGAACATGTATTTTTTTAAAACGTTGATGTAATGGTTTTTTAAAATGAAATTTGTATCTGAAGAATTGTTCAGTTTAATATACATATAATCCAGAGAAAAGTAAAAAGTAAAAAGAGTTTTTTAAACGTGGCGAATTGTAACCTGAAGTTTAAAATATATGTAAGCAATAACCTTGAAAGTATATATTTTTAAGATTGAACTTTATTTTTTATGTAACTTTGTAATTTTTGCAAAACATTTGTCTAATTTTCAACATTATAAACAGGAACATAGTAAAAACATTTTGTAACATAATTTTCAATTAAAAGTATTAACATTTGAATGTAAAAACAGTTTAACTTTAAATTAATCAGTATTAACATGCAATTTATATCAGAATTATTGTTAAGTTTAATATACATTGAATGTTGAGGAAGGCATACAGTAAAAACTCTCCTTAAACCGTACGTAATTAAAGTAATTAATTACAGAGCACATAAACTGTCGATAAACATTAATGTAGGTAGTAATCTTAAAATAACATAGAATATTTACATTGTGACTTAAAAGGTGCTCGAGCTCTTAACATGAACTTTGTAATATGTTGAATGAAATAACTTGAAAATATTTTTTTTAAACTTGTAACATTAGAAACATTAACATAGTGACTTAACATTTTCACATAATTTTTCATAGAAATGCAAGGCAAGTATTTTGTGAGGCGAATTATCCATAAACATGACTTCCATTAATTATGACTGAATTAAACAACCAATTGTTTTGTATTTTTGAATGTTTTTCCAAAATGTTTGCATGGCTTTAGTTTGTATCCTGCAAAGTTATAGTACTTCATAGTAGACAATGTTTTTAGTAAAAATACGTCCATCTTCTAATAAATCACCTTGACTTTCATTGTTTTCAATGAAAACTTTAATAGCCTGTGGATTTTTGCAGCGTGACAACGCAACGTACAATTGACCATGTGCAAAAACTGGTTCTTCCAAGTAAATACCCACAGATTTGAAAGTTTGACCTTGTGATTTATTAATGGTCATGGCAAATGCCATAATAATGGGAAATTGTCTTCTTTGAAGTATAAAAGGGAGACTACTTTCACTTGGTGCTAAATCTATTCTTGGTATGAAAACTCTCACTCCTTTATGGGTCCCAGTTAAAATTTCAGCATCTATAAAATGGTCCTTTAATTGTTGAACAATTAATCTATTGCCATTGCATAGGCCTTTTTTGGGGTTCATATTTCGCAGTAACATGATAATTGCACCTTTCTTTAGCTGCAAAATATGTGGTGGCATTCCAGAAGGAGTTAAAGAGTTAATGAATTCAGTTGAAAAGTTTGCCTGACTTTCATTGTCATCAGCAAGTACAGAATCAGCACTGTGATAATTTCTTTGTGGTGCATTAATTTTTTTAAAGATTTCATTATTGAGTATTAATGCATCTTTATTTTTACACGTCAGTATAACTTGGTTGGCAAGCTCGGAATATTCTTCGTTATTTATGCTCCCTTCAAATATAGCCGATATAATATCTTGTTGACAAATCATATGAGGTGGGATCTCTACAGTTTCGTCAGGTAAATGTAGTATTTTTTCTGTTCTGCCTTCTCCAATTTTAATAAGCCAATAATTGAAATCAGTTTGGCCTTCTGATCTCATATTTTGTTGCAGTTGAAGATGGGTAAAATGTTTCCATACTGTACTTGACTTTATACATGTTTCAATAATGTCTGTTCGATTTCCATGTACAACGACAGGTAATGTTTGTCTAAAATCGCCACCCAACAAAATTACCTTTCCACCAAATGGAAAAATATTATCCATGACTTCACGAAGCAAACGGTCAATACATTGGAGGGCATAGCATGACATCATTGTGGCCTCATCTATTATAATTAATTTACATTTCTTCAATTTCTTTGCTTGTAAGGATGTCATGCGAATATCTGACACAGAATTTTCCAAAATAGGCACTGGCAGTTTAAATCCACTATGAACAGTTCTTCCACCTTCTAATAAAAGTGCAGCAATTCCTGTAGTGGCAAACGCCATTGCTATTTGTCCTTGTGCTCGTACTGAACTCATTAATAAATTGTACAAATATGTTTTCCCTGATCCGCCAGGTCCATCAAGATAGAAATAACGCTCTGTCACCATGTCATCATCTATAGCATTTTTAATGGCATGAAATGCTTGCAATTGTAGTGTATTTAAAGTTGCAAGTCTTTCTTCTGTTCTTTCTGCTTGTAGTTGAATGTCATAGTCTTCAAAGTTAATGTCATCTATTAGACCTGGATCAGGCAAATTAAAACTTGCACAACTTAATCCATGAGTTAAAAAGACTTCTTGAATTTCCATTAAGGCTTTTAAGTGTGCAATGGGTTCATTGTATCGTCGCATAAAGTCTTCAGCCATATTACTTTTAAAAGTCTCCCACAAAGCTAATGCATTTGGAGCATTTGAGAAGATACAAATAAAAGCAAATTGTTCTCTCATCTGTCGTGGCATTTGACATTGTGCTGCTTCTTCTAAACATCTTTCCCACTCTGTATCATCAGCGAGTAAGTTTCTATGTCTTGCAGCTAAATGGAAGGATTCATATACAATGTCATTAACAGTTCTTAATTGTTCAAAACTTTGTGCTCCTGGAACATTTAAAAGTAATATCCGTAAGCAAAATCGTTCAACATCTCTTGGACTGACTGTGTAAATTCGTGGAATTATTTTATTGCCTCTGGTTTTTCTTGCTCTCCATAATCCATTCACAAAAACATAGTGATATGGAATTTCAATATATAAGTATTGTGTTGCTTGAGCATCAGTGGAATTTAATGCAAACCATGCAGTTAGTGTAGTGTGACGATCTTCACTTTGGGCCAATGCATTCATTTCATTTCCAGCATGGAAATAGACTAAATGTCGTTGTGGCAAATGTACTGCTAACCTATATACTGCATGTGATCTATCATGCATTTCAAATTTTAAAAGCCGCCACATAGCTTCTGGCGCACTGACATAGCGAGCATCTACATGAGATGCAAGTTCATCATGTACTAACTCACTACTTTCAGGGTTGTCTGCACTTTTGACGACTACAGTAGCTGCATCGTAACATTTGTAAATATATTTGTAGACATATTTAATGGATTTGATGGAAGTGCAGGCTTCTACGTTGATGTGGGCGTTGTACTTCATGAGTAAATGTGGATTGTAGGGTACTACATATCTATTGTCCACTTTATTTCCACGAATAATGGCACTATCTCCTTCTCTTCTTTTATAAAGTGGATATCCATCACAATTTGCATATGTTTTGTCTCTATAATCTTTTGGAAAATCTTTTGAACATTGATTATTTTCCATACATGGTGATTGTGGATTAAGGTCTCCACAGGGTCCATGAATCATGCGATGAGTAACAATCTCATATAGTCTACCATATAGTTCTGGATCTGGTAGTTCAGCAACTATGACTGCATCCACTTTGTCCGAAGTATCTAATTTATCTTTCTCTTGAAGTATTATGAGAAGATGTGCATGTGGAAGGCCTCTTTTTTGAAATTCAATGGTATATACATAAGCAAGACATTTGCCAAATAACTGATTTATAGTGAAGTCACGTATTAATTCATTTAATTTGATCTTAAAAACTCTGGCTACTAAATCTGGTCGATCTGAAGCACTTTGTCCAAGAAGTAGATTTTGATTAATTTCTGGCCATTGTGGATTACATGTAAATGTCACAAATAAATCTGGTTTTCCAAATTTTGTCACAATAGCCATAGCATCATTGTATCTTTCTCTCATATTTCGAGGAGATCCTTGAAAGGAAGATGGTAAAATGATGGCTTTGCCAGCTGTCATGTCTCTGCTTGTAGCCACGTCAGCAACATAGTCCATGAGTCCACAATATTGTTCTACACTTAGTTTATCTTGTTGATATTTTATAAAGTTTAAATTATTTGCCTCAACTTGCAAATATGAATCAATAATCCATTGTTGTGTTAGTTTGTCACCACATAAAATTGGATTAAATTCATCTCTAATGGCAATTTGAGCAACTTTAAATTCAAGCATAGAAACATTATTTCGGATTCTGGCTTTAGCATTTGGGTAACTGGGAAGGGTTAATTTTGGTTGCCAACCTGCTTCTCCGTGTGGGAAAAAGATGGGATATGTAATTGGATCTAAATTTGGACTTAAGATATTAATATTAATAAATGGTTGCTCCTCATTTCTGGGATATACTCTAATGTCTCTTTGAAATGGTGGTTCTCCTTCATCATTCTGAAAGACCATTGCAACCTCATTTGATGTTGGCAAGTTATAACGACGTTTATCAGTATGTCTGTCTCTTTTAAGCACCATATTAACCTTTGGCATGGGTAATTGATGTCTTTGTGCATGAAGTAGTTGTTCATTTTCTACTTCTGCCAATTTTTTGTAAGCTTTACTGTAGGGATTGTTGTCCATAATGTTATTTAGCTCTATAAAAACACTGGGTAAGCATTTTTTATTTTCTTCCATCTGCATACGTTGGTCAACAGCTTCCATTGTATCTAGGACATATAGTTGAGCGAATTTTCTTTGCTCTCTTTCCTCTGGATGTAAATGTGAAGTCCGATGATAAATTTGTCCTTGGACTTTAAAACAGTAAGGACCATGTCCTGGTACATTAGCAGCCAATGTTGCCCCCATAGATGCAAATGATATGGCACTATTGTAGGATCTTATGTTTGTCTTAAAATTTTTGTAATTTGGAAAAGTAGGTTCAGTCATAATATTTTGTAAATAGGTTGGAAATTGTTTCCTTTCTGGAAGTTTGAACTTTCCTTTTTGACAACAACTAATAAATTGTCCATCTCGGGGTCTCTCCTGTTTAAAATAATAAGCCTCACAAAATTGACATTGAGTAGTCATGTCCCCACAACTATGAACCTCTACTGCTAAAGACTTCAGTAAAGGACAATTTGCAAAGCATATTGGATGTTGACTTTCATATTCATCAGATGAAAAGTCATGAAATGTTTCAACAACAGGTTCTAAATGTTTAGTTTTTTTTGTAGATTTTCTTGGTATATGTTGGACTTGTTTGGTTGAAATGTCCTGTAAGTTTTTAGTAAGAGTTTGTAAATGCTTTGTTTTTGTAGTTGCTTTTTTTGGTCTGTCTTGACTGGTATGTTGTAAAATGTCATCTGATGTTTTAGGAACAGTTTGTAAATGCTTTATTATTTTTTTATTTTTTTTGGTTGTATCTTTCATTTTTGCAGCTGATATTCTTTTATTTGCAAGTCTTTTGCGTTCTTTTTCTCGTCGAATTTCTTTCTCCTCCGGTGTCTGCTGGGCGGCCCATCTCTCTTGTCTTTCTCTAGTTTGACGTCTTTTCTTCTCTTCTTTGGTCTCGTTATCAGCCATATTAATCTGTAAAGGAAAAAAAATAAATGTAATTGTGTATATTTAAATTTGTAATTCCTGTTAAAGATTCTTGTGCACAATTGGTGAAATAAAAGGCAAATCATTAATGTATCATTTATATTTAGTTAAATTTATAATTCCTGTCCTCACTGGCTAAGAATTTGGCCAATGGAATACTGCTGTAAATAAGCATGTAACATATTTTTTTAAAATAATGGTTTTATTTATTAAAAACGTTGTTTGTGGATAGATATTTACCACTGCAAAACTTCTTTGCTAAAAAAAAAAGTGATGTGGTTATTGAGCTATGTATTGCATAGTAGCAATTTAAATAAAATAAGGGAGATAGTAAATTAATTATTTGATTTTTCTGTTGACACAGATGCAACTGAAAGCAGTTTCTTTAGTTTTATACTTTAGTACTTATTATACTTTACCTTGGTTGAAGTGTGATTTAAATCCGAATGTTTGTTGGTCCTCGGTTCAAAATCGTTGTCCAATGGTGTGGTCCTCTGTTGGAAGTCCTCGTCCGATGGTGTGGTCCTGTGGCGATAGCCCTCGTCCGATGTTGTGGTCCTGTGGCGATATCCCTCGTCCGATGTTGTGGTCCGTTGGTGAAAGTACTCGTCCGATGGTCTGGTCCTGTGTTGAAATTCCTCGTCTGCTGGTCTGGTCCTGTGTTGAAATTCCTCGTCTGCTGGTCTGGTCCGAGTCCTCGTCCGATGGTCCGGTCCTGTGGAAAAAGTCCTCGTCCGATTGTCTTCACGCAGTATCTGTTGTAATATAAAATAGAAAATGTTGTTTGAGTGAAATGTCTTTTAAATAATTTAAAAATGTATTAATTTGACTGTATTGTATCAGTTATGGTTATTTTTTTCTATCTTTTTTTTTTTTTACTTTCTGTACAATCCGACAACTTTTGTTATTCTTATTGAAGGTTTTTAGTAAGGCTTGTGGGTTGTGATATATTAAATAAGAAGATAAATTTATTTTGCTATGTGTTTATGTTATTTTGTGCACACCACTTGTGGTATACTTATTTAACCTTTATTGGGATGCTTATAGTTAGTGAAACATGAAATAATATAATTAATGTAGTTTGCTATGTGTTTGTGTTAGTTTTTGACAATCCTGTTTGGTGCGCAGCACTTGTGCAAAAGTTATTTCTTCTTGATTGTACTGGTTATAGGTTGTTAAACATTAAAGAAGAATGTTAATGTAGTTTCCTATGAGTTTGTGTGATTTTTTGTACAATGCTATTAGGTGCGCAACACTTTTGTTATTCTTATTTTTGCTTCTTTGTAAGGCTTATAGGTTGTTAAACATTGAATAAGAAATTCTGTTTTGTGTGTAGCAGTTTGTGTCTCATTTAATTGCGATTTGGCTAATTGAATCGTGCCCTAAATAAGCACATAGCATATTTTTTTAAATAAGTTTTTAGTCATTGAAAAACTTTATTTTGGATATATTTTTAGTAACTAAAAACTTCTTTTAAAAAAATTGTTATGTTGTTATTTAGAGCCCTATTCAATTGGGCAAATTGCAATTGAATAAGGCTCATGGTTCTTTCTTGTTTATACTTAATACTTTACCTTGCTTGAAGTTTTGAATGACAGACGGTCCCCTCCTGCCAATCTTAATGCGCCGGTCTTCTTGTAGTGTCTGTTTGAAAAAGAAAGTGAAATAGTTATTTGTATATTTATAATTTTTCATCTAGCAAAGCATGGCCTTTTGAGCATGTAATGTCTTGTTGTATGTTACCTCTTCTTCTTTGTTGGTGTTCTTTAAAAGGGATTGTGCTTCACAGTGCACGGTGCAAATTGTTGAGGGACGCTATTGATGCAGAGTCTGTTTGAATATTCAAAGAAATAAAAAGATTCAGCTTTATGTGATCTATTGAATTGAAGTAAATGAATGTCATTGAAATATAGTTGTGTAATTTTTTTCAATTAACCTTATTTTTTGTTGGGGGCTACACACATATGTCACATACATGAAGCACATTCCATAGTTTAATGTAATTATTTTGTGTACGTGTGACATATCAGTATACATGACTCAAATTTAAATGGTTAAATTAACCTTGTTGGGGGCTACACACATATGTCACATACATGAAGCACATTCCATAGTTTAATGTAATTATTTTGTGTACGTGTGACATATCAGTATACATGACTCAAATTTAAATGGTTAAATTAACCTTATATTTTTTTTTTCCAACACACATAAATGTGTGTGTGTGAGATGTAACTATAGATGATACACATATATGTGCGTGTGACATATCAGTATACATGACATATAATGTCATTTAAATGTAGTTGTTTACTGATTTTTTTTTAAGCTAATTTTGTTGCAGTGGCAATACACATAAATGTGCGTGTGACATGTCAGTATACATTATACACATATATGTCCGTGTCACATGTCACTATGAAGGGGCAATACACAGAAATGTGCGTGTCACATGTCACTATACATTATACACATATATGTCCGTGTCACATGTCACTATGAAGGGGCAATACACAGAAATGTGCGTATCACATGTCACTATACATTATAGACATATATGTGCGTGTCAGATGTCACTATACATTATAGACATATATGTGCGTGTCACATGTCACTATACATAAACCTCTGTTTAATATTGAATTATGTTTTTTTGTTGTTTTGTTAAATGAACCGTATTTTTTTTTTGAGCCTATACACATAAATGTGCCATACATGTCACTACTACATGCTATTTTTTATTTTTATTTGTTTGACCTGTCCTGATAATAAAATGTAATATATTATAGCTTACCTCTCAGTTGTAATTTGCACAATGTAAAGTAGTAAATTAGTAAAGAATTGTCTTCTCAAGTAAAAGCAGCAGTTATCTCAGAAGTCACTCCGTTCATCACCTGAGGAGAAATGTATTTTTTTGTTTGAAATAGGCAGTATTTATAAACTTGTAGAAAGTTCTGGAAAGTGAGACCGTTAGAACGCAATACGCATGCGCTATTTGCGTTCCAGCTTACAATTTGCGTTCCATCCGCCATTTTCTGCGTATTACTGTTCAAAATGGTGTTTAATATGATTGTGACACGTTCCGCATAGTATGTGTTTCATTATTGCGAGTAAGTGTAGTGTAGTTACGTCTGAAGCCTCGTTTTCGTTTTGTTCGTCGGCCATTTTTTCTCTCGCTTAGCGATGGTATTAGTGTCTAAAGTGTTTTATTTTGATTTAAATGTAGGTGTAACTTGTTTTTTTGAGGTGCTGGCTGGTTCCTCTTGCTGTAGGTAAGCTTTTTATGTGTTTGTTGTGTGTCTTTCTTAAGTTTTAAATGTTTGTATGTCTGCGTGTTGCGTCCGATGTTTGCGAAGTCGTAATGTGTGGTAACGTGTCTCGTATGGTGTTTGCGCGTGTAGCCTCGTTTTCGTTTTATTCGTCGGCCATTTTTTGTGTCGCTTAACAAACTATTGTCTAAACTCTTTTATTTTGAGTGCAATTAAGTTGTAAGTTGCATTTTTGAGGTCCTGGGTGCTTCCTGTTTGTGTAGGTAAGGTTTTTATGTATGTGCTGTGTGTATGTATTGTGTTTGTAATTTTGTAATGTTCGCGAGTTGCGTCCGAGTGTTGCGAGGCCGTAATGTGTGTGAACGTGTGTCGTATGTTGTTTGCGAGTGTCGTAATGTGTGTGAACGTGTGTTGTATGTTGTTTGCGAGTGTCGTAATGTGTTGCGACGTAAACTTTTTTTGAAATTTTGCAAGGGTCGCAGTTGCTGCAACTGAAGACCTCGCTTTGCGAGGTCCTCAGGTGCTGGCATGGAGCGCCTGTGGCGCTCCAAGCCAGCAACTGAGGCCCTCGCTTCGCGAGGGTCCTCAGTTGCTGGCAAGGAGCGCCGCAGGAGCTCCATGCCAGCAACTGAGAACCTGGCACAGTGCCCTCGCTTTGCGAGGGCCGCGGGCTCGCTACGCGAGCCCGCAGCGTTAGCAACAACTCGTACGCTCACAACTATATATGTGATACTATAAATAATAGTACATATATTTTATGAACTATTATTTATTATACATATTACAGTGCTATTTATGTGCTATACATGTTACAGGGTCACACTAACCTTTTTTGCCCTTCCAGGATTCCATACCTGCTATTCTAATTTTTACAAGACTCTGATTGGTTGAAATCAATGTCAATCAAAATTTCAGCCAATCAGGGTCCTCAAAAATTAGAATTAAACGCAGAGCGTGGGAAAAAAATCAATTAGTCGCCGGGGTAGCTCCTCGAAGGAGGAGCTTCATTAGCTCAGTGTTTTTTTTTTTTATAGAGCCTCGTTTTTTTTAGGTGGAGGCCTATTGCCAGGGGCCAGAAAGAATGGACAATGGCTTCAATCAAGATGAGGACATGGGCTTCTAGCAACATTGGATTGGAATGCCCGACTATCCAGGGCAGAAGGCCGCCGCTGGAGGGGTCAATTTGGAAGGTATGTGCTGTTATGTTTACTTATTGTTTTTTCCCCTTCCCATATTTTTATTCCATCTTTGAAAGTGTCAGGCAAAGTATCCTTTTTATTTTAACTGCAATGTTAAAGATCCATTGCCTGTCACTTTGAAAAATGGAATAAATATATGGGGGGGGGGGGGGGGGGGTTGTGTGTTTAACTGGTAGCATAGGCAGGTGGGTTGGTAGTTAGGTCAGGGTGGGGTCACTGGGTCAGGGTGGTAGTTAGGTGGGTTGGTAGTTGGGTCAGGGTGGTAGTTAGGTAGGTGGGTTGGTAGTTGGGCCAGGGTGGGGTGTGGTCACTGGGTTGGTAGTTGGGTCAGGGTGGTAGTTAGGTAGGTGGGTTGATAGGTAGGTTGTGGTGGGGTTGGCCAGTCCCCGATGGGCCTACAGGGGGGGTGATCGGGGGTTTGCACTGGCCCCATGGGGGTGATCAAAGATTGGCACAGGTCTTAGGGGCCTACTGCGGGGGTTGGCACAGGACTTATGGGCTTACTGCAGGGGTTGGCACAGGGCCCATGGGCCTACTGCAGGGGTTGGCACCGGCCTTATGGGCCTACTACGGGGGGTTGACACAGGCCCCATGGGCCTACTGCGGGGGTTGGCACAGGCCCTAGGGGCCTACTGCGGGGGTTGGCATAGGCCCCATGGGGGTGATCGGGGATGGCACAGGCCCCATGGGGGGGATCGGGGTAATCGGGCGGTGGCACAGGCCCCATGGGGGTGATCGGGGGGTGGTACAGGCCTTATGGGCCTACTGCAGGGGTTGGCACAGGCCTTATGGGCCTACTGCGGGGGTTGAAACAGGCCCCATGGGCCCACTGCGGGGGTTGGCACAGGCCCTATGGGCCTACTGCGGGGGTTGGCACAGGCCCCATAGGCCTACTGCGGGGGTTGGCATAGGCCCCATGGTGGTGATCGGGGTGATCATGGGTGGCACAGGCCCCATAAGGGTGATCGGGGGTGGCACAGGTCTTTTGGGCCTACTGCGGGGGTTGGCACAGGCCCTATAGGCCTATTGCAGGGGTTGGCACAGGCCCCATGGGCCTACTGTGGGGGTTGGCATAGGCCCCATGGGGGTGATTGGGGGGTGGCACAGGCCCCATGGGGGTGATCAGGGTGATTGGGGGGTGGTACAGGCCCCATGGGGGTGATTGGGGTTGGCACAGCCCCAATGGGCCTACTGCGGGGTTGATTGGGGGTTGCCCAGGCATTGCGGGCCTAGGTAGGTAAGTTGGTGGGTGGGTGTGTGTGTGGGTGGCAGGCAGGCATAGTGGGGTAACTGGGGGACCCTTCATTTTATTAGGGGGACTAGGAGCTTTGGCAGGGCAGGGCAATGTTATAACTTACTGTAGGTTAGTCTCAGTGATGGGTTCTTTCTCAGCAGGAGCGGGAAACAGAGAGGGCTGGCTTATGGGGTCAGGGGTGTATATATAGCAGGGCACCTGTCAGTCACACAGAAACACGAGTCTCTATTAGTTAGTGGGCGCCCTTGTTATCAGTCTGGGTGGGTCTATATGGGGAACCTGGCAACTAGACAGCCTTCCAGCATTCATTGGCTGATGCTGAAAGGCTGTCAGTCATTCAAATGGATACATTCTCACTGCCCATGCATAGCTTCTCCCTGGTTCCTGGGCGTAATTGATTAACGGTCATGACTCACTCAGACACTGTTTAAGGGTTGGTAATATGATCACACAACGTCCAGGGAAGCATTGGGAGATTGCACACAGCAGTGAAGGGATACAAGGGGTTATCTTAAAGTGACAGTCTTCCAGGTGAATATTTTAAACGAAAGCATACAGAAGAACACATGAATGTTGATATACAGATAATATTTTATTATTTTATGAGAGTACATATGAATTAAATGTGTAATCTAGTGGTAGAGTGACTGAAAATTGTTGCAGGGGCTGAAAATTGTTGGGGGGGGCGGTTGCCCCAACGCCCCAATGAACGGGTATAGAACATCTGAAAATAAAGAAATAAAGCAGACTTTTTTGTTTGCAGCAAACAACCAGAACATGAGAAGTCAAGGACGCTCCAGATGACAGTTATGGTGGGCAGTTGGAGTATTATATATTATATAAAAAAAAGTCTTATAAAATCAAATACATTTTTAAAATGTAAAAAAAGCTCTATAAGTAAAGAAACCTGATTTAATCACAGTACCAGACAGTGTGTTGATCATCTGTTCATAGAGACACATCTGTACAAAGCATGCTTGGCATCTTCACACTCTCACAGTCTTTAAATCAATGTTGGAAACAGTATTATCTTTAAAAAATGACAGTATCACTTGTTAACATTATAACACATATTCTCGATAATTCATCACCTCATACGCTTTTCATTTCTGATATCGCAGCAAGTACAGCAAGTTCTTTCTGCTAGTAATATTTTTTTTCATATTAAACTTCACTTGAGAACAACACTATAGGCTATGAGAACGATGAGAATAAACAATTTGTTTTAGAGAAAATCTGAAAATTAGCTGACTCTGCTTGTGTCATGGTGGGTTCCATCTTGGACTGCTGGATTCTATCTTAAACTACATATAGGCATAGGTGGAAGATTATTTTTCTGTGACTTGCTTGTCTATTTAGTTCTATTGTCAAGTAGCTATTCATAGTAACAATTTATTAACAGAACTGAACAGAGATGTTATCTGAATCTAAAGTTTCCCTCATTCATCCAGGTATCTAATCCTGTTAGGTAAATACCAGCTACCATTAATGTAAAATTGAATGTTATAGTCAGAAAAAATATAGGTTGTATTTTTTTTTACATTTTTGAAAACATTTTACCCATAATCAAGTCATGTTCTTCATAAGAGCATCACATAAATATGAAAATTCATATTGTACTTTAAGATGGTCACATTGTGAAAAGCCCATAAATGGCATTCAACACACTGCACAATTATTCTTTCTCAATCACTTTAGTATTAGTATCAGTAAATTCAACCTGATCACATGACTATAAAACTTCTGATAAAAAAAACTGATGCCAACAATATTTGTAATTGTTGTGTTACATATAGCAGCTCAATGGAAAATCCCATTCCTATTTGGTAGACATTTAAAATTAAAATAAAGGAATCTGCAAAATCAGAAAAACATTCATATATAGTGGGGGGTGGGGAAAGTATTTGATCCCCTGCTGATTTTGAACATTTGTCCAAAATGATCAGTCTATAATTTTAATGGTAGGTGTATTTTAACAGTGAGAGACAGTATAACAAAAAAAAAACAAGAGAAACGCACGTCAAAAAAGTTATAAATTGATCCTGCAGCTCCCGCAAGGTCCCCCTGCTCAACAAAGCACATGTTCAGGCTCGTCTGAATCTTGCCAATGAACATCTGAATGATTCAGAGGAGAACTGGGTGAAAGTGTTGTGGTCAGATGAGACCAAAATCGAGCTCTTTGGCATCAACTCAACTCGCCGTGTTTGGAGGAGGAGGAATGCTGCCTATAACCCCAAGAACACATCCCTACCATCAAACATGGAGGTGGAAACATTATGCTTTGGGGATGTTTTTCTGCTAAGGGGACAGGACAACTGCATCAAAGGGACGATGGATGGGGCCATGTACCGTCAAATCTTGGGTGAGAACCTCCTTCCCTCAGCCAGGGCATTGAAAATCTGTCGTGGATGGGTATTCCAGCATGACAATGACCCAAAACACATAGCCAAAACAACCAAGGAGTGGCTCAAGAAGAAACATATTAAGGTCCTGGAGTGGCCTAGCCAGTCTCCAGAACTTAATTCCATAGAAAATCTGTGGAGGGAGCTGAAGGTTCGACTTGCCAAACATCAGCCTCAAAACCTTAATGACTTGGGGCCTCATTCTATTATCGGGCGTAAATCGGCCGTAAGGCTGCGACTCCTTGCCGGATCTCCTCTTACGGCCGGCCGCATATCTTGGAACCGGCCGTAAGCTCAGAAATCTACAAAGTCAAAAATAAATTCAAGCCTGCACTGTACAGCTCTGTAAATGCTAGGGATCATATTGGGGTACATGAGGATTAAAAGTAACCCACTCTCAAGCTTGCACATCAGCCCAAACCCGAGTTTAAATTAACTGTTTATTTTCCGGCTGCGGCGTGGGCGTATCTGAGGTGCTCCAAGCCCTATGGACTTTTTACATGTATATTTGACATATATTAAAAAAAAATTATTTTACGGATTTGAGTATAGGGGAAATTTGTGCTATTTTTTCTAACACCTAAAATCACTTTATAGTCTTCTCAAAGTGCAGGATGGCTTTTTTTGAGCTATTTTATGTGCTTAATTGGTGCTAGCGGGACCTTTTTGCTGCAAGTAAGCTGCGGCTCGCTTTTAGCCTTGCAGACAGGGTTCCCGGAGCAATAGATTAGCAACCAGGCTTTTCTTACGGCCGATTTCCTTGCGGACGTTTTAGATCAAAGGCTTTCCTCCGGCGCGATCGGCCGCAAGAGATAACAAGGCCCGGGCGCAAGCCTGCCGGAACCCCCGGCCGGAGGGGAATAGAATAGCCGGATAGCTTGCGGCCGTCCTTGCGGCCCCGCAACGGCTGCGGCCGATAATAGAATGAGGCCCTTGGAGTGGATCAACAAAGAGGAGTGGGACAAAATCCCTCCTGAGATGTATGAAAACCTGGTGGCCAACTACAAGAAACGTGATTGCCAACAAGGGTTTTGCCACCAAGTACTAAGTCGAAAGGGTCAAATACTTATTTCCCTCATTGACCTGCAAATCAATTTATACCTTTTTTGACATGCGTTTTTCTCACTGTTAAAATACACCTACCATTAAAATGATAGACTAATCATTTCTTTTTCAGTGGACAAACATTCATAATCAGCAGGGGATCAAATATTTTTTCTCCCCAGTGTACACCCGCATACATGGTGACTGTATTCCCTGGAACAGATGGGATTTTCCAGCGAAACAATGCAACATGCCAAACAGCCAGAATTATCCAGGAGTGGTTTGAGGAACACGTGTGGGACCACCTCGATCACCATGTTCGCCATATGCACCCTCCACCATGCACTTTTCAGCAGCTGTTGAATGGCTCCAGATACATTTGCCAACCATCCCACATCTTTTTGACTCACTATCACCCCGTCAAGCTGCTGTCCATGCTGCACAAGGTTATAATTCTTGATATTAGCTGGTGGTCATAATAAAGTGCAATCCATAATCATATCAAACATGGCTACCCTTAAGTCTATGCCCGCTGCACCAAACAGCTCTGAGCAAAGCTAGGATTGGATTATACACAAGCTAGGAATACCACCCACGCACAGCGGTTTCAAGGTTACTGCCTATCATCAGCATGGGGCCTTAGCTTGTGTAGTAGATATTTTGAGTAGGTAGTTCACCACAACAATCATTTAATATATTGTGTGCAAAAGAGCCATAGAAGCCCTCCACCGTACAGTAGTACAGTAAATAAATAATACATTTGTGTTAACATTTGAATGTCTAAAGCAAGTTAAAAAAGCCTGCTTCCAGCTTAGAGTTCCGAGAAAAACAGTTATTACACTGCATTCTGGGAAGTTGAGCCACATTTGAATGTCTAATAATGAGTTGGAAATGGAGGGGAGCACAGGGGTGTGAAAAGGCCCAAAGCAAAAAAAAAAATGGCCCAAAAAAACCTATATACAAATGCATGAAATGTAAACTATTCATTTCTATTTTATTTAACCTTGGTATGTGTAATCTTTGATGCTGCCGCAACCACAAATGAGCAGCAACACGTTTAACTCATTGCTTATTATTACATAGTTACATAGTAATTGAGGTTGAACATTTTTTTTTAGATCTCCTCTGATCTTTGTATTATGCAGATTAATTGTTAATTCATCCACAGGAAGGAAAACAGAAAAAAAAAAACATTGAAAAATTGCCAATTGGTCTCAAAAGGGGGAAAAATTAAATTCATTCCTGACCCCAAATACTGGCAATCATATTCCTCCATAGATCAATACTCCCTCTCTAATTATCCAGGATAACCCTGAATGCCCTTTTAAATAAAACAATATATATATATATATATATATATATATATATATATATATATATATATTGAATCCACTGTCACCACCTCCTTTGGTAGAGAATTCCACAGATTAACCACCCTTACTGTGAAGAATTTTTTTCTTGCTTTAAGGGGGAATCTTTTTACTTCTAACCTCAAAGGATGTCCTATTGTCAGATGAAAAACTCTTGGCACAAAAAGTGCACCTGACAAATCCTTATATTGACCATAGATATATTTATGTAAGTAATCACATCCTCTCTTAGGTGCTGGTTTTCTAGAAAAAATAAGTTTAATTTGGTTAGTCTTTATTCATAAATTAGCTTCTCCATTCCCCTTATTAGTTTTGTTGTCCTTCTCTGTACTTTTTCCAGTTCTAGAATGTCCTTTTTATTTGCTGGTTTCACTCATCCAGTTTATTTCAGGGTAGTTAAAATTTCCTATTATTAGAACTTGCCCATGCTTAGCTGCATTTCCAATCTGTAACAATAATTGTATTTCCTCACTTTCAGTTATATTTGTTTTTTTAGTATACTGCTACTAATATTCTTTTGGAATGTGCTGCTCCTCTATTTAACTCTACCCACAAACATTCAACATTATCACAAGTTCCAGCATAAATATCTGACTGTAGTCTGAGATTCCAGCTTCAATTATAGACAAATACCTCCTCCTCTTTTACCATTGGCCTTATCTTCCCTAAATAGGTTATAACCATCCCAATTAACACTCCAGTCATGAGAATAATACCACCATGTTTCAGTAATACCTATTAAATCCTATTTCTCATTTACCTCTAATAATTTAGCTCTCCCATTTTCCCAGACAAGCTTCTTGCTTTAGCAATCCTACACTTTATGTTGCTATGAGTCTGTTTTGAAGTGCTTGCCACTGTATTTAAGTTACTTAATAAAACCTATTGACTATACTAACCCTCCACCCCCCCCCCCCCCCATGAGTAGTTAATTCAACCCTTACCCCCTCTACACTTTCTACCCCATTACTTCTGGGTGACAAATCACCATGTCTACTTCCTAATATTAAAGTCCCCAACAACCAAACCCTGTCTGTTGCTCTGCCTATTCTGCCCTCCCTCTCTTGCAGTAGAACTGTTCTCCAGGCTCTATCTGGCATTGCCAAATCTGTGGTGCTTGCCAACTAAGAACTGACCTGTCTCCTCTACTGAAGTCTAATGTTTACCATATGAAGAACTAAAATTGATAATGGTAAAGATTTTCAGGTGAGCACCTCTTTCTGTTTCTTAAAATTCCAAGGTTCCTGGCTGATTCAAGTGCAGATGACTAAATGAATTGACTTTGTTATAATATCACAAAAATATACACATTGAGTAGCAATGAAATTAGCTCATTGTCCAAGGTTCCCATCTGCTTGACAAGAACAATATTCTGACAGATTGGAGGTTTTATATTAAAACAATGAAAATTACCAGGACTGCATAAAATTACACATACCAAGTAATGGATTTTTTGTTTAACCATAAAACATTTACCCATAATCAATTCTTTTTTTTTTTTTTTTTTTTATTTCCAAAACATCATTCATTACAATATAAAAATACAAACAACATAAAAACGTTTTCCCAGCAGATACAAAACATACAGTTACATCTCAACAATCCATGATCAAGTTAGACAAATCCTATTTACAATCGGCCGATATTTAGTGTTACTAAAATCTCGGGATCACTTTTCCATATTAAAAAATGGACAGAAAAAAGAGTAAAATCCCAATAAATATTAATATCCATATACTACTGTTTTTACTTTTTCCGTGTGCCCCATTAAAATTCTTCCATATACTGATCCCATAAAGTCCAATTGATAGTACTTATTTTATTTGGTTTTTCATTAAAATTTCCTTTCATCAAATCCTTATTATAATTAATTTTGTTGATAATCTCTTTCCACTTAGGGATTTCCAATTTATTCCAATATTTAACTATCATTGCTTTAATAATCAATAATATATGGGATATCAGTAGTTTATTACTGGGGAAAAATTTTTCTATCCCTATATGGAACAATATTAATTCCGGGGAACACGGACATTTTGTCCCGGCAATTTTCGTCAGATGTTCACAACTTTCTTCCCAGAATTTTTTTATTTTCTCGCATTCCCACCAAATATGGTACGCATTACTTTCTTTGCCACAGCCCTTCCAGCAGAGTGAGGATTTTTGGGAATCAAATTTATTTAAAATTACTGGGACTAAATACCACTTTTGCAGCAGTTTAAAGTAGACTTCTCTGTACATGGTGTTAATAGAAGATTTCTTTATTACCTTAAGAGCCCTTAACCATTCTTGCTCATTATAATCTATATTAAAATTGTCTTCCCAATCTTTTATACTCTTTGTTTTTTCAAATTTCATATATTTAATCCTACTTTTACTAATTTTAGATACCAAATGATTCACCTGGCCTTTAGTCAGAATTGCTTCTAAATCATACAGTTTTCCTATTTTATCAGATGGAAATCCCTTTTGTTTCATTTTTTCCAACATTATTCTATATTTTATCCAAGAGAAAGATTTTAGTGTCCCTTTCTCCTGAAGTTCCCTTTGCTTTACTAAGCTACCCTCTGGGTATAGATCAACTATATACGAGATTGACGCTTTTTCCAATAAATTTACTTCTAAATTGAATGATTTGTCTCTTAAAATATCTATGGGTATAGATGCTGATGGTATATGGAATAACTCTGATCTAATATTACTTTTCCCCCAGAATTTTATGATTGATCTAATACCTTCTGGTAATTTCTTCCAAATTGTATCTTTCTCATTAAAATTCCCCAGCAATGTTCTTATTGGGACAATACCCACGAGATCTTCCTCGATATTTTTCCAACCAATTATCCTATGTTTTAAATTCATATTAATTATATGTGATATTGCTATATTTTCACTGATCGTTTTCATATCTGGAGATCCCATACCACCCAATTCAAACTTTCTATTTGTTATGTTTTTTCTAACTCTCGGTTTTTTCCCGGCATATATAAATTTATCTAATATTTGCTGGATTATTTTAATGATGTATTCTGGAACTTTTTCTGGGATACATCTAAATAAATATGTTATTTTCGGGACAATACACATATTAACTATGGCTATCCTGGCCGACCATGAGAATCTTATTGTATTCCAATCATATAGTAATATTCTTATCTGTTTTAAAATTTCTGTTATATTATTAACTATATTTTTATTGTTTTGAAGTGTAAATTTTATGCCTAAGTGAGTTACATACTTTGTATTCCAATTGAATGTATAAAGTTTTTTTAATTTATTTAATGAGTCTTGCTCAATAAATTTGTGTATAATGTCTGATTTAAAAGGATTTATTTTAAAATACGAAACTCTACCAAAATCATTTAACAAAGATTGTAAATTGGCGCAGGAATTTATTGGGTCTGCTAGTGTTAGCATAATATCGTCAGCGAATAGCATTATTTTATATTCATTATTACCTATTTTTATGCCTTTAATATTATCAGTCTTCCTTATTAGTGAGGCCAATGGTTCCATAAACAGCAAAAAAAGCAATGGGGAAAGGGGGCATCCCTGTCGTGTACCATTAGTAATCACAAATCTCTCTGTTTCGAAATTTGTTCCTACAATGTAAGCTGTTGTATTCTTATAAATAGCTTTTATTGTTTTGGAGGCGAAATTGGCTAACCCAAATTTCTGTAATACTGCATCCAAGAATTCCCAACTAACCCTGTCGAATGCTTTTTCTGCATCCAATGACAGGATTAGTGAGGGAGCCCTTCCCTTCCTAATGGAAAACATTAAATCAATTAGACGTCTGGTGTTATCTGTTGCCTGACGGCCTTGGACAAATCCTGATTGATCAAAATGTATCAACTTTGGTATAATTTTATTTAATCTGTTAGCCATGATTTTTGTAAAAATTTTCAGATCTATATTAATGAGGGAAATAGGGCGGTAACTGGTTACTTCTTCTGGGTTTTTCCCAGGTTTTAAGATATTGATTATTTTAGCTTCTGATAATTCTGATGGCATTTTCCCATAATTTTTAATCTCATTAAACATATTTTGCAAATGTTCTCCAATTTCTTTTTGAAAACATTTATAATATAGATGGTCAAAGCCATCTGGACCTGGGGCTTTATTCGCTTTTGCTTTATTAATTACCTCCTCTATTTCCTTCACAGAAATATCTTGATCCAATAATCTTTGATCTTCTTCTTGTACTTTTGGTAGAGTCACTTGACTCAAAAATATATTTATCTCTTCTATATTGGGTTTTTTAAATGCCGGGTTATTATTTAAATTATATAATGAGCTATAAAACGTCTTCATGATTAAGCTTATTTTATCAGGGTGAATATTCAGAGTATTATCAGGTCCTCTTAGACTATAAATTTTATTTTGAATTTTTTGTCTTTTTAATTTATTGGCCAGGTATTTACCTGTCTTGTTCCCCATTAGAAAATTGTATTGTTGAAATTTCCAAATCAAAGAGTCAGCCTGATTTTGTAAGATTTTATTTATTTGGGCTTTCTTTTTTGCAATCAACTCTGATCTTTCCACCAATGGGTTCGCTCTATTTTCTCTTAATTTATTCTCCAAATCTATATGGAGTTGTCTCAGGGCTTTCCCCCCTTCCCCATGTATCATCGCCATTCGTGATATCATTTGACCTCTTATAACTGATTTATATGCACACCAAAGCATAGATGGTGAATCTACAGTATTTCTATTAATTTTAAAAAATTCATTAGTTTCCTTTTTTAGGAATTCCAAAGTATCCTCGTTCTTAAATAAGATCGGATTTAACTTCCATTTTTTTTTTTTACTTATTTTTTCTTCTTTTAAATTAATACCTAACAATGAGTGATCAGACCATGTAACGGTGTATATTTTTATATCCTTTATCTGCCTTATTGTATGTATATCTGTTAAGAAATAATCCAATCTTGAGTAAGAATTGAAACGGTTTGAAAAAAATGTATAATCCCTCTCATTTGGATGTAATAATCTCCATGCGTCGAAGAGGTCTTCATTTAATATTATTTTTTCAAAATCTTTAGAAGTTTTCTTAATCTGATTTTCTGAATTTTTTTTAATTGTACCTGTTCTATCTTTTTCCGTATCCAGCACCATATTGAAATCCCCTCCAATTATTAATTGTCCTTTCCTAATTTTTTTAATTTCTTTCAATATCTTTTTAAAATATCTAATTTGTTTTGTATTTGGTAGATATATATTGGCTATTGTCATATTTACTCGATTTATTGTACCAGACCATATTATGTATCTTCCCAGGGGGTCTATAATCTTACCTTCCTCATGTACTTCTAAGTTGTTACTAAAGAGGATTGATACCCCTCTAGATCTTTTATTATATGTTGAATCTATTTTAAGGTTATAATTTCTATTATTTACATAACTTAAGGTGTCTTTATCCCAATGTGTCTCTTGTAGTAGAAGAATATCTACTTTGTTTTTTATATAATGATTATAGGCTATTTTCCTTTTCGATGCAGAGTTTAGTCCATTGACATTATGTGATATTATTTTGACCATTTTTCCAATTAATTCTTATAACCTTATCTTTATATTTTACATGGTCTCTTTTAATATGTCTAGTGCTGTCTCGACTCTTACTATTGATTTCACCTGTATAAACTGTATCTCTGGGAAATTCATTCATTCGTTCATTCTTACACACCTTGGGCTTTTTTTCCTTGGAACTTAAAATAAGTCCAAATTTGCTTGTTTTCGTATTTTTGCCCTTCATTCTAAGCAATTAGTAAGGGCTGTTATGCCAATTTTAGGAAATGCTAGGAATTATAATAAACTTACTAGTTCATTAGTTGGGAGGTCATATGATCTTAATTCCCTGATTTACGCCCTTCTTAAATATTATCGTTATGTATTTTAATTTTCTTCTTACTCTCCTTGTCACTCTATTCTTTCTTAGTTTTTCTTTCTTTTTCTTTTTTTTTTTTTTTTTTTTTTTTTTTATCCACTACTAATATTCAGGGGCATATGAGTAATATAATAAAGAAAGATGTCCTTATCCCCCTTAACCATAATATTCCCCATAATGTATTCAAAAGATGTCCTCTTACTCTTTTTCATTCTACTTAACCCTTCCCTCTAGCATCCTCCTCCCCATATTTCTCCCAAGACATATCATTAAATGCATATTATACAATAATTTTTATCATGATTTAACATTCATATATTATTCTGATAATTTATACATTATTCTCTTTTACACTGGAAAATCAAAATATCTATACATTCCCCTATATATCTTTATTCTAGAGGGAATCCATACCATTTTCTCTAGTCCTTGTACCACCCATACATAAATAATGAGATATATCCAGAGAACTAATATTAATATTTACATAAATCCCTTTACCTCTTTAATATAACTTTTCTCACTTTTCTTTTACCTTCTTCCCTCAATTTGCCCTTTCTTACTCTCTTATCCTCCTTTTCTCTCATATAACAAGTATGGATTCTCCTCAATACATATATCAAACAATTCTAAAATGTTATTACTTTATAGTTTTTGAAGTCAATAATAATTTGTTAAATATTTCTTTAAATCTGTAAAGTGCATGTCAATAAAGTGCTTAATTTTCCCCCTGTGAAATATTTCCTTAGTGTTCTCTCGATGAAAAAAGTGTGACTTTCCTCCTTCCCTCCCCTTACTCTCCTAATTAACTTTGTGTCAACAAAAAGAAAAAAAAAAAAAAAAATCTCTAGTATAGTGGGTATTTTTTAAACTCTTCCTATATTTTCCCAGTTCGTAACATTATTCTTTCTAAAACCTTTTATATAATATCCATCTAACTATCCAAACTTCCATTTCTTTGTACAAATTCAGTGTTTCCGTAGCTATTTTAAATTTCTATACCTCATTAAAAGTGCATAAATAAAGTGCTTATATTTATATACATAATGTAGGATTCCCAATCCTTCTATATAATTAATTAAAGTGCTTTGTATCCTATAATAGACTATTAAAATCTATAAAGTGCTTTCATAGTAAGGTGCTCAATGTACACTACCTTAGTATTGGTGATCTCTTAGTGGGTACCTATATTCTAACTCCTACATACTATAAACCCCCATTACATATCTACTAGAATAAGTGGACCAACCCATAATCAAAAAAAAAAAAAAAAAAAAAAAAAAATAACAGGTAAGAAAAATAGACATTATAATAGTGCTTTTTCTTCAAGGACTTTTCCTCTTCTCTATTATTTCAGGGCCCATTCCGGATTCTTTAAATTTAATTGGATATTGTCTTTGGAATTATTTGAGAGATCTACTTCTATGTTCCATTTTTGTAGCAGCATAAGTCCTTCTTTCACAGAGTCTATTTTATTCCAGGAGTTGCCTTCCATTATGTATAGACCCGTTGGGTACTTCCATCTGTATTTAATTTCTGCGTTCCTTAAGCTTTGTGTTATTGCCGTATATTCTCTTCTTTTATCCAAAGTATATTTGGACAGATCCGGAAATATTTTGATTTTATCATAGGGTACCTCCATTGGCCTTTTTAAGTAATTAGCTTTAATTATTGTATCCCTATAGTTAGTGGATTGAAACTTGACTATAACGTCTCTTGGTATATTTTTATCTAGTCCTCTAGGAAGGGAAATCCTTTGTATATTTTCTATTTTCATTTCATCTTTGGAAATTTGTGGAGATAAGTTGGTGAATAAATCTTTGATATAATCCCATAAATCTTTTTCAGATATATTTTCGTTTATTCCCCTTATTCTAATATTTTTTTTCCTTGATCTATCTTCCATGATATTAATCTTCATATTTAGTTCTTCAATCTTATATTCCAATTTATTTGTATATTTCAATAATGCATTATTATCCATGATTAGTTTGTCGCATTTGGTTTCCAATTCATTAATTCTTTTATTAGTTTCTTTTACTGAGTTTGTATTTTCCCTCAACTGTTTTGTTATTTCCAACATGATCTTTTCTTGGGAATCTTGTAGGAGGTCTTTCATTTTTGAATAGGTTAATGGTTCCTCTTGTTGTATTTCAGTATTATCATGGGGAGAGTGTGTTATTTTCTTCGGGGAAGGAGTTATGAATTGTTCCAATATGGATGATTCTGATTGCGTTGTTTCTAATATACTACTTTTTTGTTTTGGGGAAAAGAATTGATTTGATTCTGGAACACCAGGTTTCTTCTCCTTGCTTTTTATTTTTATTATATTTGAGGATTTCTTATTTGCCATCTTATTATTTTTTGGGAGGTATTCCTGAGATTTTGTGGTTTTTAATTATCTCCACTATTCTTTATCTCTTTCTTTTCTTTTAACTTCTTTCTTCTCCCCCTTTCTCTTCCTTCCCTTCTTCCTATCCTCCTTCCCCTTTCTTGTTTTCCTCTTTTATTCCTCCTTTCTTTATATTGAGTCCTTTTAATTTTATTTATCTTTTATGGTTTAAATTGGTGTATGACCTTTAGTAGTGTTTTAGAAGAGTTCTTTCTATATCTTCATCTTCGCGCCCTTAGCCTCTTGTCTATATCATATTTTCATACAGCTTGTTTGTGGTTTATACCCTTTCTCCCCCTCTCCCTCTACCTCCTCTGCCTCATTATAATTCTATATCCTTTTTATTCCCCAATATCGCTCCCTTGCAGATTGTAGCAGGTTCGTATTTTTCTGGGGCTTTTGTGCTTATGGCATAGTATGCCTCTTTCTGATATTCGCCTTTGTTGTTGCAGGACTTTTATATAATTTATTCTCTTTCTTAGTCCCCTTTAGGTCTCCCGAGCTCTCTCGCGGGGAAACCTCTCTCCTTCGCGCCCTTTTTGCGCGGTTTGCTCGTATTCTCGCGAGATCTTCACGGGGACCGTCTCCGTCCTCCGACTTTTACAATACTCAGCGAAATTTGATTATTAGGCTTAATTCCGCCTTATATTAGTACTTATAGCTTTGGGGGATTATCTCTATTTGTTTGTTTAGATCAACTTTTGAGGCATAGTGGGAGGGGGGATGGGAAGTATATAGGGTAATTACACACACTAATAGATTACACTTATAGCTTTTTAAATAGTCTTTACTTAGCTGTAAGTTGGTGGGATGGTCCCTCTTGAGGCTTTCAGGCGTCTGTTTTTATCGTTGTGACCTTGGATCCAGGATCCGATATGGGCTCAGGATTACTGCTGTCTGCAAAACATGACCTCCCAGCTCTCCTACCACCAGCTCATCTGCGAGCCGGTGTGTGTTCCACTTCCGGTCACCCATAATCAATTCTAATTCTTCAAAATAATGTAAAGAGAATATGGGACTGAAACCTGAGAAGACATATATAGTACCAGGGCACCATAAATCATCCAGTTTGTCATTCATCAGAATAAATATCTTGGATGAATATCTCCTCTTGTGCATCTGCAACATACATTTTACTGGAGAAAAATGATATCCAGCCATGGAAGCTCAAGTAAATTGCTGAAGCATGGCAATTCCTTTTTGTTAGTAATGCATCAAAAAGAGACATTGGTAGATAGTGAAGAAGCATATTGGCCTTTACTTGTTTGGATAAACAGTAAACATCACATATTATAATTGTCAAACTGCGAATCGTTGTCACACTTTCGAGCCTCGCGTAGCAAGCCGTTTGTAGCGGAACCCATCACTGTTTTACCCTGTTTTATGATTATTATGGTTAAAATATGATCCTACTATATGTATGTTGGTTGATGCTCTGCAGAATATTGTCCCAGACATTTACAGCTACTTGGCATGGGAGATAATCTTGTTACAGCGACTCTGCATAAGATAAAGGAAGTCTATTGTATACAGTGTTTTCATTCTCAGATAAGAACAAAGAAGTGTAATTGAATCAATGTCTGATTGTATCAAAGTTGCCAGGGAGGTGTGAACCCCCTATTGTTCTCTTTATGTGTATTGTGTGTGGCCAAATATGGGCATGGGTATTACCTGTGGCCAAAGAGATGTATAAATATTTCTGCAATAACAAAATAAAGTCAGTATTCATTTGACTCCCAAATTGTGTGTCGTCCAATATGGGTGGTCGGGAATGGTGAAACTGTAGTGCCTCTTGGGTATTTTATCGTATACCAGCGGAGATTTTGGACTGCGTGTTCCTGCTCTGTTACATTTGTTGGCAAGTGGCGGGATTGTTCCCACGGTCAGAAGGACAGCTACAGGAGACACCATTCCGTGGAGTACAAATTGAGGGAAACGCTAGTATCCGTACAGCGCCCCTGGCTACAGCAGGATGGAACCGGCTAGTTTTCAGACAGCGTTCCATCATGAGGAGGAGGAGGCGGCCGCGGACTACAGGGATGCAGACAGAAAGGAACTCATGGTTACAGTACCTCGTATTACCCCACAGAATGAGTTTGGAAGAGAACTCCAAAGCAGACTGGCCTTTTTCCCAGGTACGCTTCCCATGAAAACCTTGGAATGGTTAATGACAGATGTCCACAAATTCATAATGGAAAAGCAGCGGGCACGGGAGCGGTCTATCTTGGGAGCTGCTAACCCACCTCCCACCATTAACCCCCCCCCCCCAGCACTGCGTCCGGGTGGTGGGAACTACCAAACCCCTGCACGGTACATCAGGTGCCACACGTGTAACCAGCAGGGTCACATGCAGAGAGACTGTCCCAGAAACAGAAACCGCTCCACGTGGAATACTCCTACTAATTCCCCTCCCCAGCGACAGTGTGTACCCCAGGGAGCTGAAGGTGTCATCCTTCCTCCCCAGCAGCAGTGTGTACCCCAGGGGGCCGAAGGTGTCGTCCTTCCCCCCCAGCGCCAGTGTGTACCCCAGGGAGCCGGAGGTGTTGTCCTTCCTCCCCAGCGGCAGTGTGTATCCCAGGGAGCAGAAGGTGCCGTCCTTCCTCCCCAGCAGCAGTGTGTACCCCAGGGGGCCGAAGGTGTCGTCCTTCCTCCCCAGCGGCAGTGTGTACCCCAGGGGGCTGAAGGTGTCATCCTTCCCCCCCAGCAGCAGTGTGTACCCCAGGGAGCTGAAGGTGTCGGCCTTCCCCCCCAGCGGCAGTGTGTACCCCAGGGAGCTGAAGGTGTCGTCCTTCCTCCCCAGCGGCAGTGTGTACCCCAGGGAGCTGAAGGTGTCGGCCTTCCCTACCAGCGGCAGTGTGTACCCCAGGGAGCTGAAGGTGTCGTCCTTCCTCCCCAGCGGCAGTGTGTACCCCAGGGAGCTGAAGGTGTCGGCCTTCTCCCACAGCGGCAGTGTGTACCCCAGGGAGCAGAAGGGGCCGTCCTTCCTCCCCAGCAGCAGTGTGAACCCCAGGGGGCAGAAGGTGTCGTCCTTTCCCCCCAGCGGCAGTGTGAACCCCAGGGGGCAGAAGGTGTCGTCCTTCCCCCTCAGCGGCAGTGTGAACCCCAGGGGGCAGAAGGTGTCGTCCTTCCCCCCCAGCGGCAGTGTGTACCCCAGGGAGCAGAAAGGGGTCGACCTTCCTCCACAATGGCAGTGGGTACCCCAGGAGGCCAAAGGTGTCGTCCTTCCCCCCCAGCGACAGTTTACCCTAACCAGGGGAGACACCAATCTCCCAGACGGCGCAGATGGGACCGTGGTCTCTGCGCCCACAGCTTGTCCAGATCCCCAACTACCGTCACTGGGACAACCGGAGGAGGGGGTAAGTACAAATTCCCCTCCCCAGCTAACTTCTAATGTGGCCCCAGGGTTAACAGAGGAAATGTTAACCCCCACTGACCCCCACGTTTCCCTGGCTACTGAGCCGGAATATGTCCCAAGTACCCCAGTAGAAGAGCTGACAGCGGGGCAGAGTGCAGTCGGCCTCTGCCCTCCCTTTGTCCCTTGTACAGAGCAGGAGGTCCTGCAGGTTATACCAGCAGAAGAGCTGGCATCAGGGCAGAGTGCCGCTGGCCTCTGCCCCTCAAGTCCCCTCAGCGTGTTGCACCATCACCCCAGCAAAATATCCAGGTGCCTGGTTAGACTTCCCCCCAAAGGGGAGATGTGTGACGAAGTGCCCTTCGCCACTTTGGCTTGGAGAGGACTGTTTGCCAGCCTCCTGCCCTGCGACTATGGCACTGGTACATATTGCCCTTTGGAACCAGTGTTCGGCCATACCAGAGTGTATGTCACTCATTCTGGCCCTTTACATACAGGGGGTCATTCTGTACTTGCCCTGTGGGAGCGGTGATACCCCAGATAGCTATGCCATGGAGCCCATTCATATGATGAAAGACTATGGGAAAGACTTTAGCTACTTGGCAATTGAACTGTGTGAAGAGGATCTGAGCGCTATTCGGTAGTTTTGTGCGCTCAGATCCCAGCTATCTGTGGATATGGGAAATGTGAGTAAATGTGAATTGCAGTAATGCTGATGGGTTGTCAAACTAGAGAATTGACCAACAAATACTTTTGTCCGGACATCCCCAGGCCGATCCGTCGGGATCAGACCGTGTATGCCGGCTTATGGTCACGGGGGAGGTGTGTAGCGGAACCCATCACTGTTTTACCCTGTTTTATGATTATTATGGTTAAAATATGATCCTACTATATGTATGTTGGTTGATGCTCTGCAGAATATTGTCCCAGACATTTACAGCTACTTGGTATGGGAGATAATCTTGTTACAGCGACTCTGCATAAGATAAAGGAAGTCTATTGTATACAGTGTTTTCATTCTCAGATAAGAACAAAGAAGTGTAATTGAATCAATGTCTGATTGTATCAAAGTTGCCAGGGAGGTGTGAACCCCCTATTGTTCTCTTTATGTGTATTGTGTGTGGCCAAATATGGGCATGGGTATTACCTGTGGCCAAAGAGATGTATAAATATTTCTGCAATAACAAAATAAAGTCAGTATTCATTTGACTCCCAAATTGTGTGTCGTCCAATATGGGAGGTCGGGAATTGTGAAACTGTAGTGCCTCTTGGGTATTTTATCGTATACCAGCGGAGATTTTGGACTGCGTGTTCCTGCTCCGTTACACCGTTGAAGCACAGAAGTCTTCCGAGCTCGGAGTACTTAGCAGCTCTCATCAGCTTCAAGCCTCGATTAGCGAGGGGAGCAGTTGAGGCATTGAAACTCAGAGCACTTAGGCGATGAACGCCAAGGTGCTCATCGCCTGCTCACCTTGCGAAGCGAGGCGAGCAGTTACGGCATTGAAAACCGCTGACTTAGCCCCCAAGCAGTTAGGAAACACGGGATTGCCTTAGGCTGCAAGCAGTTGAGGAACGCATAACTTGGAGAAAAAAAAATGGGAGGCACCGAGGTCGAAAAACATACGAAGTTAACTGCAGAACCACGCAAATCGAAAAACACAAAAAATTAAAAAAATACATTAAAAAACACAGCACGGGGGGACAGCCAGGACGTCTGACAGGGGGTTGTACGCAAATTTAAGCCGAATTTGCCGACTTTCTGCACTTGAACTTTGGCTAAGCGAGAAAATAATGGCGGGCGAAAAAAATGAAAACGAGGCTACACAACCCCGAACCTCGCAAAACCATCGAGCAAAATCATCGAGCCAGACACGTACCACTTTTACCCAGGAATGTACGAGGTACAAAATACACTATTAGAAAGGACGGAGAATGCTCGCTACTAGTGTAACACATCGCCGCCATTTTACAACACTAACTTGCAACTAATAACATTACGAATCTAAAATGGCGCTTTACACAACTAAACCAACGGTTTGGCTTCGAACACGCAGCCTATTTACTGTATACTGCACATTGGCACATTGCTGACACTTTCTCCTCAGGTCAGCAACAGTCCAACTGTACATTGTATGCTGCAGGAAAATCAAAAGAGATTGTTAGCTCTTCAGGATATTAATTGCTGGATATATTCATTAGAAAGAGGTAAAGTAAATTAATTAATTAATTAATTATTATTAAAAAATATATATAAAAAAATAAAATAACGCTAAATAGCATATTTTACACTGCCGTTACTTTATGAATACATTTGCACTTCCTAACACATTTGTTCATTCAGAATTAATTATTAACGTACATTAATTTTATAAGTATTAATGAGTAATGGAAAATAAAAATGTATACTTTCCACTGCACTAACATTTTTTTACTTTACACTGCAGTTATATATAACATTTTCTAATTTACACTGCACTAAAATATTGTATATTTAGCACTGTACTTATATATCTGCCTATGCGTTGAGCGCCGAACATGATCGTTGCACAGCACAAAACGTGAAGGACACGAGGGGAGAGGCTCGCAATGAGCGCCCTATCATTGCCCTATCATTTTTAACCAACTGAAATTCAACTGTCAATAACAGATCACCTTGTAACATTCTAAATTAGTTAACTCCTTATCAACGGGACACAATTAAACATACATTACATGCTGTTGTACTTGACATTGAGCTTCTTTCATAGTAAACAATAACACTCCTTTGGCAACGGTTTGGTGAGTGAGTCTGCAGTTATCTCTTCTGATGAACAATACTGAATGTCAATAACTCGTTGGTCTTGTGTGTCCATTGTAAGTTCTACTTCTTGTTCTAACTCTTGTGCAGCTTCACTTTGGTCAGCGTCTTTTGCTGATTCAGTGGGCAAATTCTCTTTGCAGCTTTGGAGGCTCAGGATTTTCTGATGCTTTGCTTTCATCAAAATAAACACTACGACTAATTGTGACCTTGTTGGTCTTTGGGTGAAGGATTCTATATCTTTTACTTTGTTCGCTGTAGCCCACCAGAATCCCTTCTACGGCTTTGTTCTCCAACTTGGAACATTTCCAATATGGTCATATGCTTTACATCCGAACACTCGAATATGTCCTTTACTGGGTTTTGATCCTTTCAACATTTGGTATGGGTACTTTTAATGTTTTTTTATGTTAGCCTGTTCCGTAGGTATGTTGCAGTAATTATTGTTTCTCCCCAGTACTTCTTAGGTAAGTTGACATCTGAAAGCATGCATCTGGCCATTTTTGTGAGAGTGCGTTTTTTCCTTTCTGCTACGCCATTTTGTTTGGGAGTGTATGGTACAATTGTTTGGTGTATAACACTCTGTTTCTTTAGGTATGATTCCACTTCCTTTCCCATATATCCCCCTCTATCATCAGTGCATATTATTCCTTATTTCCTTTGAAATTTGTTGCTGGTCATAGCTATAAATTCTTAAAGTCTTTCTGTCTCGCTTTTGTGCTTCAGTAGATATGTCGTTATGTAACTGGAATATTTGTCAAAAAAGGTCTATAAATATCTGTTTTCGCTGGGTGTGGAGGTTTGCATTGATCAACATACGTCACTGTGTATGAGTTCCATGCTTTGAGTGGTCTTTCTTTGACTGGTCTGTGCTTTGATACAAAACGTGTGTTACATGAGCGTGTGGCAAGGCAAAATTGTCATACCTTCTGATAGACCTCTCTTTACAAAATCCTTTATGGCTTCTGGGTTTCAATGCACCAATCTTCTGTGCCACAGGTGGATACACTTATCGTGTTCATTATGAGTTGTTGCTTTGGCTTGTTTGCTTGTACTGATGAGTTTGTACAGGTGTTCATTCTACCTTATTTTTGCTAGGATTTGTCTTCTGTTTTAAATTGTGTGTTCATTGCCTCGCAATTTGACTATGAATCCATTTTCAGCAAGGGTTTAACTGATAGGAGGCTTCCTTCTAGGCATGTTAAGTGATCCAGAGGAAGGTAAACAGATAAAAAAAACATTGAAACTTGCCAATTGTCTCATAAGGGGGGAAAAAGGCAAAATTCCTTCCTGACCCCAGAGACTGGCGATTTCTCCCTGGATCAATATTCCTTTGCTAGTTATCTAGGATAACCTTGAATGCCCTCTTTATTTAAAAATATATCTAACCCCTTTTTAAAGTTATCTATCGAGTACACTGTCACCACCTTCTTTGGTAGAGAATTCCACAGTTTAACCACCCTGTGAAGAACCCCTTTCTTTCTTTAAGGTGAAACTTTTTTTCCTCTAACCTCAAGGGATGTCCTCTTGTCCGCTGAACATCTCTTGGTACAAAAATATCACTGGACAAAGTCTTATATTGTCCCTGGGTGTATTTAAATAAAGTAATCATATCCCCTCGTAGACACCTTTTTTCTAGGGAAAATAAGTTTAGTTTGGTTAGTCTAACTTAGCCCTTCCATTACCCTTATCATTTTTGTTGCCCTTCTCTGTACTTTGTCCAGCTCTAAAATGTCCTTTTTATGAAGTGGTACCCAAAATTTCACTCCAAGTTGCACTCCAAATGAGGCGAACTAGGGATTTGTATAGTGGCAGAATTATATCTGATTCCCTTGCCTCGATACCCTTCTTAATACAGGCTAATATTTTACTTGCCTTTGCAGCTGCTGCTTGGTCCACAAGTACTCCCAAATCCCTTTCAATATCAGATACCCCTAGATTTGCTCCATTAAGATTATAAATTGCTTGGCTATTTTTCCCTTCCCAAATGCATAACCTTACATTTATTTGTATTAAATCTCATCTGTCATTTAGGCGCCAATTTCTCTAATTTATGCAAATCCCTTTGTAGGGAAAGTACATCATTATCTGATGTAATTATCTTGCACAACTTAGTGTCATCCTGACACTACTTTAGAGTCCTACTTCTACGTCATTAATAAATATGTTAAAAAGGAGAGGACCTAATACTGAGCCCTGAGGAACCCCACTTACCACATTAGTCCAATTAGTCTGGAGTATGTTCCATTTGCAACAACCCTTTGCTTCCTGTCTTTTCGCCAGCTCTCAATCCATGAGCAGATATTTACTGCAATTCCTGTATCTCTAAGTTTGCTCAATAGTCTCCCATGTGTCACTGTATCAAAAGCCTTTGCAAAATCCAAAAAGACTACATCCACTGAGTTGCCCTAATCCAAGTTCCTACTAACCTCTTCATAGAAACAAATTCGATTGGACCGACATGACCTATCTTTCATAAATCTGTGTTGACTCCTACTTATGATCTTGTTCAAATAGACATATTCTTATATATTGTCCCTTATTAACCCTTCTAAAGGCTTCCCAACTACAGATGTGAGGCTTACAGGTCTATAGTTCCCTGGATTTTCTCTTGCTCCCTTCTTAAATATAGGTATCACCTCTGCTCTTTTCACTAGTCATCTGGTAGAGACCCTGTGGGGAGTGAGTCTTGAAAAAACAGCCTTAAGTTCAATGTTTTGTTAATCTGAATTTTATGTGATGGATCAGAACACAATAGTCTAAGTTGGTGAAGTGAAATGTGAAAAATATATACATAAAACTATTTATTAGAAATAGTAAACAGAAAATTGGCATGTGCATATGTATTCACCCCCTTTGTTATGAATCCCATAAAAAGCTCTGGTGCAATCAATTACCTTCAGAAGTCACATAATTAGTGAAATGATGTCCAGCTGTGTGCAATCTAGGTGTCACATGACCTGTCATTACATATACACACGTTTTTTGTAAGGCCCCAGAGTCTGCAACACCTAAGCAAGAGGCACCACTAACCAAACACTGCCATGAAGACCAAGGAACTCTCCGAACAAGTAAGGGACAATGTTGTTGAGAAGTACAAGTCAGGGTTAGGTTATAAAAAAAATATCAAAATCTTTCATGATCCCCAGGAGCACCATCAAATCAATCATAACCAAATGGAAAGAACATGGCACAACAGCAAACCTGCCAAGAGACATCCGCCCACCAAAACTCACGGACCGGGCAAGGAGGGCATTAATCAGAGAGGCAGCACAGAGACCTAAGGTAACCCTGGAGGGGCTGCAGAGTTCCACAGAAGATACTGGATTATCTGTACATAGGGCGACAATAAGCTGCACGTTCCATTGAGTTGGGCTTTATGGCAGAGTGGCCAGAAGAAAGCAATTACTTTCAGCAAAAAACAAAATGGCATGTTTTGAGTTTTAGAAAAGGCATGTGGGAGACTCCCAAAATGTATGGACAAAGGTGCTTTGGTCTGATGAGACTAAAATTTAACTTTTCGGCCATCAAAGAAAACTCTATGTCTGGTGCAAACCCAACACATCACATCACCCAAAGAACCCCATCCCCACAGTGAAACATGGTGGTGGCAGCATCATGCCGTGGGGATGTTTTTCAGCAGCCGGTACTGGGAAACTGGTCAGAGTTGAGGGAAAGATGGATGGTGCTAAATACAGGGATATTCTTGAGCAAATAACCTGTACCACTCTGTGTGTGATTTGAGGCTAGGATGGAGATTCACCTTCCAGCAGGACAATGACCCAAAACAACACTTGAGTGGTTTAAGGGGAAACATTTAAATGTGTTACAATGGCCTAGTCAAAGCCCAGACCTCAATCCAATAGAAAATCTGTGGTCATACTTAAAGATTGCTGTTCACAAGCGCAAACCCTCCAACTTGAAGGAGCTGGAGCAGTTTTGCAAGGAGGAATGGGCAAAAATCCCAGTGGTAAGATGAGGCAAGCTCATAGAGACTTATCCAAAGCAACTTGGAGCTGTGATTGCCGCAAAAGGTGGCTCTACAAAGTATTGACTTTAGGGGGGTGAATCGTTATGCACATTAGCTTTTCTGTTATTTTGTCCTATTTGTTGTTTCATATTAAAAAAAAAAAAAAACATCTTCATAATTGTGGGCATGTTCTGTAAATTAAATTATGCAAATCCTCAAACAATCCATGTTAATTTCAGGTTGTGAGGCAACAAAAAACGAGAAATGCCAAAAGGGGTGAATACTTTTGCAAGGCACTGTATATTTGGGGGTTTATACCATATTCTTATCAATATGCGTTTAAAATGAGCTCCTCCACTATTTAACTCAACCCACAAAGATTCAATGTTGCCGCTAGTTCCACCATAAATATCTTCTCTGAGTACAAATTTAATTAATCCATCCCTGCTATAGAGATTGTACTCAAGTGAGAAGTCAGCCCAGTGCTCTAAAAACCCAGACCCACTTGTCATCTTTCAGTAAATTGGATGCAGCTCTTGTTTCCTCACTCAGTATTTACTGGGATCATAGATGCAAAACTTACTTATTTCTGGTTATCCTTTAGTGTCTGGGGCCATAACCTGTTAGTTATGCACCAAAAATAGACACTGGTAGATAGTGAAGAAGCATATTTGGCTTTACTTGTTTGGATAAACATGAAACATTTATAACATATTACATAACCAACTGAAACTCAACTGTCAGTTACAGATCACCTTGTAACATTCTAAATTATTTAACTCCTTGTCAACCGGACACAATTAAACATACAGTACATGCTGTTGTATTTCCCAACACTGTCTTGCTTGCAGACATCCACTATACATAATCTTGCTCAAAGCCTGCCCTAGATATTATTCTTTACTTGTGTGAATTCTCTTCTAAACAGCGTCTCCTACAACACTTTCTAAAACAAAAAAGGCATTGGAGATATCACAAAACTCAACTCTAGGACCACAGTCCATGAAAACAATGGCTACATTATGGTACAAGCATAAATCAATCCTGATGATTACTTAAGTCAATTCTTTTAGAAAGATTATATGGTCCTTTTTTATTCCTACCTGCCATCAAATCTACTTTTCTATATTTCAGTTTTGTGGAATCTAGGAAAGAGACTGCATGGCCACATCCATCCTTATATTTTTCTTCATCTGTTGTATTCTGTAAATTTGTTATTAATTATATTGTCAATATCACAGATGATTGATGGTAAATGTATTTGACAAATGTGTAAGGATTTTCCAATATTTGGGAAGCTTTTGAATAGTTAAATAGCTACCAAAATTAGTGTTATTCCTCGGGTGAGGGGTTCCACAAGGGTTTCCATATGGGGCAAGCTTGTTTTTTAAGTATTTTATCCATTTGGTGATAATTCCTTTTTTGGCATTAATTAAATAGTTTGGTCTTATTATACCAATCAGTTGTCATCAGTCTACTATGAAGTTAGATTTAAGGCACAGCAATGTTATTAGGTGATCCTCTTTATGAACAAGGGGGTATATGTTAAGACCAGTGCAATCCTGCCTTCCAAGAAATGTTCATACACAAGGAAAATAAAAAGGCTCCATGTTCCACTCTAAGTTCTACAATTGGGATTAGGGTAGGGACTAATAATTATTTTACTTTTAATAGTACATTTAAGACAGCATATCATAAAACTCTGTGCACATAGTATCTGATAAGGATCTATTGCAATTCCATTTCTTCATAGGAGAATAGAAACAGAGTATCACCATTTTCCTATTATTGCTATCTTATGTCCATCAACAACAATTATCTGATCATGTATTCTGATGTGTGTATATATTATACCTGGCTACCAAGATATAATGAGAGAAAATAATGAAGTTCGAGTGTCATCAGAATAATCTCTGAGTTTATTTGGGCGGCAGAACCTTATATAGCATAAAACACGTCACAGCTAATAGCATAGTTGAAAATAGGGTTAAATTCCCATTTGCAAGCAAGAGTCTTTTTCTGTCTAACTCAGCAAAACAATCTTTATCTAATCACGACTTCCTATAGATATTTTGTCTCATTAGTTGCTGAAACAAAAGACAGGAAACAGGAAACAGATGTTTTAAGGAACATTACCTTAAACATGTCTACAGATGACACACTTAAACATTCTAGTAAGATACAAGAGAAAAAACAAGCTGATATTCTTTTTTATAATCATGATATTCTTAGCTGATTATTTCATAATGAAGAAATTAAAATAATTAACAGACCCTCCTCTTATAAATGTATTAAACAAAGGTCTTAAAGCAAGGTTCAGTTTAAATGGTAACAGTGGAACAGGTTACAAATAGATGACCTGTGAGGGCACAGTCCTATTCACAGGGCTCACCTTGGTGAGATCAATAGTCTCTCTGGGCTCCTCTTTTTGCAGTACCTGAATATGCAAACATTCCATGTTGTTACCTCTGCCTGAGGTGTAGATTCCAAAAGTATGTCTCCCTTCATCACACTTTTGTATAGCTGATTTTGGCTGCAGGAGGATGGCTCCACACCCCGTGTCAGCTTTAAGCGTCTCTTTGTACTTTTGCACTTCATGTGATTAGGTGGGGAGTAACCCCAGTCAGCTCCTGTATTCCATAAGGCCAGTTTCCAGCTAGGACTTCTCTCATTTCCATACGGAGAGGCTATACACAAGTATACGGGCGCTTTTCTCACCCTTCCACTACGTCCTCCTCCAGAAAGTCCACATCTTAGTACTTGACATAGGTCTATTTGGTTGGTTCCTATCTGCCCTTCCTTGAACACTAGGGTCACTTGGCCAGTTAAATTGACTTCCATCATGTCTCTTTTCATTCTGTGCATCCACATCTCTCTAATAGATTGCGTCTGGTTGTCTCTGGGTCTTGTTACTTCTTCCCATATGATTATGGGTGCTACTATGCAGAGAGTTATCAAGATGAGGCATGTCAGTGAGATTCTTAGGCCACACCAGTTAGGTCTTTTGAACAGGTGCCAGTACATTTTCTTGGGCCAGTTGAGAACCCCAAACCCGCACCATTCGGTTCTTCACTGGGTTTGAGACGAGTTTCCCCCCCCCTTTGTAGCCCAGCCTGACTCGCAATGAGTCAGCTAGAAGGTTTTAGGAATCAACTGGCTCAAGCTCTGGCACTTTTACTTTCTTGCAGTGAGTCAGGTGTATCCAGGTGGCTTGTTCGGCAACTTTCAAGGCAGTGGGTGTTGACAGCAGAACTTGGTACGGTCCTTCCTACCTGGCCGATGCCCAATTTTTACACTTGATTACTTTAATTAGGACCCACTGGCCTGGTTGTACCATGCAGGGTCCCTGCTGTTGCTGTGGATGAGAGAGAGAGAGAGAGAGATGGAGGTAATATCTTTCTTACTTAACATTTTTCTCATATAGTCTGCTAAGTTTTCACTCATGTTTTCATCTTCTGAGATAAATGGTCTAAATTCTGGTAGTAGGAATGGTCTCCCATACAATATTTCAAACAGGGTTAATTTCTTCCTGCCTGGAAGCATGTGCATGTTTAGCATGACTAATGGTAAACAGTAAAGCAAATTTTTCCCTGTCGCTGCCATTGTTTTCCTCAATTTATTTTTAATGGTACCACTAGTTCTTTCCACTAATCCAGCTGACTGTGGGTGGTACGCACAGTGGTTTTTCAACTCTATGTGTAATGCTTTACTCAAGTGGTCGATAATTTTGTTCACAAAATGTGTGCCATTATCGCTATATATTTCCTCTGGTATACCAAACCTAGGAATTATTTGTGTCACTAAGGTTTTAGCCACTGTGATTGCGTCAGGGTGTGCACATGGTTTCGTTTCCACCCACCTAGAGTATACATCAGTTATCACTAGGCAATATTTCTCCCCTTCACACTTTGTTAGTTCAATGAAATCCATACATATTGTTTGGAAGGGGTATGTTGGTTCTGGTAATGTGCCTCTTATGGGGTAATAGTTACCCTGAGGGTTGTGTTGTGCACAAACAAGGCACCCTGCACAAAATTTTAAAATAGGTGTTTAATCCATAGACTGAAAATATTCTGCTGACCATGTCTACCATACTCCCTCTTGAGACATGACTAATGCCATGGCTCAACATAGCTGCATATCTGAATAGTGATATTGGTAAAACTGGTTTCCCTTCTGCACTCTCATAAATATTATCATAACTTCTTGTGAGGGTGCGTCTGTCTGTATTTGCTGTAGAATACTCTTGTCAATTTGGTCTTCGAGATACACAGATGTGTAGCTGTGTAAGAGAAAAATGTGTATGTTTCCTGTAAGAGCCGCCTGCTTTGCAGCTGCGTCTGCTCTGACATTTCTTATTGAAATTGAGTCTTTCGTTGTGGTATGAGCCACACATTTACACATTTACCGCAATCTTCAAGGGCAGTTGAATGGCTTCAAGTAACTGCAAAAGGAGTTGTTTATGAGACTTGCCTGCCGGTAGATGTGGCCATGCCTCTATTCTTCCCTAATTGTGCAAATATGTGCACAGTTGAGAATGCATATTGGCTGTTGGTGTATGTTTACATTGTCTCAGTTACCCAGTTCAGGCTTTTCCTATATATGTTTGTGCCCGGTGAGTACTGCACTCTGAGGTCATAGGGCAAGTACTCCCATTGTGTTTTATGTGTCTGAGCCTTTTCTACCATCCCTCCTACCTGTACCCACCTTCCACCAGCTGGCATAGCCAGTGATATGTGTGGCACTGTGTGTCCTGCATAGAGTAACTGGTCTTGATCATTCAATTTTACTCCCACCCCTGTATACCCATTTTCTGTCCAGTATATGTAATCCAAGGTTATTCTTGTATTGGTGTGTTTGAAAAATGTTTTTTCATAGTCCACATCCCTCCCCAGTGTACTTTCAAATTTCATAGTGCATTGTAATGCTTTTAGGCCTTACTCTGTAGGAACCACTCTAATGTTGCATTTCAGCATCAGACCTCTACCCAAGAGATTTATCGGGCATCTAGGGGAGAGTATAAAAGGATGCTCAAATGTTTGGCCGTTAAACAATCTCACTGTGAGTGGACATGATATAGGTTCGCTATTTGTCTGTCCTGCTGCTGACCTAACCAGTATGTTTTGTGACGACGTGTAACTAGTCCATGTGCCATCATCGCTCAATACTGATCTACATGCACCTGTATCGCATAAAAATGTTATCATTACCCCCTCTACATCTAGTTGAATGACTGTTCTTCTAAAGCCATTAAGTCTATACATGATTTTAAATTCAACACATCATTTTTTCCTGGCAATTTTGCATCATTATTGCCATACCCATACAATTCAGATTCAAGCAATTCTTGTTCAGCAAATATTTGTAAAGGAAGGGTACAACCTGGTTCTAGTCATTTGTCAGTCTGGTGGTCATCGTCATCCGCTCCCTCTTCCTCCTGGTACTTTCTGTTACTGCACGAACGTGCTAAGTGGCCGACCTTGCCACACACGTAACAATTTCCATAAAATTTTCCTCTGCTTCCATCTCGACCTCGTCCACCTCCTCTCCCTCCACGTTTTTGATTAATTCCACCATCACCAGAAAAGAAAGCAGAAGTTATAGGTTGCGCTTTACCATCAACAGAAGTCATCAAATACACCTCCTTTGGTTTACTATCTTGCTTTCTCTGTTTCTTTTCTTTTGCTCTCTTATACTGCTCCTCTGCATGTTTAGCATATTCTATGGTTTCCCTAAGGGAACATGTTTTGTAAGTAATTTGGTGCTGTATCACAAAGTCATTTATTTCTGGATGACATCCCCTGAGAAAAGCGTTTTTTAGTTGCTGAGCATATGGTCTAGCATCATCATATGGGTTAGGTCTGGCCACCCTGCTACGGCTGTCAAATACTACCCGCAACCTCCCCATATATTGTTCCACACTTTCATCATCTTTTTGTACACACTCGTTTATCTTAGTCCAGTCTGCGTGTTCTCTGTGTCTGTCAGCTATTCTGCCTATTAGAGTGTCTACTCATTGGGTCAGTTCTTGTGATCCATATTGCAATGGCTCCCCCCTTGGGTCCAGTGGAGTCCAGTCACCTTCACTAAGGATCAAATCGGACCTTAATATCTGCCTCAGACATCTTGCAACCTCAACACCATTTAATTTAAAACTTTGCAGCTATCGCTGGAACTTAAGTCTGAAAATTCCCATATTGTCATTTGGGTGGGGAACTCCTGCTACAGCTCTCCTCACATCTGCATCTGTCCATGCTCGGTATACTAGCATTGTGGGAGGCAACACATTTCCCCCATCTACAAGCTCTCCCCACCCTAGGATTGGGAACCTCAATTAAGGGATATAATGGCACAGATGTTATTCCCTTACCTCCGTAATGATGATCTGGTGCCCGCCTGGTTCTGGCGGTCCGTCCTTCATAAGGTGGTGGTGTTGGAGGAGGTGGATTTGGAGCGGTGGCGGCAAGCAGGTATTGGTCCTCTACATCATCACTATAAGTGACCATATTCCCAGGAGTCGGAGGGGCGGTCAGTCGTGGAAGTCTTTTCTGTGTACACATAAACATATCCTCTTCCTCTTCCGAAGGAGAGAGGTGGTTAACATGACATGCCCCTCCCCTCGTAGGCACCGTCATTGTTATACACATTTGCCTTTTTGTTTTCATCTTCAACAATCTTTTATTTTTAGTATAGAAAATGTATTTACTTTTTTTTATTTTTATTTTTATTTCCTTAATTAAGTAACGTTGCGTTTACTTTTTCTTTCGTATACTTCTTTGTGTATAGTAAAGCTCAATAAAGTGTGAACGTCCTATACCTTCCTTTTAATAAGGATTAATATTGCCAAGAAGTAGTGGATACAGGGCACTGATTCCAGCAGAGGTAGTATAGTAGATGCTGTGTATCCAGTGGGTGCGGTGAGCATCGTCATCACTTAAAAAGGGGTTGTAATAACATGCCTTTGACTCTCTGTACAGCAACCACACTTTCTCCCTTCTGCTATTTTCCCTCAAGGTTACAGACAGACATATTTTCACATAAAAACTAACACACACACACACACAGAGGAAAACATGGGAGTAGGAAAGGGGAGTGGTCTGCTATGTGGGGGGTTGGCCAGACCCTGCACATCTTCTCATAATGCAGATCAGTCACCTCCCTGTCCAAAGGTAAAGCATCGAGTAAAGTTACAAACACACAGAAACTTTATATATACACAAATACACATAAGAAAACAATTCTAGAATACAGTGTTCACAATTCCCACACATAAGTGTGTTTTTACCAGACATAAGTTACAGATGCACACCAGAAACCCTTTGCATATTAAACATTTCTGTAGAGATAACCTTGAAAACTGCAGGGTCTAGAAACCACACACCTGGCAGTGCGATTTATGCTCTTGAGAACCTATCCACTTACATATATCTTGAACTCCTATAGCATCAATTAAAGTTAATAGATGTACACAAAAAATAAGATCACAGGTACATGGAAATATATATAGCATTACATATACATACAACAACCAACAGACCTTTTATAAATTTTCCAGAAATAATCTGTATATCTCCCACACCTTGGACCATCCGCCTTCTCCACACCCGAGTGTGGAAACCTGGTTCACATAGAGAGAGAGTCGTTCACGCTACCTCTCGCACGCTACACCTCAAACACCACCACATATACTCGGCACATCAAGGACCCATAAAGCCCGTAGCTTCTGATGGGAAGTCTTGTTGTGCAGTTCCCTTTAGTGTAAACCTTGCCACCCAACCTGTAGGGCCGACAGGTAGACCACTCAAAGTCCAACTTCACCATTTACCGTGTGGTGCCTTTGTGGACGTATCCCTTACAAGTATAGCTCCCACCCAGGGCTTCATACACACAATCTTACAGAGTATTTTAGTAAGAGGTTATGAATACACAGAAACTTCAGACAAAATATTTCAACATTGTATAACCAAGTAAAGAATGAGAAAGATGGAAATTCAAGCAGTTCAGTTATAGATGCCTGTCGTGTTCAACTGCCACAAATTTTGGTTTGTGCGTCTTCCATAAACACAGGCAAGTCACAGGAGTAGCCCTTCGGAGACTAGGTGGGTAATGCGTGACCACTCACTACCAAAAGTGGATAGTTTCAGGTAGGAATTTTGAGAACAACACAAAAGAATACATGTATATATATATATACATACACTCACAAGTACACAGAAATATACAGAATGTTTACAGGTATATACAATAACCAATAAATCTGTTATCCGTGATACACCTCTCACAAACATACATACACCCGGTACCGGTATTTAAAAACATATAAAATGTTAACATGCACACACATACATATTTTCTTGCAAGAGCTCATTTGAAAGTCGGACTCATTTACCCCTTTTTCATGGTAAGCTTTCTCAATAACGTTACGTACGGAGAACTTATTTTATAGTCTTTTCCTCAGGATAATGACTCTTTTACCTCTCTGTGGGTAAGTTTCAACCCTTCTACCTATTACTAGGCTAGAAACCTAGTTGTACAACTCTTTTACCTAATATCACTGTTAGGCAAGGACCTGGGGACATACACACACATGCAAATGCAGCAGAAATTCATATACTCACTGTCAGTTCGTTGTAAGCTGTGCCTTGTCATCCCTCGAAAAAAAAAACACCTTGCCTCTGTGGTCCAACTGATCGTATATATCAGGCCTGAGGTCTTTCTCAAGGTAAGGGAGTCCTCAGCGACATACCCACCGTGCACGGTAAAAGGAGTTTTGCTCCGTCCGAGGAATGATAAGGGAAACAACCACGGCTCGAAGGACCAAAATGATAGGATCAGATTAGTGAGTAATCATGTATTCTGATGTGTGTATATATTATACCTGGGTACCAAGATATAATGAGAGAAAATAATGAAGTCAGAGTGTCATCAGAATAATCTCTGAGTTTATTTGGGCGGCAGAACCTTATATAGCGTAACACACGTCACAGCTAATAGCATAGTTAAAAATAGGGTTAAATTCACATTTGCAAGCAAGAGTCTTTTTCTGTCTAACTCAGCAAAACAATCTTTATCTAATCACGACTTCCTATAGATATTTTGTCTCATTAGTTGCTGAAACAAAAGACAGGAAACAGGAAACAGATGTTTTAAGGAACAATACCTTAAACATGTCTACAGATGACGCACTTAAACATTCTAGTAAGATACAAGAGAAAAAACAAGCTGATATACTTTTTATAATCATGATATTCTTAGCTAATTATTTCATAATGAAGAAATTCAAATACCTAACAGAGCTCTACAAAAATCCCTTTATTGATCCGTAGCATGGGCTAGGATCATCAGCTTCATATTGCACTCTATCCATCTGTGCATGTCTCAAAAGCAGTAGGCAAAAAAGAGGAAAAATTGTACAGGAGCCATCCACCAGGATGTGGTGACCTACAGACCTGGAAAGACACTTGACATGTTTCGCCAAAACTTTATAAAAAATACATAGGGCAGAACTGTTCTAGTATAAAGCAAGTGACTTAAATTGCCTGGTTCCTTCAGTTGAGAACATGCATCAGCTTTGTGAGTACCCCAGGGTTCAAGTAGGTTTAAACCTACCAAAACTTGGTATTGCTGTAGGTGCAGCCCTGGAAACATAACAGATATGCATGTATCTAGAAAGGAGAACATCCCCTTCTACATTGATCGTGACTTCTTGTCGGGGAATGTGCGCATAGAAGTTATTGTTTATACTTTTACCCTTGTGGGTGTGATTTTTTTCAGCTTAACAGTAGGTACTTATAGGAAGCTATATATATAGGATGCCAGCTAGCAGGGAGTGCATACTGTGATTTGTAGTTTTGTCTTGGGGTTCATAGTATAAACTAAAGACAAAAGAACCACAACTACCAGTATCACTTTGAGATCAGCCACTCATATTTCTTTGGAAAAGGTCAGAGAACATTCACAGTTTGATCTCAACTTTTTAAATTCCACTTTTTATTTCCAGTTTTATCTCCAGTTTTTAATGCAACTTTTTATCTCCAATTTTATCTATTTTTTAACTCAATGTTTTAACTGCAGTTTTGTCTCCACTTTTTAACTCCTTATTTATCTCCACTTTTTAATCTCACATTGTATATCCAGTTTTATTTCCAGTTTTTAACACAATTTTTTAAGTCCAGTTTGTATCTCCACTTTTATCTCCCTTTTTAGTGGTGCTACAAATGGGGCTACAAAGCAGAGTTGAAATTTGTAGATCAAAAGTGGAGTTACACTTTTTTAGCACATCTTTTCATCTACTGTTGTAACTCTTTGGGCCATTTACCTCACTGTAAGTGCTCTTCATGGTTTGAAAGAGCACAAGTTTGTATGTTAAAATGATCTACTGCTTTTTTGATTACACTAATAACAGCTAAAAATCTACAGTCTTAGGTCTGTTTATAAACACACTTCTGACTGTTCCAAGATCTGCCAACACCAAGCACTAAAGGCTTCATGAAGACAAAGAATTATAGTTTCTCCCCGAACTTTTGGAATGTAGCAGGAGATGTTAAACCCAACTGTTATTTTTAGCTGATTCCAACAGGTCCTTTCCATGCACAGATGTTGCTGTCCTTTACTAATAAAGAAATAAATGTATTGTGAAAATTAACCCAAATGATGTTATAACTCATGATTAGTAGTGTGAATCACTAAGGGACTTGTTTTCCAAGGATATGTTGACATTAAATGTATCTGTAAAAAAAACATATTTCAAAAATTCAAAAAGTATTTCAACCTGGTTTTATGAGAACTTTACAGTGGTGTGCTACAAGTTGTACTAAATTAACTGTCCCTTTAAGCATTTTGTCAGTCCATCTTAGATGTCAAGGGGAAGCTTGTAAAACAACTTTTTGTTCTGGTTCCCTTCCCCCCATACCAACTCACTCATTACCCCTCCCCAAGACCATATCTGCTCCTCTTTCCATAGATGCTCTCCTTCCTACATCTTGCACAGCTTCAGCAGATGCACATGCTCGACTTTCCACCTCTAAGGGCTGGGAAGCTGGTACAGCCGATGGCCCCCACTATATATATATATATATATATATATATATATATATATATATATATATATAAATATATATATATATATATATATATATATATATACAGTATCTCACAAAATGTAAAGCAGTAAGTAAAGTAGTAAGTGAAGTAGTAAATGTATAGCATGTATAACATTGTAAATTTGCTGTCCCCTCAAAATAACTCAACAGTTATCTCTAGAGATTGGGGATGGAATAGCGTAGGCCTAGGGTCCAGGCATGACATGTGGAGACTTCACCTGAAGGTACATTTTCTTGTTTATACTATAATGTTAAGATGAAGAACTAAAGATGGAGGGCTGCTGTTATTTTCACCTCATTACCCCTTCACCCCATTTATGATGTTATCCTAACAGCTTGTAAACAATTATTCCAAATTTAACAAATCATTCTTTACTAAGTTTGCATTATGAAAATGATAAAAACCCTGATAGAAAAAGGAAAAACAAGGAGAAAAGGAGAGGGAGACGTGATAACCCTCAAGAAGAAAGAGACACAAACTAGCACCTAACCGGGACTTCTATTTGCTAAAGGATGATGTGCAATGCTAAAATGCTTGTGACTTTCTTATTATATGATTGTACTGTAATACTTCTGAGAATTGTATTGATATATAAGTAAATTATATAACATAACCTAGATATGTATACCATCTTATGTCTCTACTCTCAATAAAATTGATTGAAAAAAAAATGTGAAACAGGCTGAATGACAAATAGTGACAGGAAAGGCAGATGAGCTAAATAAGTTATTTTCCTCTGTATACACAACGGAGGTAGCCAAGGTTGGGACACTGCAACCTAACTGGACTACTCTACCTTCTACAAGTAATTAGTTAACACAGGAAGAAATCCCAAAATAAATACTATGGTATGCATCCAAGGGTACTGAGGGAACTACGTTCTGTAATAGCCAAACTATTATATCTAATTTTTCAAGACTCTCTCTCCACAGACTCGGTACCAGATGACTGTAGAAAAGCAGATATTTAAAATGGAGCAAGAGCAAATCCAGGGAACTATAGAACAGTAAGGCTCACTTCCAGTGGCGGCTGGTGACTTTTCAAGTTGGAGGGGCGACAGGGCGAAACATAGCCACTCCCCCTTTTTCAAACCACACCCATTTTTATAACTCCTCCCCCTGATGTCATAATGACCTTTATAAGCCCCGCCCAATGACCTTATGCTTGTGAAGCCCATTGAAATACATGATCTGCAATGCAGAAATGTCAAGAAGTAAAGTAACAATGTGTTAAATTCATTGGTATACAATATAGATTGAAAAAACTCATGTGACAAGACTACAGCAATATCATAATTGCACCTATACGTATTAACAGAAAAATTAAAGGAGTGACACCTACCATTAGTCGGCTCTTCTTCTCAGGGTATTCATGTTCATTAAGTTGACCAATGAGTAGAAATAAATCTGCAGCCACATAGGGTTTGCACCTGGGGTAGAAAGAAAACAAGCAAATCAATCAGACCATTCAAGAACAAAACCATACTTTCAAAACCTATAAAGACCAAGTGGAACCATATAGGCCCCAAACATACCTTAGAAGACCAAGTGTGACTATATAGGCCCCAAACATACCTTAGAAGACCAAGTGTGAATATATAGGCCCCAAACATACCTTAGAAGACCAAGTGGGACTATAGGCCCCAAACATACCTTAGAAGACCAAGTGTGACTATATAGGCCCCAAACATACCTTAGAAGACCAAGTGTGACTATCTAAGCCCCAAACATACCTTAGAAGACCAAGTGTGACCATAGGCCCCAAACATACCTTAGAAGACCAAGTGGAACTATATAGGCCCCAAACATACCTTAGAAGACCAAGTGTGGCCATATAGGCCTCAAACATACCTTAGAAGACCAAGTGTGACCATAGGCCCCAAACATACCTTAGAAGACCAAGTGGGACCATATAGGCCTCAAACATACCTTAGAAGACCAACCAGCACTGCATAGGCCCAAACCAGTGGATCTTGGGATTCAAGAAAACAACAACATTTCACTTCTGTTAAGACCACACAATAATCAATGTCAAACAAACACGTTGAATTAGCATATGGATAACCATATGAGCAGTAACGCCACGCCAAGGCTTCAACAATTGTTACTGACCATTCACACACCTTTCATAGCTCCTTCAATATGCACACCCACACACCATTCATACTTTACTTACCACTAGTTATTTTTGGTAGTGAGGTGGTGCCATTTCTGAGAACTTTACGTACCCTTGAAGGTGCCTCCAATTCCTTCAAACCAATGCATTTAACCGCTACAGGGCCATGGTGCTTTTTAATTACTTTTTTGATCCTCTTCAATGTGGAGAAGCATCTTTCTGGTTCTTTAGTAGTCTTCGTTGTTGTAAGCAGGATTCCTTATAGCTTCACTCACTCTGTTAAATTATGTAGATTAAATTGATGCTAAAGTTGCTGCAGAGCAACAGCACTTGTACAGACATGGAATTCTTGCTTCCTGTACACAAGTGACAGCTACCCTTGGAAGTGCCTCCAATTCCTTCAAACCACGCCAAGGCTTCAACAATTGTTACTGACCATGCACACACCTTTCATAGCTCCTTCCATATGCACACCCACACACCGTTCATACTTTACTTACCACTAGTTATGTTTGGTAGTGTGAGGTGGTGCTGCTTAACGCAGTTTATCTTTGCACACCTTGGGGGTATGCATTCTTCTTTGCTTCAATCACTTGTATTTTAATTTTGCACGGCGATCTTTCAAAGAACAAAACTTCTCAATGGTTTTTTCATTGAAGTGTGGGATCTCGGAAATCAGTTGCTTTTCCATTGAGAGCATCGCCAATGCATTCAACCGCTCCAGGGACATGGTGCTTCTTAAAAAGGTTTTTATCCTCTTCAATGTTGAGAAGCATCTTTCTGATTCTGCAGTAGTCATTGGTGTTGTAATCAGGATTCTTAATAATTTTACTGTCTCTGTGAAATCATTCTGCAGATTAAATTGATGGAAAAGTTTGTGCAGAGCAACAGCACTTGTACAAGTATGAAACTCTGTCTTCCCATACAGAAGTGACAGCTCAGTGCGTAATTGTTCCTTCTTCAGTATTGGATATGCTTGCACGGTGTCTTCCAGAGCTTGGGTTGGAAAGCAAGTGTCATGGGTTTTATACAAGTCACTTTGAACAAGTTTGGCACTGACTAGGTGATTTGAAAATGAAAAACGTTCTTTTGCATGAACCACCACTATGTCACATACCTCTCTTGAAAGTTGTCTCAAGGTTGAGATCTCCTCACTCCGTCTGTTGACTGTTAGATCGCTTGGCAAACTTGCTTCTATCTCTTCCACAGAATTACGGATTTTCTGGATGCTGGCGACAAAGTCTTCTGTGACTTTTTTGATATAAACAGTATCCGTGTCTCGCTTCTGAAGCTGACTATAGAGGATGTCTACATGTGGCATTATTAAATGAAATAATTTAAGGAAGTAAAGGAACTCCCTGTCTTCCAGCATTCCAATGAAACCTGCGGCTTCCCGTATAGATGTTGGATCAAAGTTTAGACATGCTTCAATTGTCTGGAAACACTCAAGTAGCGCATCTCTGTTCTCGTAGATCACGTTCACGGTCCTAACGTTGAAGTTCCATCGTGTCGGTGCACCTCTTGGAAGTCTTCTACCAACTACCTCATCCAGAACTCCAGTCCTTTTTGGAGAGCGTGAAAAAAAAGATGGTATGCCGCCTATGTTTGAAAAAAAAACTCGAACTCTTCCAATCCTTGAAACTGCTTTCTCCATTATTAGGTTCAGTTGGTGAGCATAGCAATGGACGTAGTGTGCGTTCGGGTACACGTCTTTTATTTTTCTTTGAACTCCTCCTTGATCTCCACGCATCACACTGGCACCATCATAGCTTTGAGCTATGAGTTTCTTCTTGTCTTCTGGCTCTGGGAGAACAGTATTCAGTGTTTCCAGCACAACAGCAGCAATGGAGTCTGCATCCGTTGATTTCATTTCCGTGAAGCCATCAAATCTTTCCACCACTTGATGCTTCTTGTCAATGTAGCGATAGACTACAACGCACTGTGTCCTAGCGGAAATATCGGTTGTTTCATCCGCTTGGATTGCCACAAACTGGGCTTCCTTAAGCTCTTGGTGAATCACTTCCTTTATAACTTCATGCATGCAGTCCAGTAGCTCATTCTGCACGGTTTTGGAAGTGCCCTTAAACACAGTTGCAGTCTTCAAATGCTGTTCCATTGCACTATCGATACTGCCAACCAAATCCACCAGGCCTCTAAACACTCCTGGATTTAGCGATGTTTCACTCTCGTCGTGTCCTCTTAATGCCAGTTCAAAGGCGCCACAAAAGCGAACACAATCAATTATCTTCGAAAGGATGTACCGGTTCTTAGCCACTTCTTCGTTGTGTTTTTGAATGCTGACTTGGTATCCTTGGTCCAGTTGAACAGCAATGTTCGCCTGTCCAAGCATCTCAAACTTGATCCTGTTATCCAAGTGAGCTTTAGAACTTTTGTGTTTTGCCAATTTGTCAGCTAGATGTTTGACGTCAGTCACTCCAGTTTTGGTCCAAGCAGCGTCACCACCAAATAGGATGCATGGGAAACAATATAAGGACTTCCTAGAAACGCTTCCAGAAAGCCAGTCGTTCTTCTTGTACCATTCAGTATTGAAATTACGGACATATTGCTTCCCTCTATCTCTTGCGATTTGCTGCAGATTTATCTCTGGTTGGTCAGCTCCTAACCGTTTTACTTCCACCTTCTCCTCATAGGTTAGGGTGGCGAAAGGCTTCACAAGTAGAGAGTCAATAGTATTCATTTCTGATATTGATACCAATAAAAGAAAGAGATCACGGTATATTAATTTATATTATGTCACAAAATTACTTTAAAATAACAGTGTGTTGATTTCATTGGTATACATTACAGATTGCAAACCCTCATGTGACAAGACTACATCAACATCAAATTTGCACCTATACACATGGACAGAAAATTAAAGGCAATGATACTCACCAACAGTTGACTCTCCTTCTCGGGGTATTCACGTCCAGTAAGTCAACCAACGAGTCCAACGAAATCTGATTCCACAGATAGTTTGCACCTGGGAAGTTATAGAAAACAAAAAAAAAAACATTAGAACGTTTAAGACCCAAACCGTAACGTTTAAAACCTTAAAAGAGCAAGTGTGACCATATAGGCCCCAACCGCACCTTAAAAACCTTAAATAACGAATTGGGACCATATAGGCCCCAACCGCCCCTTAAAAACCTTAAATAACAAATTGGGACCATATAGGCCCCAACCGCCCCTTAAAAACCTTAAATAACAAATTGGGACCATATAGGCCCCAACCGCACCTTAAAAACCTTAAATAACAAATTGGGACCATATAGGCCCCAACCGCCCCTTAAAAACCTTAAATAACAAATTGGGACCATATAGGCCCCAACCGCCCCTTAAAAACCTTAAATAACAAATTGGGACCATATAGGCCCCAACCGCCCCTTAAAAACCTTAAATAACAAATTGGGACCATATAGGCCCCAACCGCACCTTAAAAACCTTAAATAACAAATTGGGACCATATAGGCCCCAACCGCACCTTAAAAACCTTAAATAACAAATTGGGACCATATAGGCCCCAACCGCCCCTTAAAAACCATAAATAACAAATTGGGACCATATAGGCCCCAACCGCCCCTTAAAAACCTTAAATAACAAATTGGGACCATATAGGCCCCAACCGCACCTTAAAAACCTTAAATAACAAATTGGGACCATATAGGCCCCAACCGCCCCTTAAAAACCTTAAATAACAAATTGGGACCATATAGGCCCCAACCGCACCTTAAAAACCTTAAATAACAAATTGGGACCATATAGGCCCCAACCGCCCCTTAAAAACCTTAAATAACAAATTGGGACCATATAGGCCCCAACCGCCCCTTAAAAACCTTAAATAACAAATTGGGACCATATAAGCCCCAACCGCACCTTAAAAACCTTAAATAACAAATTGGGACCATATAGGCCCCAACCGCCCCTTAAAAACCTTAAATAACAAATTGGGACCATATAGGCCCCAACCGTACCTTAAAAACCTTAAATAACATATAGGCCCAAAAAAAAAAAAAAAAAAATATATAAATATATATATATATATATATATATATATATATATATATAAAAATTTATATCAATATATCACAATAAAGAAATAAATATATATATATATATATATATATATATATAAAAATTGATATCAATATATCACAATAAATAAATATATATATATATATATATATATATATCAAATTGATATATATATATATATATTTATTTATTTATTGTGATATTTTGATATTAATTTATATATATATATATATATATATCCAAATATATATATATATATATATAAAAAATTACACATAAATATACATAAACATATACATACAACAATATATATTAATTGATATTTATTATTTGATTAATTGATGTTCTTTATTACATGGTATATTATATTGTTCATGCATTTCTATTACACTTTATTTGTTATACATATTACAGTGCTATTTTTTGGCTATACATGTTACAGGATATTATCCTGTAACATGTATATCACATAAAATAGCCCTGTAATATGTATAATACATACAGGGTCAAACAAGTTCACACTAACCTTTTTTACCCTTACAGGCTTCCATACCTGCTTGCTGATTTGCTAATTTTTTGAAGACTCTCATTGGTTGAAATCGATGTCAATCAAAAATTTCAGCCAATCAGAGTCCTTCAAAAATTAGTATATATAGCAGACCGTGGGAAAAAAACAATTAATCGCGGGAGGGGCTCCTTGTAGGAGGAGCTCTTTTAGTGTGTTGTTTTTTTTTTTTTTAGAGCGTCGGTTTTTTTTTGTGGAGGCCTCTTTCAATGGGCCAGAATGGATGGATGGACAATGGCTTCAATCAAGATTGGATTATTTTTGATCATTGGCTTCAATCAACATGGATTATTTTATTTTTGATCATTGGCTTCAATCAACATGGATTATTTTATTTTTGATCATTGGCTTCAATCAACATGGATTATTTTATTTTGACCATTGGCTTCAATCAACATGGATTATTTTATTTGACCATTGGCTTCAATCAACATGGATTATTTATTTTTCATGACTATATCCAGAGAGGACAGAAGGCCAACGCTGGAGGGGTCAATTTTACAGGTAAGTATGTGCTGTTGTTTATTTTATTTATTTTTTAATGTTTGTTTAAAGCTGTTTATTTTTGTATAAAATGTGTTACTAACTGTACTAACAATGTGTTAGCTTACTGTTTAATTGTAATAATGTTTTTACTTTTTACTGTATTTTTTTTCCCCTTCCCTTATTTTTATTTTATCTTTAGAAGTGACAGGCACATATACATGCCTGTTACTTCTAAAAATGGAATAAAAATAGGGTAGGTAGTTGGTTCATCCAGGGTGAGGTCGGTCACGGTCAGGCGCCCATCGGTCGCCCATAGGCCACGACCAGGGGTGGCACAGGCCTCATGGGGGTGAACATCCACCCCCATGTGGCCTGGTCAACCCCGCTCACTGCCCGAATACCCGGGGTAGCATAGGCCGCATCGGGGTGGTGCCGGGGGCCCGGTGGTGATCGGGCCTCGGGGGTGGCATAGGGCGGCAACATGGAGGTCATCAGGGGTGGCACAGGCCTCATCAAGGGGGTGATCCGATCACCCCCATGTGGGCCTGTGCCACCCCGCTCACCACCCGACTACCCCGATCCCGTGATCGGGGTAAAATCCGGTGGTGGCATGATGGCATAGCTAGGCTAGCATAGGGCAGGCCTGATCGGGGGTGGCACAGGCCACATGGGGGTGATGGCTGGGGTCGTCGGTGGTAGTTGGTGGGTGGCTGGGTAGGTGGCACTGGCAGGCTAGGCAGGCATAGTGGGGGACTGGGGGTAACTGGTCACCCCTAACTTTTATTAGGGGCTACTAGGGGTTTTGGTTTGGCCAGGGGCAGGGCAGGTGCCAGGCAGAGGCAGGTGTAGACTTACTGTGTTAGGCAGGCAGAGCAGATGAGTAGATTCAGCCAGGGAGGTCTCTCAGTCTCAGCGTGACCAGAGTCAGGAAACAGAAAGGGGGAAGGGACAGGGAACTGGTGGTTTTATTGACTGTATCAGTCAATCAAAATGTAAACTCGAGGCCCTATTTGCTGGCGGGCGCTCAGGGCTAACGGTCTGGGTGGGTTTAGATTGATCACTTAGTAACTGGACAGCCTTCCATCATTGATTGGTCAATGATGGAAGACTGTCATTTATTAATTGATACATTTATGACCGCCCATGCATATCGTCACTGTGATGGTGGGCGGCATGCATTAACGGTCAGGGGGGCCAGGCCAGGACTCATTGAAGAGAGAGAAGAGTCTAAAGGTTAGTGTACACAGTGTATAACTATTGTAATTTGATCACACAGGGTGCAGGCAGGGGGCGATAGATACACAGCATTAGTTAATGTAGCGCAAGGGTTATTTTAAAGTGACAGTGTCCCTTTTCTAACTTTACTTCATTTTTAATACTATTTAGACTTGAAATGATGATGTACACCTTATATTTATTTGTTTTTGGGTTATACTAATACATTGTTGTGTTTTTTTTATTGCAGGGTGAAGAAAATATTTGGGGGGGCGTTTGCCCTGACGCCCCAATGGACGGGCCGCCCCTGCTTACTTCTTTAGAGGGGATGCTTTTAGAAGGGATAGTATACACAAACACATCCATGTGAACAAGATTATAAGTAGGAGCCAACACTGATTTATGAGAGATAGATCATGTAGCACAAATGTAATTAATATTTATAAGGAGGTAAGTAGGAATATGGATCAATGCAACTTAGTGGATGTAGTCTTTTTGGATTTTGCAGAGACGTTTGATACAGTGCCACATGGGAGGCTATTGTACAAAGTAAGAGACTGGAATTGCAGTAAATATATCCACATTGATTGAAAACTGTTTAAAAGACAGGTAACAAAGGGTTGTTGTAAATGGACATACTCATATTGGACTAATGTGGTAAGTTGGGTTTCTCAGGGTTCAGTATTAGTTTCTCTCATTTTTAACATGTTTATTAATGACTTTGAAGGAGAACTGAAAAGTACTGTCTCCTTTTTTGTAATGATACCAAGTTGTGCAAGGTAGTTAACTCCAAACATGATGTACTTTCCCTCCAAATGTACTTACATGAATTAGAAGAATGGGCAACTAAACGGAAGATGAGATTTAACACAAATACGTGTAAGGTTATGCATTTGGGAAGGAAAAAAAAACATGCAATTTATAATCTAAAAGGGGCAAATTTAGGGGTATCAGAAATAGAAAGGTATTTAGGAGTGCTTGTGGACAACCACTGACATAACAGTGCTCAATGCCAAGCAGCAGCTGGTATAGAGGTCAGGGAAGCAAATATAATTCTGCCATTATATAAATCCCTAGTACACCCTCATTTGGATTATGGAGAAGAATTTTGGACACCACTTCATAGAAAGGACATTTTAGAGCTGGAAAAAGTACAGAGAAGGGCAACAAAACTAATAAGGGGAATGGCGGGGTAAGCTATGAAGAAAGACTAAACAAATTAACTTTTTTTCTCTAGAAAAAACAGTGTCTAAGAGGAGATATGATTACATTATATAAATACATCCAGGGTCAGTATAAAGTTTTGTCAAGTGAGCTTTTTACCAAAAAGAAGTGGATTTGATAGCTAACTTTAAAAAGGGGTTGAATATATTTTTGAATAAAAAGGGCATTCATGGTTAGTATGGATAACTAGAGAAGGATAAATGATCCAGGGAGTAATATGATTATCAGCATTTGAGGTCTGGAAGGAATTTATTCCCTTATGAGACAATTGGGTTTGCTTGTCTTACTCTGGATCAATTAACCCATATATTACGAGAAAGAGAGGAGATGTGAAAAGATCGAACTTGATGGACTAAAAGTATTTTTTTCAACCCCAATTACTATGTAACTATGCAATCGTTTTCATCGCCTTCACCCACAACACCTGTTCACAGAAGTAGTAAACAGATTGTTGCCATGGTTCAATGTTAAACAAACTATTTGTGTTGAGACAGTACATTGCTTCTCTTTGTCTTTGTCTATCACTTTCACATTCTGGAAAGAAAAAAAACACATGTTTTAAACAGTTGCATTGATGCCAAGCCTCTTTAATATTTTATCAACTTTTTTAATGAGCTGTTGCTTAGTAATCTAAAAACAAAATGCATACAGTTGGGATTACATGAGACATTTGTTTCCGTGCTGTAGGAAAGAATAAGTAACTCTTTGAATCTAGATTAAATGTATTTTTTAATTATAGCTTGTTAAATAAAATGATTACAGATCTTTATGAAATAATTGTTCCTCATGTGCTCTTCATATTAAATTGCAGTATTGCTTTTTAATGCAGGCACTAGACTTAGTTACACTGGTTACTAAAGATAGTTGCTTTGTAGTAGAATTTGTAGTATATAGCAATAATGGAAACACTTATAGTAAATGGTTATTAGGATATATTTATAATTTTTAATGGTAAGGGTCAATATATAGATAGTTACAAATATTCTCACTGCAAATGTAACATTCTACTTTGTCAAAAGAACATATGATTATTAATTAGCTGAGTTAATTAGAATCACATAATTTTAGCTGCCAAATCATTGACTCTCAATGTTGCCATTTAGTTAGATTCTCTCCCTCACTCTTATAAAGCACTCTGAGCCACAATTTACATGTTCACTGCAAAAACAATGATGTATATCCCTGGAATGATTTATCAATGATAAGATTCAACTAGATCTCAAAATAGAAACTTACTAATAATAATAATACGTACTAATAATACATATATATTTTTAAATTCACATTTTTTGTATTTAAAATTTTTGATGTGGCAAAAGTTTGTTTAGCCATCAGAACTTTTTTTTTTTAGTGGGAGTTAAATAATATTTTTTTTTGCACAAAAGCATTATTTTTGTAGCACAATCATTGTATCACCTTTGTATATGTTTTTCTTTTGGATACAATTTACAATCAATTTATCACTTTTATACACATGTATTTTTTCCCCGCCCCTTTTATAGTGATGACTTTTATTGATATTGTGGGTATAACATAGGATTGTGGTCCAATTAATTATAGTGCAATGTGTAGCTAGTTTTAATGTTCTTTAAGATGAAAACAGCTTCCTGTTTGGTTGATGCCATTTAAAGAAAGATGTGTTGCACTTGTCTGGTTTATCAGTTATGTGATATAATATATATCATATATATTATAAAGAACATGGAAAGCCATTTAAAGGTATCAAATTAATTAACAATTTACTTCCCTCACATAAGTAAATGCACATATACTCAAGATGGATTATTGGTCAAATTGCGAAGGAATAAAAAAAACAACCCTACAATTAAAAATAAATAAACCTATACTATAAAAAAATAATAAAAAAGTTATAGTACAGTAAAAAGTTATAAAAAATAATTACAATAAAATAAAAAAATGAAAGTACATAAAATAAAAGCAATAAAATAAAAGCAAGTAAACTATACTTACCTACCCTTGTCCTCATCCTCTGCCCTGGACCAAATGAGCTATCCAATCTGATTGAAAAATCTGATCTTTTTCATTGTTGATTGAAGCCAGTTATCCTCATTTTCTGGGGCTATTACAAAGTAACATTCCAGAAAAAAAATCTTCTTCTTACATCCCATTTGCTTGAATGAGCAGGTAAGGAGGCTTACAGCCACATTAAATTCCCCTAACATGTAAAAACGTAGCTCGTAACGTAGCTTGCAAGACTTGCGGCTATTAAATTGGCCTCTTAAACCAGCCCGCCGACAACTTGCGGGGTAGGAGTGAGAAAACCCTACGGAACGTGAGAATTCGACTTGAGAGCCCGCAAATCCTTTGATCTGTCTAGCCAGTAACTCGCAAATGGAGCCAGGAAGCCAACGAGTGCTAGAGAGGACCCCCAAGGACGGTTAAGTTCAATCCTTAGCACTGTAAATGCACATATACACACACTACTGTACTGTTATTAAAAAGGAAAGAATGTTAGGTCTTAGAATTAATAGCACAACCTTCTCAAGCTTGCAAATCGGCCAAATAAAATACTTTATTTCATGTTTATTTTCTGTGCTATATTGATCCTGGCAATCAATGTGTTAATACATATAATAGAACTTGCATGTAATAGAAAATCATATTTACGGCTTTATCAATATTGCATTATATCTTGAATGCGGGTCCGATCGTAATTCAACCCCGTAAGAGTTTGAAATCCCACCTCCATTTTTCAGTGAGGTGATTCTGACGATCTCTGTTTCCATTGGCTTCATCTAAAGCCATAACTATGAGTTTGACTATTTGATCACATTCACGGCCGCACATCCAACAAGCGAAAATTGGTTTACGGGCTTGCCTCTCAAGCGCGTATCTCGCAGCATGTTCTAATTTAATAGCTTCGTAAACCCGCAAAATTTCAACCTCGCAGACATTATAGGTCTCATGTTGCAAATACGACCTTGGAATTATAGTCACTAAAATATACAGGATGGTGACTTTTGGAATGTTATTGCATATTAAAGGGACATGGAAGGTTCTTTATTTTTAATATTAAAATAAATTACATAAGTGCTTATTTGCATAATTAAAAATAATTTTATTAGCAAGTGCTTAACATGTATGTTCTTGCTCACTAAAACCATCCAAACAGTCCCTACAAAGTTCCATCACTTGTAACTTGAAAGCTTACATTGTTATCCCTTTATTTTAGCAATATTTTAATACAGTAAACAAAATGTGTTTTTTTTTTAGATTTCAGTGGTCCTTCCATTACAATATATTTATGGTGCGAGATATACTGACCAGGAGCATTTCAGTAACATGCTGCTGAAATAGAATCTGTGACTGGCTAGTATATCTAGTACTATAGAAGCATTTATTTTTCTTTTCTGTGTTTTACTTTCTGGTAGTCTGTTAACTTAATATGTGATAGTACATTAAAAGACTTCTGTGGGTTTGTTTTAGGCCTTCTTAGTGGCGGTCATTTTGGCCCTTACCCTATTTTCTACTCTAGGGGCCCTATTAAATTCTCCCTCGTAGTTCTCTCGGTGCTCGCAAAAGGCAGTTTTCCTGCTGTTTGCGAGAACCGAATCGCTCGCACCCTGCTTTACGATATGACTGCGAGAAAATGGCCGAAAATAGGCTCCGAGAGAGCTACGTAGCCTTAAATCTATGCACGAGTCTCGCATATCGTAAGAATCCCTACGTGGACAAAAAGTCCACGCAAGGGATCCGAAAGCCTCTACGTGCTGCCTCGGAACAGCCCGAGACAGCAGTGTGAGGCTCCCCCCTGCACCCTATACACATCCCCATGCTGCAGGGGTCTCTATCAGGACCTCTGCAGCACCCCCACATTAACCCATTGCAGCGGGGGTCCCCGATCTGAATAGATCAGGCCCCCCGCTGCATTTAAAACTTTTAAATTCCCCGCCGCGGCTCCTTAAAGGGACCGCGGCACACTATTACCCAATCCCGGCCGCGGCACTTAAAATTAACCCCCCTCTATGCTGGGGGTCCCCATCGGGACCCCCGAAGTGTCCCCACATAAACCCATTGCAGGGGGGGGGGCCCGTTCTGCATAGATCAGGCCCCCCGCTGCATTTAAAACTTTTAAATTCCCCGCCGCGGCTCCTTAAAGGGACCGCGGCACACTATTACCCAATCCCGGCACTTAAAATTAACCCCCCTCTATGCTGGGGGTCCCCATCGGGACCTCCGAAGTGTCCCCATATAAACCCCCTGCAGCGGGGGGCCCCGATCGGCACCGATCGTGACCCTGCTGCAATTCAATTTTAAATTTCCCGCCTCGCGGGTCCTCAAAGGACCGTAAAGGTCCTGAAAGGACTCGCACTAAAAATATTAACCCCAGGCAACTATAATTACCCCATTAACTCATGATGGTCAATCCAGACCACCATAAGGCCTAAATTAACCCATTAACTCATGATGGTCAATCCAGACCACCATAAGGCCTAAATTAACCCATTAACTCATGATGGTCAATCCAGACCACCATAAGGCCTAAATTAACCCATTAACTCATGATGGTCAATACAGACCACCATAAGGCCTAAATTAACCCATTAACTCATGATGGTCAATACAGACCACCATAAGGCCTAAATTAACCCATTAACTCATGATGGTCAATCCAGACCACCATAAGGCCTAAATTAACCCATTAACTCATGGTGGTCAATACAGACCACCATAAGGCCTAAATTAACCCATTAACTCATGGTTGTCAATACAGACCACCATAAGGCTCTTTTTAACCCCATCAGTCCCATAAGGGTATATTATTACCATTATGGGCCTGTTACAACCCAACATTAACCACATAAGTGCCATGATGGTCCTCAAGGACCATCATGACACTAACTACAAACACTACACTATAACCCCCAATAAACCATTTAATCTAAACTAACCCCCCTCTACACTAATCTATTAACACTTACACTACCTACCTACACTACCTACCCCCTAATAAACCTCCCCAACACTCTAATTACAAAAAACAAAAAACCTACAGCACAGATAACAAAAAACCTACAGTACAAAAAACAAAAAAACCTACAGTACAGAAAAAAAAAAAATTACAACCCCACCCCCCACTACAGAAAACAAAAAAATACATTACAACCCCACCCCCCACTACAGAAAATAAAAAAATTACACACCTGAAAAGGAAAGACAGATAAACACAATACAATACATACATATAATACATTACATACATTACATACAATACATGACATTACATACATTACATATAATATATTACATATAATATATTACATATAATATATTACATATAATACATTACATACATTACATACAATACATGACATTACATACATTACATATAATATATTACATATAATATATTACATATAATACATTACATACATTACATACAATACATGACATTACATACATTACATATAATATATTAAATATAATATATTACATATAATATATTACATATAATATATTACATATAGTCCTAATCAAATACCGCCTATCTATCTAACATACAATCTATTTAATTTAAAATAAATCCTAACTATATCAAATACATCCCCCTATCTATCTAATATACAAAAAATCCTAACTACATACACAGACCCTTATTCTAAACTAAACTAAAATAATTACAGTCCTAACTACATACACAGACCCTAATCCTAAGCTAAAATCAATAAATTAAGACCACTTACCTTTAAGATGTTGCTTCAGATCACTAACCTATGGGTCAAACAAAAAATAAAAATTAGTACAAAACATTAACATCAAATAAATAAACATTCTATACATTCTAAATATTCAACTCACCTTTACAGCATGTCCAGTCACTGTTTAGCTCTTCCGGCGCGGCCCTGTTAAAAAAAAAACACAATACATGAATACATGAATACAATATATAAACAATAAATAAAATACACAAATAAACATCTAAATATACATTTAACTTACCTCCCCGCGATGTCCCCGGCCTTCTCTCCTTCAGCCCCGGCTGGGCCCAGGAACCATCCGCGCTAAAAAAATAAATAAAAATAAATAACAGAGATCTGCACTCGCAGACCTCCCTGACGCTAATGAGCCTCCCGGAGTCTTTCCCGGGAGGAAATTGGCAATGGCAGCTTGTGATAGGCTGAAAAAGCTGTCAGCCAATCAGAAGTCGTCAATGTATGAGCCAATCAGGATGCGCAGATGTCTTCTACCAATCACTCCGTGGGGGTGTATCCCATAGTGATTGGCTGAAGGCATCTGAGCCTTGTGACTGGTTCCAATAAAGATTTTTTGTTTGACCCATAGGTTAGTGATCTGAAGCAACATCTTAAAGGTAAGTGGTCTTAATTTATTGATTTTAGCTTAGAATTAGGGTCTGTGTATGTAGTTAGGACTGTAATTATTTTATTTTAGTTTAGAATAAGGGTCTGTGTATGTAGTTAGGATTTTTTGTATATTAGATAGATAGGGGGATGTATTTGATATAGTTAGGATTTATTTTAAATTAAATAGATTGTATGTTAGATAGATAGGGGGTATTTGATTAGGACTATATGTAATATATTATATGTAATATATTATATGTAATATATTATATGTAATACATTATATGTAATGTATGTAATGTCATGTATTGTATGTAATGTATGTAATGTATTATATGTAATATATTATATGTAATATATTATATTTAATATATTATATTTAATATATTATATGTAATGTCATGTATTGTATGTAATGTATGTAATGTATTATATGTAATATATTATATGTAATATATTATATGTAATGTCATGTATTGTATGTAATGTATTATATGTATTATATGTAATATATTATATGTAATATATTATATGTAATACATTATATGTAATGTATGTAATGTCATGTATTGTATGTAATGTATGTAATGTATTATATGTAATATATTATATGTAATATATTATATTTAATATATTATATTTAATATATTATATGTAATGTCATGTATTGGATGTAATGTATGTAATGTATTATATGTAATATATTATATGTAATGTCATGTATTGTATGTAATGTATGTAATGTATTATATGTAATATATTATATGTAATATATTATATGTAATACATTATATGTAATGTATGTAATGTCATGTATTGTATGTAATGTATGTAATGTATTATATGTAATATATTATATGTAATATATTATATTTAATATATTATATGTAATATATTATATGTAATGTCATGTATTGTATGTAATGTATGTAATGTATTATATGTAATATATTATATGTAATATATTATATGTAATGTCATGTATTGTATGTAATGTATGTAATGTATTATATGTAATATATTATATGTAATATATTATATGTAATATATTATATGTAATGTCATGTATTGTATGTAATGTATGTAATGTATTATATGTATGTATTGTATTGTGTTTATCTGTCTTTCCTTTTCAGGTGTGTAATTTTTTTGTTTTCTGTAGTGGGGGGTGGGGTTGTAATTTTTTTTTTTTCTGTACTGTAGGTTTTTTTGTTTTTTGTACTGTAGGTTTTTTGTTTTCTGTGCTGTAGGTTTTTTGTTTTTTGTAATTAGAGTGTTGGGGAGGTTTATTAGGGGGTAGGTAGTGTAGGTAGGTAGTGTAAGTGTTAATAGATTAGTGTAGAGGGGGGTTAGTTTAGATTAAATGGTTTATTGGGGGTTATAGTGTAGTGTTTGTAGTTAGTGTCATGATGGTCCTTGAGGACCATCATGGCACTTATGTGGTTAATGTTGGGTTGTAACAGGCCCATAATGGTAATAATATACCCTTATGGGACTGATGGGGTTAAACAGAGCCTTATGGTGGTCTGTATTGACCACCATGAGTTAATGGGTTAATTAGAGCCTTATGGTGGTCTGTATTGACCACCATGAGTTAATGGGGTAATTTAGGCCTTATGGTGGTCTGGATTGACCACCATGAGTTAATGGGGTAATTTAGGCCTTATGGTGGTCTGGATTGACCACCATGAGTTAATGGGTTAATTAGAGCCTTATGGTGGTCTTTATTGACCACCATGAGTTAATGGGGTAATTTAGGCCTTATGGTGCTCTGGATTGACCACCATGAGTTAATGGGTTAATTAGAGCCTTATGGTGGTCTGGATTGACCATCATGAGTTAATGGGGTAATTATAGTTGCCTGGGGTTAATATTTTTAGTGCGAGTCCTTTCAGGACCTTTACGGTCCTTTGAGGACCCGCGAGGCGGGAAATTTAAAATTGAATTGCAGCAGGGTCACGATCGGTGCCGATCGGGGCCCCCGCTGCGGGGGGTTTATATGGGGACACTTTCAGGGGTCCCGATGGAGCCCCCAAGCATAGAGGGGGGTTAATTTTAAGTGCCGTGGCCGGGATTGGGTAATAGTGTGCCGCGGCCCCTTTAAGGAGCCGCGGCGGGGAATTTAAAAGTTTTAAATGCAGCGGGGGCCTGATCGGTGCAGATCGGGGACCCCCCCTGCAATGGGTTTATGTGGGGACACTTCAGGGGTCCCGATGGGGACCCCCAGCATAGAGGGGGGTTAATTCTAAGTGCCGCGGCCGGGATTGGGTAATAGTGTGCCGCGGCCCCTTTAAGGAGCCGCGGCGGGGAATTTAAAAGTTTTAAATGCAGCGGGGGCCTGATCGGTGCCGATCGGGGACCCCCGCTGCAAGGGGTTAATGTGTGGGGGCTGCGGGGGTTCCTATGGACCCCTGCAGCAAGGTGTTCATGTGAGGACACTTCGGGGGTCCCGACAGGGACCCCCGCATTGAGGGGGGGTTCATTTTAGGTGCCTGGGGGGGGTTTGGAGTACCACCCACGGCAGGGCTTATGTGGGGGACTGCCGCGGAGGTCCCTTTTAGGACCCCCGCAGCACTTGATGAGGAGTGGGAGCCTGCGATATCATCTCGCAGGCTGTCACTCCTCATGTACATTTACGCAGTGTAGATACGTACGGCCCTGCTGCGTAGCTCACACGTTGCTCGCAGCAGGGCTAATTTAATAGCATTGTAAGTTAGAGAAACTTTGCAGTACGTAGGGCTTAAGTAGAAGCCTCTTATTTACGAGGCTGGAATTTAATGAGGCCCTAGGTTAGCAGCACTATTACATAGTTACATAGTAATTGAGGTTGAAAAAAGACTTTCAGTCCACCAAGTTCAACCTTAAACTATGGTTCGGCTAACTAGTTTAATTTTAGTTTTTTCTTTCCTTTTTACTCTTGTTTACTGTTTTTTTTTTTTTTTTTTTTTTTAAATTGTAACTCTAGTCATGTTATAGAGACTTTAATAATTAAAAATGTAAAATAAGGAGGTCCAGTCAGTTAACAATTGGAAAATGTTTTACTGTGTAAGTTTGATTGACTTTTTAACTGACAAACTACAGTTGTTCATAATGTTTTATTTTTGTATGCCTTCTAATAAAAGACTATATTAAAAAAAAGACTTATGTGGTCAAATGGTTTAAATAGTCTCTATTTGAAGAAGTACACTTGAAAATTAGTAACATGGTTTTATAATATAAATAAAAAGTATTACAGCCTTTAATTAATTACTTTTATTTGTAGTTCTGCTGCTTTGCATCTGCCATTTTAGTTTCCAGCGCTCTTCTTCATGAGGTGGATGGAGACTTTGAGAGCACAGGAGTATATCTGCACAACGGGAAGTTGACATATGTTAGTGCTAATGAAAACTTCTGAAAACTATTTCACTTTTAACCCCAATCCTGATCAAGATTCAGGGCCCTATTAAATTCCAGCCTCATAAATAAGAGGCTTCTACTTAAGCCCTACGTACTGCAAAGTTTCCCTAACTTACAATGCTATTAAATTAGCCCTGCTGCGAGCAACGTATGAGCTACGCAGCAGGGCCGTACGTATCAACACTGAGTAAATGTACATGAGGAGTGACAGCCTGCAATGATATCACAGGCTCTCACTTCTCATCAATTGCTGCGGTGGTCCTAAACGGGACCTCCGCGGCAGTCCCCCACATAAGCCCTGCCGTGGGGGGTACTCCAAATATCCCCCCGGCACCTAAAATTAACCCCCCCCCTCACATTAAAACCTTGCTGCAGGGGTCCATAGGGACCCCCACAGCCCCCACACATTAACCCCTTGCAGCGGGGTCCCCGATCGGCACTGATCAGGCCCCCGCTGCATTTAATACTTTTAAATTAACCCCCCTTTATGCTGGGGATCCCCATCGGGACCCCCAAGTGTCCCCACATTAACCCATTGCAGCGGGGGGTCCCTGATCTGAATAGATCAGCCCCCCCCCCCCCCCCCCCCGCTGCATTTAAAAGTTTTAAATTTCCTGCCGCGGCTCCTTAAAGGGGCCGCGGCACACTATTACCCAATCCCGGCCGCGGCATCTACAATTAACTCCCCTCTATGCTGGGGGTCCCCATCGGGACCCCCGAAGTTTCTCCATATAAACCCCTTGCTGCAGGGGTCCACAGCCCCCCACATTAACCCCCTGCAGCGGGGGTCCACGATCGGCACCGATCGTGACCCTGCTGCATTTCAATTTTAAATTTCCCGCCTTGCGGGTCCTTAAAGGACCGTAAAGGTCCTGAAAGGACTCGCACTAAAAATATTAACCCCAGGCAACTATAATTAACCCTATAACTCATGAAGGTCAATACAGACCCCCACAAGGCCTTAATTAACCCTATAACTCATGGTGGTCAATACAGACCCCCATAAGCACTTAATTAACCCTGTCACTCATGAAGATCAAAACAGACCCCCATAAGGCCTTAATTAACCCTATAACTCATGAAGGTCAATACAGACCCCCATAAGGTCTTAATTAACCCTATAACTCATGGTGGTCAATACAGACCCCCATAAGGCCTTAATTAACCCCGTCACTCATGAAGGTCAATACAGACCCCCATAAGCCTCTATTTAACCCCATCAGTCCCATAAGGGTATATTATGACCATTATGGGCTTGTTACAACCCAACATTAACCACATAAGTGCCATGACGGTCCTCAAGGACCATCATGACACTAACTACAAACACTACACTATAACCCCCAATAAACCATTTAATCTAAACTAACCCCCCTCTACACTAATCTATTAACACTTACACTACCTACCTACACTACCTACCCCCTAATAAACCTACCCACCACTCTAATAACAAAAAATAAAAAAAACTACCTTACAAAAAACAAAAAAAACTACCTTACAGAAAATAAAAAAACCTACAGTACAGAAAAAAAAACCTACAGTACAGAAAAAAAACAAATACATTACAACCCCCCCCCCCCCCACTACAGAAAATAAAAAAATTACACACCTGAAAAGGAAAGACAGATATACACAATACAATACATACATACATATAATACATTACATTACATATATTACATATATTACATATATTACATATAATACATTACATATAATACATTACATATAATACATTACATATAATACATTACATTACATTACATATATTACATTACATATATTACATATAATACATTACATACATTACATATAATATATTACATATGATATTTTACATATAATACAAATCAAATATCCCCTATCTATCTAACAAACAATCTATTTAATATAAAATAAATCCTAACAATATCAAATACATCCCCCGATCTATCTAATATACAATAAATCCTATCTACATACACAGACCCTATGTAATGATATAGAAATCACAAAGTTGTGGAGACCAGTAGCCAAGGTCAGCAATAATCCAGTTCCGCAAACTTGTAGGTGAAAACAGGAACAAGGTTTATTGAAGTGATCAGAAACCACACAATAATCTGGCAAGGATCAATAGACAGGAAGTGCCTTATATAGGCCAAGGACCAGACACAGCTGAAGAGACTTAGGTACTGATACAATTGCTAGCAGAGTCAAGCTTATAAGGTCTCAATGGAATTCACAACAGACAGGCTGGCGCAGTGGTAGGGAAGAGGTATAGCAGCCTGGGGACCAGGGTTCAAAACCCAGCAGAGTCAATTCCTCACATTACCCCCGCCTCTATAGGTGCAGCCTCTGGATGCCCTATTACCTGGTTTAGCAGGGTACTGCACATGAAAAGACCAAAGGAGATCAGGAGCGTGAATATTGTCCACTGGTTCCCACGAACTCTCCTCCTCACTATAGCCTTTCCAGCGAACCAGATACTGAAGCTTGCTACGGAAGATCCTGGAGTCAAGAATTTTGTCCACTTCGTACTCATCCTCACCATCCACGAGGACTGGAGGTGGGGCAGGCAGGGCTCGGCCAGGGAAAGTGTTTTCATGAAAAGGTTTAAGCAGTGCAACGTGAAACACTGGATGTATTTTCATGGAATTCGGGAGTTGTAAACGGAAAGTGACAGCATTGATCTGAGCAATGATCTCAAAAGGTCCCATGAACCTTTGACCCAATTTATGAGAAGGAATCCGAAGCTTGAGTTTCCTTGTTGACAGCCACACCTTGTCACCAAGGTGATAGACTGGGGCCTCCTTTCTATGCCTATCAGCAGCTCTTTTGTAACATTCCTGAGCCTCCAAAAGAGTCTCTTTCAACAGTGCTTGGGAATCACGTAAGGCCGTTAGCCGGTCAGTGACAGCAGGAATGGAAGTAGTAATTGGGAGACTGACTAGAAAGGTCGGATGGTAACCATAGTTGGCAAAAAATGGGCTCAAAGAAGTGGAGCAGTGTTGGGCATTGTTATAGGCAAACTCCGCCGTGGGTAGAAAATCCAGCCAGTCATCCTGCAGGTAACTAATATAGCACCGCAAATATTGCTCCAAAGTCTGGTTGGTTCGCTCAGTCTGTCCATTACTTTGCGGATGAAAAGCTGACGACAGATTTACATTAATACCTAGATTATAACAAAAATGTTTCCAAAAACGAGACGTAAACTGCACTCCCCTGTCAGAAACTACTTCATCAGGCACTCCATGCAAGCGAAATATTTCCCGAATAACCAGGTCAGCCGTCTGTTTAGCTGAAGGGAGACCACGAGCTGGTATGAAATGACCCATCTTAGTTAACCTGTCCACAACAACAAGAATGGTAGTGTGTTCCTTAGAAGGAGGTAGTTCCACAATTAAGTTCATGGATATAGATCCCCAGGGACGATGAGGAATCGGAAGAGGCTAAAGCAAGCCAACAGGGGATGAGCGAGGAGTCTTATGTCTGGCACACACATCACAAGAGGACACATACTTCTTAACATCCTCATGATACTTCGGCCACCAAAAGGATCGGGCAAGTAGCTCTTGTGTCTTTCGGATTCCTGGATGACCTGCTGGTTTTGAGTCATGGTAGAGACGTAAAAGGTCCAGTCGCACTGACTCCGGAGCAAACAGACGTTGTTGAAAAATCCATTACGCATCGTCATATGGAGGTCACGAGGAGGATCACGAAGAACTGGGTCTTCAGCGTAGCCCTTTTTAATGCGAGACATCAGATCAGAAGGAAATGTAACTCATATAAATATATCCTCTGGCAAGATGGTGGTCTTGGTTACGGTAGTATGGAGGGGGTCAGCTATTCTAGACAAGGCATCCGCCTTACCATTCTTGGAGCCAGGACGGTATGTAACCAAAAAATTAAACCTTGAGAAGAATAGGGACCAGCATGCTTGTCTGGCTGACAGTCTCTTAGCTGATCGAATACATTCCAGATTTTTGTGATCTTTGAGGACAGTAATTGGATGGGTAGCTCCCTCCAAGAGATGTCTCCATTCGGTGAAGGCAGCTTTTATAGCCAATAGTTCTTTATTCCCTATGTCATAGTTTCTTTCTGCTGGCACCATCTGGCGGGAATAGAAGGCACACGGATGTAACAGCATCTTAGGTCCAGTCCTTTGAGACAGTATAGCACCAACAGCTGAATCAGAAGCATCAACTTCCACAATAAATGGTAATTCCGGCTGAGGATGTACCAGGACAGGGGCAGAGGTAAACAGAGTCTTCAATCGGGAAAATGCGGTATCTGCCTTATCGGACCACTGAAAAGGAGTCCCCTTACGTGTGAGTTCAGTGATCGGTGTAATAACGGCAGAGAAATTCTTAATGAAACGCCTGTAAAAATTGGCAAACCCCACAAATCTCTGAACATCTTTTTCATTCTTGGGGATGGGCCAGTCAAGCACAGCTTTAATTTTACTTGCGTCCATACTTAAACTTTGGGAGTTATTACATACCCCAGGAATTGAATGTCTGTTTGTTCAAACTCACATTTTTCTAGTTTAATGTATAGGCGGTGGGTACGAAGGCGCTCTAGAACTATACGGACCTGTTTTCTGTGGTTTTCAAGACTATCAGAGAATATTAGGATATCATCCAAATATGCCACAACAAACTGATCCAGGAGATCTCGAAGTACATCATTGATAAGATGCTGGAAAGTTGCAGGGGCATTACACAGCCCAAAAGGCATTACTATATATTCGTAATGCCCGTACCTGGTTCTGAAAGCTGTTTTCCATTCATCATTGGGTCTTATGCGAACCAGATTATATGCCCCCCGAAGATCAAGCTTCGTAAATATTTTAGCTGAGCCGAGTCTCTCCAAAAGTTCAGGAATCAGAGGCAAGGGGTAGCGGTTTTTAACAGTGATGTTATTAATGTCCCTGTAATCAACGCATGGCCGTAGGCTGCCATCTTTCTTTTGTACGAAGAAAATAGGAGCTCCTGCTAGAGAAGTAGATGGTCGAATAAAGCCTTTGGCAAGATTTTCTTGGAGGTATTCACGAAGAGCTTTCAATTCAGGCTCAGAAAGGGAATATATACGGCCAAATGGGATAGCAGCCCCAGGCAACAGCTCTATTGGGCAATCATAAGGCCTTTGTGGTGGAAGCTAATCAGCATTTTTCTTATCACAGACATCTGCAAAATCCCGATATTGTAGAGGAAGCTTAGTCAAGTTTGTAGCAACCATTTCATTAATTGTTGTGGCAACAGGTGTTACCTTAGAGGGTTGACAATTCATTAAGCAGTGTTCTGAAGGAAAGGACAAAGTTCTGATCTTCCAATCAATCTGTGGGTTATGCAGAGCAAGCCAAGGTACCCCCAAAATCACTGGAAACTGTGTTGAGGAAATTAGGTGGAAAGAGATAGCCTCATGGTGATTCACTTCCACAGTCAACTTTAAGGGCACAGTCTCATGTGTAACCGGTCCTGACGTAAGTGGAGAACCATCAACTGTCTCCATTAACACAGGTGAAGAATTAGGGATAGACTGAATTCTATTTCCTGCTGCAAATTTAATGTCCATAAAGTTTCCGCCTGCTCCAGAATCTATCATAGCGGTAGTTGAAATTTTACGATCACCACATTGCAACGTGATAGGCACCACACAATGAGGATGTTGAGTCAACATACCCTCTTCACCATGAGCCAGAGAAAACAAGGGTTGTGTGACAGAATCCAGTTGATCCGAAATCTGGGATTGGTGTCGAATCTGTGCACCCTCAGCCGCCATAGCTATTGTTCTTTTGGATTTGCTAGGGCAATTGATGGCATAGTGCCCTGCACTACCACAATACAGGCATAAATTGTGAGTGCGTCGCCACTGTTTTTCTTCGTTGGATAATGGCCCTCTTATTAGATTTACCTGCATAGCCTCTGGCTCAGAGTCTGTAGGTGTTTGTGGGATCGGAGTAGAAGTTCTTGAATAGGAAATTGGAGTAGTACTTGGTCTAAAAGAGCCCTGTCTTTCCAATCTTCTTTCAGAAAGTCTCCGATCAATACGGATAGCCAAACGCACAAATGCATCAAAGTCAGCAGGAAGATCAACACAAGCTAGCTCATCTTTTATAGCTTCTGAGAGACCTTTTTTGAAGTGGAACCTCTGGGCTGATTGGTTCCAGGTAGTATCAGCAACCCACTGTCTGAATTCAGCAGCATATTCAGCCACCGAGCGCCTCCCTTGATGCAAATGAAGGAGAGTGGCTTCTGCTGTAGCACATCGATTTGGGTCATCAAAAACTAGGCACATGGCCTCAAGAAAGTCATTTAGATTACCCAAGACTGGACTGTCTTGTTCCAGAAGAGGGGAGCCCCAAGCCAGGGCTTCATCTTTGAATAAGGAAAAAATAAATCCCACCTTCTCTCTTTCAGATGGAAATTGGTGAGGTAACATCATGAAGTGCAAACGGCATTGATTTAGGAAACCCCTAAATTTTTTGCGATCTCCTCCAAACTTTTCTGGCAGGGGCAAGCGGGCCTCTTGAGCAGGTGTAACAGTAGCAGCCGCAGCATCACGTGCCCTGTAGCTGGTATACTCACTGTGCATTGACTGAAATTTATTTTGCAGTTCAGCTACCTGGTCCTGCAGCACTTGGATGGTCTGTGCCTGGGTCTGCACAGTTCTTGCAAATAAAGCAACCTGCTGGGCCAATGCAGAATCTGTCCCGGCGGTCTCCATGAAAGTGCCAGATTATTCTGTAATGATATAGAAATCACAAAGTTGTGGAGACCAGTAGCCAAGGTCAGCAATAATCCAGTTCCGCAAACTTGTAGGTGAAAACAGGAACAAGGTTTATTGAAGTGATCAGAAACCACACAATAATCTGGCAAGGATCAATAGACAGGAAGTGCCTTATATAGGCCAAGGACCAGACACAGCTGAAGAGACTTAGGTACTGATACAATTGCTAGCAGAGTCAAGCTTATAAGGTCTCAATGGAATTCACAACAGGCAGGCTGGCGCAGTGGTAGGGAAGAGGTATAGCAGCCTGGGGACCAGGGTTCAAAACCCAGCAGAGTCAATTCCTCACACCCTAATTCTAAGCTAAAATCAAATAATTACAGTCCTAACTACATACACAGACCCTAATTCTAAGCTAAGAGACCCTAATTCTAAGCTAAAATAAAATAATTAAGACCACTTACCTTTAAGATGTTGCTTCAGATCACTAACCTACGGGTAAAACAAAACAAAATAATTAGTACAAAACATTAATATGAAATAAATAAACATTATATACATTCTAAATATTCTACTCACCTTTCCAGCATGTCCCGTCATTGTTCAGCTCTTCCGGCTCGGCCCTGTTAATAAAACACAATACATTAATACAATATACAAACAAGAAATAAAATAAACATATAAACATCTAAATATACATTTAACTTACCTCCCCACGATGTCCCCGGCCTCCTCCCCTTCAGCCACGGCTGGGCCCAGGAACCATCCGCGCTAAAAAAATAAATAAAAATAAATAACAGAGATCTGCACTCGCAGACCTCCCTGACGCTAATGAGCCTCCCGGAGTCTTTCCCGGGAGGAAATTGGCAATGGCAGCTTGTGATAGGCTGAAAAAGCTGTCAGCCAATCAGAAGTCGTCAATGTATGAGCCAATCAGGATGCGCAGATGTCTTCTACCAATCACTCCGTGGGGGTGTATCCCATAGTGAATGGCTGAAGGCATCTGAGCCTTGTGACTGGTTCCAATAAAGATTGACAAGTGCTTTAGCCAATCAGGGTGGGATATCGGGGTGTATCCCATCCTGATTGGCTCACACATTGACGACTTCTGATTGGCTGAAATTGATAGACAGCTTTTTCAGCCAATCACAAGCAGCCATTTTTTTAAAACATTTTTTTTAGAGCGCGGATTTTTCCGGGGCCCAGCCGGGGCTGAAGGGGAGGAGGCCAGGGACATCATGAGGAGATAAGTTAAATGTATATTTAGATGTTTCTATGTTTATTTTATTTCTTGTTTGTATATTGTATTAATGTATTGTGTTTTTTTAACAGGGCCGCGCCGGAAGTGTTGAACAATGACGGGACATGCTGGAAAGGTGAGTAGAATATTTAGAATGTATATAATGTTTATTTATTTCATGTTAATGTTTTGTACTAATTATTTTGTTTTGTTTTACCCCTAGGTTAGTGATCTGAAGAAACATCTTAAAGGTAAATGGTCTTAATTATTTTATTTTACCTTAGAATTAGGGTCTGTGTATGTAGTTAGGACTGTAATTATTTTATTTTATCTTAGAATTAGGGTCTGTGTATGTAGTTAGGATGTATTGTATATTAGATAGATAGGGGGATGTATTTGATATAGTTAGGATTTATTTTATATTAAATAGATTGTATGTTAGATAGATAGGGGGTATTTGATTTGTATTATATGTAATATATTATATGTAATATATTATATGTAATGTATGTAATGTAATGTATTGTAGGTAATGTATTATATGTAATATATTATATGTAATATATTATATGTAATGTAATGTATTGTATGTATTGTATTATATGTAATATATTATATGTAATATATTATATGTAATGTATTATATGTAATGTATTATATGTAATGTATGTAATGTATGTAATGTAATGTATGTAATGTAATATATGTAATGTAATGTATGTAATGTATTATATGAATGTATGTATTGTATTGTGTATATCGGTCTTTCCTTTTCAGGTGTGTAATTTTTTTATTTTTTTTAGTGGGGGGGTTGTAATGTATTTGTTTTTTTTCTGTACTGTAGTTTTTTTTCTGTACTGTAGTTTTTTTTTTCTGTACTGTAGGTTTTTTTATTTTCTGTAAGGTAGGTTGTTTTATTTTTTGTAAGGTAGGTTTTTTTATTTTTTGTAATTAGAGTGGTGGGGAGGTTTATTAGGGGGTAGGTAGTGTAGGTAGGTAGTGTAAGTGTTAATAGATTAGTGTAGAGGGGGGTTAGTTTAAATTAAATAGTTTATTGGGGGTTATAGTGTAGTGTTTGTAGTTAGTGTCATGATGGTCCTTGAGGACCGTCATGGCACTTATGTGGTTAATGTTGGGTTGTAACAGGCCCATAATGGTCATAATATACCTTTATGGGACTGATGGGGTTAAATAGAGGCTTATGGGGGTCTGTATTGACCTTCATGAGTGACGGGATTAATTAAGTGCTTATGGGGGTCTGTATTGACCTTCATGAGTGACGGGGTTAATTAAGGCCTTATGGGGGTCTGTATTGACCACCATGAGTTATAGGGTTAATTAAGGCCTTATGGGGGTCTGTATTGACCTTCATGAGTGACGGGGTTAATTAAGGCCTTATGGGGGTCTGTATTGACCCCTGCAGCAATGGGTTTATGTGAGGACACTTTGGGGGTCCCAATGGGGACCCCCAGCATAGAGGGGGGTTAATTGTAGGTGCCGCAGCCGGGATTGGGTAATAGTGTGCCGCGGGCCCTTTAAGGAGCCACGGCGGGGAATTTAAAACTTTCAAATGCAGCGGGGGGCCTGATCTATGCAGATCGGGGACCCCACCTGCAATGGGTTTATGTGGGGACACTTTGGGGGTCCTGATGGGGACCCCCAGCATAGAGGGGGGTTAATTTTTTGGGCCGCGGCCAGGACTGGTAATTAGTGTGCCGCGGCCCCTTTAAGGAGCCGCGGCGGGGAATTTAAAACTTTTAAACGCAGCGAGTGCCTGATCGGTGCCAATCGGGGACCCCGGCTGCAAGGGGTTAATGTGGGGGTGCTGCAGGGGTCCCGATAGAGACCCCTGCAGCATTGGGATGTGTATAGGGAGCAGGGGGGAGCCTCACACTGCTGTTTCAGGCTGCTCCGAGGCAGCACGTAGAGGCTTTAGGATCCCTTGCAGGCACTTTTTGTGCCCGTAGGGATTCTTACGAAATGCGATAATCATACGTAGATTTAAGGCTGCGTGTGACTACGTAGCTCTCTCGGAGCCTATTCTCTGCCATTTTATCGTAGTCATATCTCAAAGCAGGCTGCAAGAGATTCGGTACTCGCAAACAGCAAAAAAAATGCCTTTTGCGAGCACCGAGAGAACTACTAGGGATAATTTAATAGGGCCCTCACTGTTTAGTGGTGAACCAGTAACTAGCTCCATCAAAAATTGTCATTTGATTTTAGTTGTTTGTAGACAGGAAATCTTAATCAGGATTGGGGTTAAAAGGGAAATAGTGCTCAGAAGCACACTAGACCTATCTTACATTTATTAGCTAGGTTGCTTTAGTCTCAGGTCAGGCTTTTGTTGTCTACCATAGGGACTCCAGCATATTTTGAGGCTTCAAACAAGTTGAGTATTGCAGTCATAAGCATCCCCAAAAGGGATCATAGGCCTTCCTCTTTTCTTCTATCAGTATTTGTATGTGTATACATCGTTATATACTGTATCTTTCTTTGTTTTTGTTTTTTGGAAGAGCTGATATTTGCCTTGTAATTCACTAATTAATTGTAATTGTAATTGCCTTGTAATTCACTATTGTGGAAATCCTTCCCAAGCCCCGCTGATGTTACTTTTCCCTTTTTAAAGTGGCATCGATAAGTATAATACATCAATAATGTTTTCCCATTTTATATTTACCTGTTAACACTCTAAAATAAAAACTTGTACATTAATATAAGTGTGAAATAATCCCTCATAAAAGCATGCAAAATCCTTAAGAGTCTCCATTAATCTAGAAAACGGAACGTACTTCAAAATCCTCTTTTACCTATTTGTTTCATTGCACTCAGGCCTTTTCCTCAGGGTATTAGAGGATAAATTAAATTTCTTTATGTATCCTAAAATTAACTACTACATAATCCTCACTGTAAAACTTCAGTTAATCCCTTTTAAATACAAGAAATATCACAAAAAGCACATAGAAATATATATTGGTGCACAAAAAAATCCATACCACATAGTGAATACTACTATAAACATATATTATATTGATAATACAAATACAAATATTATATTCAATAAGTAATAAATATACAAAATACATTTTAAAACACCTGTGCCAGAGATACATAATTAATTAATTAATTAATTGTTATTTTATACATGTGCGTAATCACTATATGATATAAAATAAATATTATATTTTTTGTTTTTCCAAAGTAATTGCTAATTTAAAGGGCCACTTAATTCAGCACCAATTGGACCACTTAACTGTAAAGATCTCCTAAAAGCACATTGTAATATTGTTACAACCCTAAGATTTGGGGAACCACGCTCACCCCAATTCTCTTTCTCTAGGCCGTGTCTTTTTGTGTTCGAGATCTCAGCATCTCCAGCAATGGTTAGGACACAATAAAAACACCTGTACCCTTGCTTAGTACTAGCAGACTGGCTGTATATTCTTTTCCTTCAGATACATTTTACAGATATCACAAAACACAGTCCCCCAAGTCAATAGCCAAACCCCCATCTCTAGTAGCTAGACTTCATTTTACGGAGAGCCATAAACTAGCCTTCCCCTTTATGGTTATCTGAGGCCAGGGAGGATACACGCCTGGCCGCTCTCAGTAGTCGTATATCCACATAAATTCCTGTAGAAACTTAACAACCCTTTGTCTCTAATCCTAGGGCCTGCTTCTAGCACCAATACATTATTTATACTGTATAAAATTACCCCAAAACACCTTATTACATCAAATCACTATTCTAAACATTATAGCAATGGTACTTTGAAAAGGGGCTTGGCATAACAGTGTCATGTCCTAACCACAACCTGAACACTAAGGATTGTATAAACAATTTTTATTAGGCCTGAATATTCACAGGCCATGCTCCTTGGAGATCAGCGGTACCAGATCAATGCCTGAGACCTAACATTATAATGGTTAGTATGTTCATAACAAAATAGTCAGTTCAGGGTGGTGACAGTTCGATCTTGGGCCATACGTGCCCTTGCTAATGGAGTTAAGGGGTCCCCCATCCTGGGCCCCCATAAGTCATTCATAATAAATATGTTTTTCATTTTTTTAAATATGTGCATTTTTCAACTGAGAAATCAAATCAAATCAAATCTGTGTTTAAAATGTGCACACATGTTGCTCCATTATTGCAACCAATCAGGTTGCAGGGCTGCCCCCCTCACCATTGAAGTCAATGTAAGGTTTTTGAAAAACTGTTTATATTTCTAACACTAAGTTAATTACTCAAGTAACAGCCAGTGGGCAGGATAGACTGAATGTAAACAGAGATTTTAAACGTCTTATTATTTAGTAGTTATTAGTGTAATTAATAAAATATAGATAATTTTAACATACAATATGAAGAGCACTTAGAGTGAGTTCAGTGGCCCTTTAATATCACATATATAGTTGTGAGCATACAAGCTGTTGCTCACACTTGCGGGCTCGCATAGCAAGCCCGCGGCCCTCGCGAAGCGAGGGTCCCAGTTGCTGGCATGGATCGCCGAAGGCGCTCCTTGCCAGCAACTGCCTGCGGCCCTAGCGAAGCGGGGGTTGCAGTTGCTGGTATGTAGCGCCAAAGGCGCTCCTTGCCAGCAACTGAGGCCATCGCCTCTGTGATCCTCTGTAGTTTGTCCCTTTCCTTCCTCCCTACTCACCTCTCTCAGCGCTCCGTCTCCTGGCACCTCTCTCAGCGCTCCGTTTCCTGGTAACGAGGCGTCTCCATAGCTACGGAGTAACATTGGGCCTTGGCGTAGGGAGAACACCATGAGCCGGGGGCTGAGCGAGGAGAAGCTGCAGGAGCTGTATGCCTGGATAGATGGAGTGCCGCTGAGCCGGACCAAGAGGAGCATAACCCGGGACTTCAGTGATGGGGGTACCGGGAGACATGGGGAGCAATGGGGACATACAGAGGGGCTTCAGTGATGGGGGTACCGGGAGACATGGAGAGCAATGGGGACAAAGAGAGGGGCTTCAGTGATGGGGTTACCGGGAGACATTGGGAGCAATGGGGACATAGAGAGGGGCTTCAGTTATGGGGGTACCGGGAGACATTGGGAGCAATGGGGACATAGAGAGGGGCTATAGTGATGGGGGTACCGGGAGACATTGGGAGCAATGGTGACATAGAGAGGGGTGCTTCAGTGATGGGGTACCGGGAGACATGGGGAGCAATGGGGACATAGATACAGGCTTCAGTGATGGGGTACCGGGAGACATGGGGAGAAATGGGGACATAGAGAGGGGCTTCAATGATGGGGGTACCGGGGAGAGATAAAGAGAGACATAGATATAGGGAATGAAGGGATAGCCACAAGGCACTTTATTGATGGAAGTACCGGGGAGAAAGGGGGCCTGGGGAGACAGGGGGCAAGAGGGACATACTAAGGGGTCCAAGTGATGGAGGTACCGTGGGCACGGAAGGAGCCATGGGACATGTAGGACATACACACTACCAAAATACTTACTTTGTGTACCAAACAGCATTACCTGCCTTACAATTCTATTGCCGTCATTTTTTGACGGGCAAATCGCTAGTATTTAATCATTATGAAGTTGAAAATCCTTATAGAATTCCATAGGATTTAATGTGTCACAATCATAAATCCAGTGAATTTAATATTGTTCTAAACTTTGGTTATAAGTCCCGTCATCTTCAATTTTAGCAATCACCATAATAGATATTTAACTTGCACTACCATTGTGCTGAGAAGCAAATATTGCAATAGTTATGTTTTATGGATTTTATAACTCTGGAAATCTGATGTTTTATGAAGGGGTATGAAGGGGTTCATTTTAAGATAATTAATAACACTTAATTTATTCTAAAATACCCTGAAGAAGTGGCCTGATTACTGTGAAATGTGTAGGTGAAGGATAATTGAGAATGATATTATTTTATAGCAGAAAGGGACATGTATGGTTCTCTGTAGGAAATATTAATATAAACTCCCTAACTGTTTATTTGCATATATAAACATTATTTTATGAACCATTGCTTAAAAGCTATGTTTTTTTTCTCACTGGCACCTTCCAAACAGTCCCTGCAAGCCAATGACAGACTGTGTTTTAGCAGCATGTTGCTGAATTGCAGCTGAGAAGGCGCTCCTTGCCAGCAACTGCGGTTTTTAGGCCCGCAAATGCGGACCCTCGCAAAGCGAGGGGGTGCATTTGCGGAAGTGGAGGCTCCACGTCGGCAGCAATGAGCTGCAGGCGGGACTTACACCTAAGAATTTACGGACTTACCATCCAGAAATACAAGCCGCGGGACAAAAAACTACAAACTCGCAAAAATACGACCTTAGCGCTCGAACCCCACGCACAGGAAAACATTAAAAACACAATTAATACATACAACAAACACATAAAAAGCTTACCCACAGCAAGGGGGGGGAGGCACACATCACCTCTGCAAGTGAAAAAATGGCCTCGGAAAAAAACGAAAACGAGGCTAAGGACACAAAATTACTACACTTACTCGCCAAACGGAACGAACACTTCACCACAAAAAAATGATCACAGTGCTGATTCTGTACTTGGTGATGACAAAGAAAGTCAGGCAAACGTTTCTACTGAATTCATAAACTCATTAACTCCTTCTGGAATGCCACCACATATTTTGCAGCTGAAATATGAACCCAAAAAAAGGCCTATGCAATGGGACAAGATTAATTGTTCAACAATTAAAGGACCATTTCATAGATGCTGACATTCTAACTGGTACCCATAAAGGAGAGAGAGTTTTCATACCAAGGATAGATTTGGCACCACGTGAAAGTAGCCTCCCTTTTGTACATCAAAGAAGACAATTTCCCATCATCATGGCATTTGCCATGACCATTAATAAATCACCAGGACAAACTTTCAAATCTGTGGGTATATTCTTAGAACAACCAGTATTTGCACATGGCCAATTGTACGTTGCCTTCTCAAGGTGCAAAAATCCACAGGCTATTAAAGTTTGAAAACAATGAAAGTCAAGGTGATTTATTAGAGGATGGACGCATTTTTACAAAAAACATTGTCTACTATGAGGTACTGTAACTTTCAGTCAAAGAAACACAACCCATGCCACACAAACTGCAAACAAAAGTAAAAAATGACCTGTAGGACAATTTAACAAAAAAAAACAAAGCAAAAATATAGAGAAACAGTGTTTAATTTCAAAATTTAATTTTTATGTCACTGACAAACTTTTTATAGCACCACTATTTCCATATTAAACTCTATACAATAGCAAAACACATAGAGAACAGTGGTTACACATCGCGGACGAACTTTAATGTCTTGAGTTCTCTTTTTAGAGAACCACTCTTCTACATAGGAAACATTGTGCCATTTTCAACAATTACAAAACCAACAAACAAATGTCAACCATTCAAAAAGACAATTGACAAAATAACTCATTACTATTTCAAGGAAATACTGTTTCTGCATGATTAGCCCCACAAAACACTTGACTTGCATTTATAAAAAATGTAAGTTCAAATATTAATTAACTATGTTACTGTTTATAAGGTTACAAGTTTAACAAAAAACAAGCTAAAGTTGGTTAATTCTACATATTTCAAACTTTATGTTAACATCAGAAGGACGTGTTGTTACACAATGTAAATGTTGTATTTCATGTAAAATATTAATCCAGGGAGTAATCTATGGTCGCCAGTTAATGGGGCCAGGAAGGAATTATTCCTCCCCCCCCCCTTTGATACAATTGGCTAAGTTTCAAGGAGGGTTTTTACTGTTTGCCTTCCTCTGGATTCAATATATATTTAGTTTAACAGTTCTTAATCTACAACTTACATGTTAAAAAAAACATTATGTCAAGTTTACAATACTCATTAATCCAATGTTCAACTGTTCTTACATTCAAATGTTACCACTTTTACCAAAAAACACTTCAACAGTTCCTCAACAAAAAATGACAATGTTCCAAAAAAAAACATGTTTAATATAATAATTGTACTTTTTTCGACATAAGAAAAAGGTTACAAGTGTCAAATACGTATATTACCGACCAAACAAATTTACAAACATACACATCTCATTGCCGTCATTTTTTGACGGGCTAGCCGCTAATTTTATTATATAAATCAGGGAATCTTCCATGTTCCTTTAATGGACATCAATGAAATTTACATGTTTTTTGTGGGATTAACTCAAACATCTTTTAATGTGAGAGTTTTTATTAGTGTGTTGCGCAATTACTGAATTTGGCACACTAAGAAGAACTATGAGAGTTTGTGTGAATGGAAATCTTTGAGTACACCAAGAGGTCGCTGTAGAGTTTTAACCCTAATAAGGGAAAGCACCTTATTATCTGAATAATGTGAGTAGTCATAATTTATTGTTAATTTGGGAGATCTTCTGAAGATATTTTGGGTCAAGATTGATGAAGAACAATGAGACCTTTCTCTAGTATTGTATAAGGTGTAAGGTTTTATGTATATGTGGGATATTCTTTTATTAGACATATTTAATTTCCTTTTTCTTTAGTACTGGACTCTAGTATTTTAGGTGCAAATTATGTCATAAAAGTTATTCAAGAAATCCCGTAAAAATATTTAACATTTTTGTTTACTCTACAGCACACAATAACTTTTTTTTCTTAAGTGCTTTTGCTAATTCCATAGGAAAAAAAACATTATAAAGGATCTTTAATTGCTATGCAGAGCTAACACAAAGACATTTTCATATATTTTCTATAATATAGTTTGGGACATAATTGTGATGTATACATATATAACATTTGTATGTATATAACAATTAGCAGCTGTGTACCTGTGGTGGACAAATCATTTCATTGATAAAGAAATTATGTAGGATTTTTAGCTTCAGGAACCTTTTTTTCAATCCCAAAATCTCTATGAGTTAAATTGAATAATACTTGCTTCCAACATACTATGTGTATATTGATGGCAGTCTGTTCAACCTGAGGCGACTAAAGGCCCACACCAAGACAATGGAATGATTCATTCAAGAGCTACTCTTCACCGAGGATGCTGCCCTTGTTTCTCATACGGCGACTGCTCTGCAGCGATTGACATCTTGGTTTCCCGAGGCTGCTGAGCTCTTCAGTCCAGAAGTCAGTTTGAACAAGATAGAGGTTCTCCAGCAGCCTGCCCCTCAGGAAGATTACTGCCCTCCTTGCATCACAATTGGCAGGTCCAAGCTGAAAACAGTCAAGCAATTCACCTACCTGGGTTGCATCATCTCCTCGGATGCTAAGATTGACAAGGAAATTTACACCAGACTGGCAAAGGCAAATGGTCAATGTTTATAGAGCTTCTGAGTCGTGGGTTACCTACCGCCGTCACCTATGACTTCTTGAGCACTTTTCATCAATGCTGCCTCAACATCCACTGGAATGACCATGTCCCCAACACTGAAGCCCTAGAACAGGCAGGAATCATCGGTATTGAGGTCATGCTGTTGAAGACACAGTTGAACAGGGCGGGAAACATCTCAATGCGTCCCGCATTGGCCTCTTCAGCCACCAGAGAACCCGCAGATATGGAAAACATCCCTTTCTAAATCTTCCTTTGCCAAGCCAAACTAAAACAATATTCAATACATCACTTTGAAAATCTTTGTTTTAATTCAAATTCAATTTTCCTAGAGAAAAAATAATTCCTAGACATTGCATGTGATTTGATATAATTTCAATCATAAACCGCTGCGATGGTGAAGAACTTATAATTAATAACAGTAATAATTATTATTAGAGCTTTACGATGTTAATGACATTTGTTTTCCAATGAGATGTGGACAAGAAGCCATATCTGATTTGTTAGTATAAGATAGGGCTCTTTTTCTTTGTTATATTATATCTTGTTGCAAAGGACATTCTATTATATTTTCATTCCCTAAATATTCAGCTGGAATTAAAATATTTTGAAGGATTAAACAACTACAACTCTGTATTCAAGGTTAAGCTTTATATTTTCATTATTTCTCTAGAAAATGTGAATATCAGTCACATGGTAATAATTATTGTATATTTATGCATCTGATTATGGATCAAAACTTGTAGATTTTTCAGACTTTTGTTGTTGGGTTTATTTAATGCTCATTGTAGCTTGTTGTTAACTACTTAAATGTAACCCAATAAAAGTATTTGAAAAAATAATCTAATAATTGAATCTCAAATATTAAACCTGAATTTGAAGACTTATGTTATATCATAAGCACCTGTATCGGAGGGGAAATTCTATTAATATCCTTTTTCCCTTTGTATGCCTTTGACGATTTTTAGCAGCTTTTGACAAACACCGTAGAACACTCTTTGAGGTTAGGACATTTTAATTTAAAATTATATGTGGGTTTATAACCATTTATTATTGTTTTAGTGTGTTTATCACTTATATTTATTTGCATTTTTTTAACTTTGTTCATTTTTATTTGGAGACATGTCAGTGCTTTGCTGCATAACTATGTGAGTTGTTCATTAAGCACAAATAAAAAATATAATGAAACAAATAAAAACAAAGCACGAACATGGTCAAAATATAGTCAAAAATCTGCTATTCATTATGCCTTGGGAAACAGTTAATCCATAATAAAATACTTCATGTCTGCTTTATCCTTTACAACTCTTTCCAAATCATCTTCTTTCTGACATTGGAATTCTCTAAAATGTAATAAATTTTGGAACAAACACCCAATTTAAAATATATCTCTATTGTGATGTATTGTTTTGGTATTCTTTATTCTCTGAAACACTTGGCCTTAATGGAGAACAGCTTGAGTTATATTGAGGGGTGCACTATTTCAGCACATATATAGTATTATTTTTTGAATAAAAATAATTTGTTACAAATATGCCAATAGCAGGCACATGTTTTTCAAGTATTATTAAGTACACATGTGATGGAAATAATATTTAGGGCTAGAACAGTATTCCTTTGGTCCTTACCCAGCATGTGCTCCACGTATGTTTTGTTGCTTAGTATTTATAAAAAAAGACCAAACTATGAAAATGTGTACTCCTCCTTTCTTTGGTATCCACAAAGCATAAACACATATATGTTTAGCTAATCTGTTCTTGGCAAAATCTTTATTCTATCTTTTTTATTAAAAGGGAAATAGAAAGTACAAAATAAGCACAAACTGCTATATTTTATTTTACCTCCATTGGGTTATCAAAAAAAAAAACAGTAAGCCAGACATCAAACATACAATCATACAATTAAGTAAGTGATGGGGGATTAAGTCAGTGCATTAATTATGGGAGGGCAGTTGCCCATTTGCCCCTATGCACCAGCCGCCCCCTGGTCCATTATGAACTGTGACTAGTTCTATGTCATGTTTTTGGCACTGGTCCATTCTTGTATATGAAAATAGTAGCACCTGCTTTTTCCACTGGGAGTATGTGTGAGTTTACCTCACAGGGGGCTGTAGATGGAGTACTATATGAGATATCCCCTCACCAGGATTCATTTAATTTAAGGTATATGCAAGTGAGCTGGATTATGAATGCATCTGATTGAGGACAATTAGTAGTGTATGAACAAAAATTGTTTGCATGAAAAATACCAAAATAAACATTTAAACAATTAACCTAAAGTTTGCTGAATTTCTTGCAAACTTTTCTATCAATGTTGACATCCACTGAAATCCCAGCAAAAATGAGCATACATAACGCATTGTCTCTTTTTGGTCTGTGAATTGAGCTGCAGCTTTCCTTTAGTTTTCTGTAATACCCAGAACAAGGTCTGTGTCCCTTCATTCACTGATTGTTTTATCTACATCCCAGGTGATTCCTCCCCCAGCCCCAGTGATTTGTTCCTGTAACCACCCCCAAACCCAGTGATTTACCCCATCACCTCCCCCGCCCCCAGTGAGTTGCTCCCTGTGATCTCTCCCAGCCTCAGTGAATTGCCCCATCACCTCTCCCAGTCCCAGTGCACTGCCCCCGAGATCTCTCCCAGTCCCAGTGAATTGCATGCACTCACTCACACAGAGACACATGAACAGAAAACATTTCAGGTCATCGCAGGACCATAAATCAAGCATAAATGCTAATTCACCAAAAAGACAAATTAGAATAGGAAGAAGAAGCTGAATAGTTTGGTTTTAGTACAATTATAATTTGTCAGAATTTATTATGGAGAGAGTGTATGTCTAAAGAACAACCGTGTAACCGCTCAAGCATTTTAACTTGAATGTCGATTTAGAAGCCACATTTAGCTGGCTGCATACAGCATTGCTGATTGGCTGCAAAAGCTGGGTATGCTCACATGGATAGGGTACACCTTTACATAAATTACCCCTTTCAGGAGCCTAGCTCAATCCTGGGGGTGTAAACATCACCTGCAACAGTTATTTTTTTCTAATGCAAAGCTAAAAAAAACATAGTGCATGCAAATAAATTGAATCATACACTACTATTTCCCCACTATCAGATACATTCATATTTAGTTTTTCCGTTTCTTTTGCAGCTGTTCTTTTTATGGTTTGGCCTTGTTTCCCTGCCAACAGGCAAGGATATGAATCATCTGTGACTGGCCCTTTAAAAGGCCAGTCATGTCAAAACATCACTAATACACTGCAATACTGTATGTTCCAGACACAGATGCGCTCCTGTAACCGGAGAGAGTACCTCCTGATTTGTCCACTGGGAGGAGTTTACCTCTGGTGGGCTATAGATGGAGTGCTCTGTTCTGTATCGCCCACCAGTATTAATTTGTCAACCTCCTAATTTGCTTTTATTTATGTTACAGTTTTTTATTCTGTTTTTACCTATTAACAGGTACGGGATATATCAATATCAATAGCTACTGATTGTCCCTGTATACGAATCAGTATCTCCCCACCAGGATTAATTTGATCTCAATATCCTTGGTTCCTACTAATGTACATTTCATATGGTCTTTTCTACTAATAATTTATGTTATCTTTAAGTTTTCAAGACCAAACAATGCACTTATGTCAATATTAAACACAATATTCTATATAAATTCCACACATAGCATAAAAAAGAATAGGAAAAAATAATTTACAAACATTCCTATGATTTAAAATATTTTATTTGATTAAATGTAGTTGTCTGATAATGTATTTACTTTATTCCATATACATAACGACAATTTAAATGTTGCTTTATTTGTTGAATCTCGATTATTTGTAGCTAATCAGTCTCAATTGTCTATTATGCTAAACCATTTAACAACCAATAAGACATGTATAATAATTCCTCTTGTTTTATAATCAATACTCCTTGGAATAAAATTAATTCTGCTGTTAGGGTTAAATCCTTTTTAGTTATTAATGAAATATAAGAGATACATAAAGCCCAAAGCCTTTAAATCTTTCCACATAACCACCACATATGAGCACGTGTTCACCTTTCATTGCATTTTCTCCAACATATACCTGAGTATTCTGATGGAGCAATCTTACTCAGGAAAGCCGGAACGATGTACCATCTATGTAATATCTTAAAGTGGGTTTCCCTGAGTGTGACACATTTTATGTTAATTTTGCTTAGTTCACAGGTTCTGAACCAATCAACGTTACATTCCAGAAGACTTATCATTTTCAGAGGCTGAGTCAATAATTTTAAAGCAACTTGAGATTGCAAATTTATTTTTAGCATCTAAGCATACCTTTTTAAATGTAGTCAAGTCTGTCATATTTGTTAGTTTGTATTCTGAATTTAGTAGAGCATGTTTCAATATATTATAATTCAACCAATTAGATCTAGGAATATTCTTGTTTTTCACTAGGTCTTCAAAAGATCTAAATTAGCCATTAGAGTATAAGACTGATAAAATGTTCTGTCTCCATGATTCCCAGTCTGCCTTTTGATTAGGCTGGAGGAGATAATAAATTCTCTGTATTGGAGTTGCAGGTGACGGAAAAGTTGGTTAAAATATAGTTTGACCTTATTCCCTGTCAACAAGTAATCTAGTAATTTAGTAATTAATTTTATATATATATATATATATATATATATATATATATATATATATATATATTAATAATGAGTATTGCAGTATATTATGAATATTATGAGACCTACTGTATTGGACAATTGCCTTATTTATATTGACTAGCTTTCAAGAGGTTCAACCTCTCTTTATCAAATCTGAATCAATACTGATGGAATGGAATGAAATATTTCTAGGTTTGTTGGCTTGATGCACCTGTCAACAAAGCACAAGTTGGATAGCCCTGGCTTTAACTGAAGTAAAGGAGGAAATTTTGTAACATAAACCCTAAAATATATCAAATAATTCAATGAACTGTCTTCCATCTGAAGTGGTTGAAAGAAAGCAATTCAAACATAATGGGCCAGGTATACTAACTAACCATAGTAAATAAACTAATAGCATAACACAAGAATTGGAAAGGTACTCCATGATATATCCATGTCTCTCTCTCTTTATTACATCTGGCTCAATATCTACATTGCTTGTAACACCTTTCCCACAATAAACATGCAAGTGATTAAGTGCAGAAATTGGCATTCTTTCCATAGACATTACACATCCATATAAAGTTTGATTGAGCAGAGAAAGATAACGCTAAAGGACGTCAAGTTGGCTACAGTATATCTTGTGGAATTTTCCATATTTTAAAGATCACAAAAATTTATAAAAATAAAACTGTGCCCATCAAAACTATGCATATGCTTTGCACTATGTTATGATTATCTCATTGCAAATAACAAACATACAGAACAAAAGATAGCAACACTCCTAAGTGTACCCAACTGGCAAAATACATCACTTCTGAAACATTCCTGTCTGGAGTAAGTCTGTTTCCATCCAAAAGATGGTTATTATACTGTCATAACAACTTTCTTTAAACATAAAAAAACATTTGTAAGAAAATATTTGTATTGTCTGATATGCAGGAAAATCAAGCCAGGTATGTAAATCTTGCTTGTTCCTTAGATTGTTTCACAATCCCAGGTGATTCATTGTTCAACCATATTATAAATCATTCTTTTGGTAAGAGAGTGTGACATGCAATAACAAGTTGGGGTTATCATCCAAGGTTACAATAACAGTAAAATATTTAAATGTGTTTTGTAATATGTCTGATTTTGTACAATGCTGTTACAATGGGTTAGTTCACTTAATTTATTTTAGCTGTACAGAATGTATTTTCTTCATAAGTGACATCATCAAACATCAGACAAAAATTATTTGGATAACAAATTAACTGGAACACAGCAATGAAATAATATATTTATAATAATTATAACATGGTCATAAGACTCATATATTTGTTATGGATTTGATATGTTATTAAAGGGTTTTTACATGTAAAATGCAAATGATAAATAACTGAACCTTTAATATCTCTACAGACTGCAATAATGTTAAAACTTCCTTCTGAGGAACTTTAATTAGGGGGCTTCAGGCCATTTTACTACCAACTACTTTTTTTCTCTAGGAGGAATTCTTTCTCCACAACTAAACATATTACTGATCATATGGAGAAAGCATATATATATATATATATATATATATATATATATATATATATATATATATATATATACATCAACTATAATAGTGAGTTGTTGTCAAGCTATGTTAAAAGTTGCAACAACTCCTAATTACCACAACTATCTAACTCGTGCATACGAGACGGGGCACTGGGTTGCACATGCGCATTGCGCAGCGGAGCAGGAGGGAGCGGGAGCGGAAGAAAGAGAGAAACAGGGAATGGAGAGGAAGGGAGAAAGGAGAAACAGGGGAGGGAGAAAGGAGACACAGGGGAGGGAGGGAGGGAAAGGAGACACAGGTGAGAGAGAGGGGAGGAGAAACACAGGGGGGAGACACAGGGCAGGGAGAGGGGGAAGAGACACAGGGGAGGGAGAGGGGGAAAGAGACACACAGGAGGGAGGAGGGGAAAGACATAGGGGAGGTGGAAAGGAGACACAGGGGAGGGAGAGGAGGAAGAGACACATCGGAAGGAGAGGGGTGGAAGAGACACAGGGGAAGGAGAGGGGGGAGAAACACGGGAGGGGCGAAAGAGACACAAGGGAGGGAGAGAGGGGGAAAGTAGACACAGGGGAGGGAGAGGAAGGAAGGAGACACAGGGGAGGGAGAAGGGGGGAAGAGACACAGGGGAGGGAGAGAGTGGTAAGAGACAAAAGAGAGGGAGAGGGGGAAGAGACACAGAGGAGGGAGAGGGGGTGGAAGAAACACAGGGGAGGAAGAGGGGGTGGAAGAGACACAGGGAAGGTAGAGGGGTGGAAGATACACAGCATAAGGAGAGAGTTGAAAGAGACACAGGGGAAGGAGGGGGAGGACATGGAAGGGGGGATAGAGACACAGGGCATGGAGAGAGGAGGAAGGAGACACAGGGGAGGAAGAGGGGCGAAGAGACAGGGGAGGGAGAGAGGGAGGGGTGATAGACAAAGGGGGGAGAGAGGGGGGAAAGAGACACAGAGGAGGGAGAAGGGGAAAGAGAAACAGGGGAGGGAGAGGGGGAAGAGATACTGGGGAGTGAGAGGGGGCAAAGAGACACAGGGGAGGGAGAGAGGGGAAACAGACACAGGGGAGGGAGAGGGGGAAAGAGACACAGGGGTGGCCCGCGATGCGCCTTCAGGAACCTAAAGTACAGGGAGAGAGAGGGGGAAAGGAGACACAGGGGAGGGAGATGGAGGAAGGTGACACAGGGGAGGGAGAGGGGGGAAGAGACACATGGTAGGGAGAGGGAGGAAGAGACACAGGGGAGGGAGAGGGGGGAAAGAGACACTGGGGAGGGAGGGATATTTTTTGTTCTAACCTCAAAGGTTGCCCTCTTGTCAGTTGAAAACCTCTTGGCACAAAAAGTACACTTGACAAGTTGACCATATTGACTCTTTTCTCTTCTATAAGTTTAGTTTGGTTAGTCTTTCTTCATAGCTTAGTTCCTCCATTCCCCTTATTAATTTTGTTGCCCTTCTCTGTACTTTTCCAGCTCTAAAATGTTGTCTTTTCTTTCTTTAAGGTTGAATCTTTTCTTTCTTTAAGGTGGAATCTTTTTACTTCTAACCTCAAAGGATGCCCTCTTGTCAGTTGAAAACCTCTTGGCACAAAAAGCTCCCTTGACAAAGTCTTGTATTGACGCTGTGTGTGTGTGTATATATATATATATATATATATATATATATATATATATATATATATATACACACTCTCTCTTCCGTCCTTTGCTATCTGTCACCTTTCCTCCTTCCTCTCATTCCTCTCTCTCCCTTCTCCCTCTCTCCCATCTCCCTCTTCCAGGGTTCTGACTGACCAAGAGCTTCCTAATGCCACAGGATTTACTGTGATTTACTACTACTCGAAGATAAGTAAACTTTATTGAATGTAACCATTGCGTCCGTATTTTCTTTCATCTACAACATACAGGAACCACAAACTACTGAGTAAAGGATAATCCCCCTTCTCTCTTGCCCTCTTCTCTCTCCCTCACTTCGCTCTCTTCCCTCTCTCTCTTTCTCTCTCCCCTTCTCTCTCCCCCTTCTCCACAAACTCTCCCTTATCTCTGTCCTCTATTCTCTCTCTCTTCTCTGCTCTCACCCCCTTCTCTCTCCCCCCTTCTGTCTCTCCCTCTTTTCTCTCTTTCTCTCTTTCTCCCTTCTTTCTCTCTCACACCCTTCTCTCTCCCTTCTCTCTCTTTCCCCTTCTCTCTCCCTCTTCTCTCTCCCTTCTCTCTTTCTCACTCCCATTCTTTCACTCTCACTCTCCCTGCTCGGTCTTTTCCCTTCTTTCTCTCCCCTTCTCTTTCTCTCTTGTCCTTCTCACTCCCTTCTCTTTCTCTTTCTTCTCTCTCTCACTCTGTTTCTCTCTCTCCTTCTTCTCTCTTTCTCTATTTCTTTCCATCTCTCTCTCCCCTCTCTCTTTCTCTTCTTTCTCTCCCTTCTCTTTCTCTCACTTCCCACTCCTCACTCTTCATTGTCTCTCTCTTTCCCTTCTCTTTCTCTCCCCCTTCTCAATCTCTCGCCCTTCTCTACCTCTTATCTCTCCATTCTCCCCGCCCCCTTTTCTCTCGCCCCTCTCTCTCCCCTTATATCTGTCCCCTTTCTGTCTCACCCCCTCTCTTCCCTTCTCTCTCGCTCATCCTCTTCTCTCACTCTATTCTCTCCCTCCCTTCTATCTCCCTCACTCCCCTTCTCTCTCCCTTCTCACTCTCTTCTCTTGCTCACTCCCCCTCTCTCTCACTCCCCCTTCTCTCTCTCTCTTCTCTCTCTCTCTTGCTCCCTTCTCTTTTCCTTCTATCTATCTTCTATCTGTCACTCCCCATTCTCTCTCTCACTTCCCCTATTTCTCTTTCCATCTCCTCTCTTCCTTCTCTCTCTCCCTTACCCCCTTCTATCCCCCCTTCTCTTTCTCTCACCTGTTCTCTCCCTTCTCTCCCCCTTCTCTCTCCATCTCAATCTTTCCCCCTTCTCTCTCCCGCCTTCTCTCTTACTTCTCTCTCTCTTTCCATTCTCTCTCTGTTCCCTCTCAACCTTATCTCTCTCCACCTTCTCTCCCTCACCCTTCACTCTCTCTCACACTTCTCTCTCTCCTCTTCTCTTTCTCTCTCTCCCTCTCTATCTCTCTTTCTCCCTTCTCTCTCTCCTGTCCCTCTCTCCCGTTATCCCTTCTCTCTCTCTACCTTCTTCTTTTCCACCTTCTCTCTATCTCTCACTGTCACTTACTCCACCTTTATTTTTCCCCCATGTCTTTCCCCTTATTAATATGTAGTATGTAATAATCACTGTTTCCCCACATTCATTTTTTAAAAGGAATATCAGGACTGCAATTTCCTTCACAGAATACAACTTTGTAATTTTCAGTCTTAGCAAGGATGGGAGATTGAAAGTGAACTGTGATGTACTCCCTATGTCACTCTTTCCCCTTCCTTCTTTTTACCATTTTTTCATAGCATGTATTGGAACTATTGTGGCATTTCCTGTTTACACCACACATGCCATATCTAAGTATATACCTCTTGTTTTGATTGGTTACTCAACTTCCAAGAATCACTTACCTGCAATTGACAAGCCCTCTGCATTGTCCTATCTAAGCTGTGCCTTTGACAAAGCTGCATTTTTTAACAGCGGAATTGCTGTCTAGTTTTTTAGTCCAGGGAATTTATTTTCAATGTTTTACTCCTTATATTAGTTCATTTTGCTGTGAGGTTCCAACAAGGGCAACCATGAAACTTATTTAACTCTATACATAGGTTTTTACAGCCTGCAATAATTCAGAACATTTAATAGGAGCTTCAAATTATTTGTTACTCACCCCAGGGACTTGTACTATTTGTTTGTAATTGTTTGTAACACAGTGGAACTCCATAGTTGTACCACTGAAGGGTTTGCTGTAATTTATTATTTTACTTAGGATTATCCTCCATATACTAGATTTGGGGCAACAAATTAGTTGAGCCTTCCAGAAAGAAGAAATCCTTTGAGGATGACATGGTCCCATCTTTTCTCTCTATCTTGGTAGTCCTCAGGGTGGATTATCACAGTGATATATTATAGAATTTGGTATGCCAGACTTATTTCACTAATTTGAAAAGCAAAACAATTTGTAACTTTTACCCCCACAGTGTTTGTTTAGCGACATGGTTGGGAACTCAAGAATTTTTATGAGATACATAAGTTTGTCTTAGGTTTTTAAATTTCTGAGTTAGAAATATATACTGATAATTACCAAGGGCCTCATTCTATTATCGGCCGTAAATCGGCCGTAAGGCTGCGATTCCTTGCGGGGGTTCTGTTACCTCGCAATTCAATTATACGGCCCCGCAAGGATCTCCCCTTACAGCCGGCCGTATATCTTGGAACCGGCCGTAAGCTCCAAAATGTTTAAAGTCAAAAATAAATTCAAGACAGCACAGTACAGCTCTGTAAATGCTAGGGATCATATTGGGGGACATGAGGATTAATAGTAACCCCCTCTCAAGCTTGCACATCAGCCCAAATACGAGTTTACATTAACTGTTTATTTTCCGGCCGCAGCGTGGCCATGTCTGAGGTGCTCCAAGCACTCTGGACTTTTTCCATGTATATTTGACATATATTCAAAAAAAAAATATTTTACGGATTTGAGTAAAGGGGAATTTTGTGCTATTTTTGCTAACACCTAAAATCACTTTATAGTCTTCTCAAAGTGCAGGATGGCTTTTTTTGGGCTATATTATGTGCTTAATTGGTGCTAGCGGGACCTCTTTCCTGCAAGTAAGCTGCGGTTTGCTTTTAGCCTTGCAGAGAGGGTTCCCGGAGCAATAGAATTGCAAATAGGATTTTCTTACGGCCGATTTCCTTGCGGCCGTTTTAGATCAAAGGCTTTCCTCCGGCGCGAGCGGCCGCAAGAGATAGCAAGGCGCCGGCCGCAAGCCTGCCGGAATCCCCGGCCGGAGGGGAATAGAATAGCAGAATAGCTTGCGGCCGGTCCTTGCGGCCCCGCAACGGCTGCGGCCGATAATAGAATGAGGCCCCAAGTGTATTGCTAGGTCACATCGTAAAACAAATCTATTTTGCTTAATTAAGTGAATTCCTAGTGTAACTCATTTTCAGGTATAAAAACAAGTGGGAACCTCCTGCTTTTCTTTTGTCTACCAAATGTAGAAAGGAGACATAGTAACGGTCATAATAGCACTTATGGAGAGAAGAACCAGACATTGAAACATCTGGGCACCTGCTAAGCTGTCAGTAACTGAAAATAGCAATTAAAGCTGTCTAGCCTTGAAAGGTAACAAAGAGATTGTGAAAGATGGTAACTCAAAGCTCAAAGAACTGTTTAGCTGAAACTTAACAGGAGTAGATTGCTGAGAACATCTACTTCCATCCTTTACAAAGGGTTCTGACTGACCAAGAGCTAACGCCACAGGATTTACTGTGATTTACTACTACTTGAAGATAAGTAAAGATTATTGAATGTAACCTTTTTTTGTGCTTATTTCATTTCATCCACAACATACAGGAACCACAAACTACTGAGTAAAAGATAATTTGTTGTCTGTAGTGATCATCAGTTATCTCCAAGAATCAATAATGACTAGAAACAGTGCCAACTGGTAAGTACACAAGAAGACTGCTCCATAATTAATGGAAATAAAATGTGCAATTTAAAAGATAATGGGATCTTTAATACTTTAAAATATAATATAATGTATTTCATTTAAATACATCACATATATAATTTTCAGCAGTGCGGGCTTGCCAAAAAACGTTGATAACGCAATGTTAAAACTGCAGCCCTCGCGGTTGCGGCCAAGCAAAGAGCGCTAAAAGCGCTCATTGCGCTGGTGGAGATTAGCTGTAGGCCGCAGGCACTCATCCCTACGACCCACGCACGACACATCAGCATCACGACACATCAACAGAAAACTCAAATACACAATTCACAGTGCAAGACCCGTAGCACTTTGAAAAATCGCCTGCAAAAAAGGAAAAGGAAACCGTCACTTAGAAAAAAAAATACAGACTTAACGCTCGAACCGCGCACATCCAAAAACACGGCACGGGGAAACACACAGCACGGGGGGCAGCCAGGATGTCTGGGAGTGAGGTTCCATGCGAATTTAAGGCGAATTTGCAGAGCTTCGCCACTCGAAAATAGCCTAGGCGAGAGAAAAAAAGGCTGCCGGAAAAAACAAAAATGTGGCTACACAACCCCTAAGCACGCAAAAAAACGCCAGGCACATACGACTTTTAAACAGGAACGTACAAGATACAAAATACACTTTTAGGAAGGACGGAAAATGCTCCACATCCGCATAACACATAGACAATCGCTGCCATTTTACAACACTAACTTAAAACTAATAACATTACCATTCTAAAATGGCGCTTTACACAACTAAACAAACGGTTTAGACAGGTGCCCGCAGCCTATTTACACTGCACACTTCACACATTGCTGACACTTACACCTCAGGTCAGCAACAGTCCAAATGTACATTGTATGCTGCAGGAAAAACAAAAGCGATTGTTAGCTCTTAAGCATATTGATTGCTGCATATATTAATTATAAATAGGTAAAGTATATAAATGTATTATTTAATTAATTAATTAATTATTATTTTTTTAAAAGGCGCTCAGCGCGTGGCTCGCAATAAGCTCCCATGGTACTCAGACGACAAAAACCCTTACATGGGCTGCCAAACAGCATTACCTGGCTTACAATTTTCCTGACGTCATTTTTTGACGGGCAAGTCGCTAGTTGTTCAATATTTTTATGTGTTCTATGTAGCTCATTTAGACTGTAAATATTTCTATGTTTATGGTGCTCTTCAAGATTTATATTGGCAAACATAATTTTTTATGTATGTCCTTTTTATGATTAAACATACGCAGCAGACAATTTCCTCAAACTACTTTTCTGAAGAATTAATATGTTAAGCAGATGCATTTAGAGAAATAAAAAGTAATGCTGAGTTAGGGCATATTCTCTGTTCCCCATACATTCTCCATACGTTCACAATTTACTTTTGTTTTTCCTTTTCCAGGAATTAATTATTGAAACAATCAAAGCCACAAAATTCTCATACAAAATGAATCTTTTTTTTTTTATCGTTCACTTTATATATCCTTTTATATTCCCAGTCCAGATGTTGGAAGGCCAAAGAGTTACAGAAACCTGCTTAATCACATAATTTAATCTGGGGTATAAAGGAGAAAGGAAAATGGAGTTGGCTTTTTCTTGCTGATCGTTTGGTGCCATTGGTCTCCAGCTAAACATATTTTAGAAACAATGATTATACACATATATTTTTACACACTGCTACATAAGAACTTTAGTCTCTGATAAGAGTATTTTGTAATCTAGAAAAGGGGTATGCAAATATGCAAAAAAAAGTACAAGAAATGTGACTACCATGAAAGGATTTTTAAAGAGGAAAAATGTGAGACATCCATCTAAATTACTGTTCAAACTTTGCGGGAGGAGCAAGAGAAAGATTAAAACAGGGCTATAAGAAAATGGAGACTAGATATTCAATCTCAGTGTATTATCACAAAACTTTTTTGAAGGTGAGGAGGATGAAGCAAGGCAGGGTAGATACAGTATATGGAAAGTGAGGGCAAGACAAAAATGGTTGTTCATTCAGAAATATGTCTCTAGGATTAGTTTACCCCTGTACCATGGGGGTCACTATAGACTCCCATGGTACTTAAACCTATCCCCCTATCATTGGGGTTCCTATGGATCCTCATAGCACCCTAACTACTACCATAATAGATATCCCATGGACCCTTTCCCCCCATGATGGTTCAAAAGTACCCCCATAGTCCCTAAAAAATAAATTACAATAAAATTAAGGAATTCTATTTAAAAAAAAAATCTATTTACAGAAAATAAAAAATACTATACAAATAAAAAATAAGTACAGATAAAATAAACAAACATAAAAATGACACTACCAAAAAGGAAAAACAAAAAAGCTACACCTGTAGCAGGCAAATTATACTTATTCTTCCCTTGATAAACCTCCAGTGAGGATCAGCGATGGCCTGGTCCTCAATTTCACCTCTGGGTACAGCAGGGGCATGTTGAAAAAGGCAAGCATATGTGATGAAAAAGTCGATCTTCTTCTTTCTTGCTTAAAGACTCTTGATCCTCATCTTCATGTATGGATCCATAGGGACCACGATAGGGTTAATGAACCCCCACCTCCCAGCACAAGAGGTAGGGACAATGGACCCCAATGGTGTTGATGGGGAGTCCAAGGAGATACCCAGGCTCACAAGGGATATTGGGTAGTGAGGTGAAAAACCGTATGCATACCAGAGCTCAAAAGGAATTGCGGAAGGTGCTATTAGCCCCTTTGTTGTGTGTCGGATTGGAGCAAACATGCTTCAAATCCCACACAATTAAGGTGTTAGCGTCTTCTTCATGTTGTATTTCATTTATGAAAGCTACTTTGAGACATTTTTGTAATGTAATTAAATAGACAAATTAAACAAAATAAAAATAAAAAAAACCTCTCATTATTAAATGAATAAAAAAGTTTATTATTTATAAATATATTAATATTTAAATTAAAAATGTAAAGTAATATTACTGATATATTTAAGCTCCTATCCCAAGAGTAATAATTGCACATTTGCATTCAAGCAAATAATTTACTGATGGAGACATGTTTCTCCAAAAATATTGATGCTGTAACTAATACTTCAGGAAATCCAAAAAAAGTGTTAGGTACTGTAAAGAAAAATTCTATAAGGAGAAACAGCCCGTCTGTGTTTAAAGTCCATCAATCTTTTTCTTTGCCTTTCAGTGACGTAACTTACATTTGCTAAATTGATGTTGATAATGATGGATGAATAATGCTAATATGAGTATCAATTGTGCGTGAGTATACCTATCTTGATTTAAATGAGTACAGGCAGATAGGAATAAATAAAGTCCAGAACATCTCATACTACATCTAAGATTTTATTATTTCTCATGTGCAAAAGAATACTTCTCTTGTCTGAATACACCTTCAAGCAAAATAATATAATGATCTCCATAAAGTTAAAATTCAGGTAGTGTGAATAATTTCCAGAAAAGTTGTTAGCTTTGAAAAATGCCACCTGTTCAGGATTTAGTCGAAAAATCCTTGAAAAGCTTGAGAGGACTTTACACTGCGTTTACATTACAAAACGTGCCTTCAAGCGAGATCCTCAGCCCCAAAATATGGTGTTTGAACATCATTATTATGCATTTTTTTCTCCCTAAGGAAACTGGATTATTTTCAGTTTGTGATATGTTTTAGTGGGCCATCATTAAATTACTCACAGATGGTTTTTATGCGTTTAACTCTAAAGTTTGCAGTTTCATAAAACCAATTCAACTCTAACATACTTTTTCACGTTGATCCAATAAAAGGTATAAGAACAAGTTCACCAGGATCAATGTTGGTCCACATTTTAATGTTGGTTTTAGTTTTCCATCCTGCCCACCCAAGTACATCTATAATGTATGTCTTGTGTTTTGGCAAAAAATGGATGTGAAAGAGAAAAAAACATAGTATTCATATTATTTTTCTCTTTTTGTGTTTTTATAGCTTTCTTTAATGATTCATACTATATATAATTTCAGATAAAAAAAATTGAACAAGGGTAACTTACAAATAAATATACCAAATATAGTTGGTTGAAACTTAGTGATCTTTCACATGCTAGGCAACCTAAAATGAATTAAAAGAGCACTGAGGTATCATTAATACAGAATGTTCTTTTTAAAATCTTGACTTGATAAAGGACAAAGTTTGACAACTTTAAACATAAACAGATGTATTATATTTTATTTTTTTGGAGGGAGATACTGTATTTGTTTTTGTTCCAGAGATGTTAGTCACCTGGGAGGGACATTCAATGTAGATAAGATTATTATTATTATTATTTATTTGTAACACGCCAACATATTCTGTAGCGCTGTATAGGGAAAAGAAAAAGGAAAAATACAATATTCACAAACTGCAGAAAATGGAGGGCCCTGTTTTTTCTGTTTTGAGCTTAAAATCTTTGCAGCAAGTGCTTTTTTCCAAAGCACTCTACAAGGCTGGAAATGTACTACTTACAATCTAAAGGGTATGGAAGAGGCAGAGACCTGGGGAAGAGTAACAGATAAGGAATTGCAAGGAAGGTCAGGAAGAAAGTGAAAGTTTGTCTAGGTAGGAAGGAGTGCAAGTTAGAAAGGTTTTTCATTTAGTGGGAGAGGGAAGAGATCTGATAGAAAGTCATTTGAGGTAAAAGGCTCTAGTGTGTAACATGTTGTCTTTTTATTTGTAATCTGTTAATTAAAGGGCTATCTCAATGTCCACACCACATTCCTTCCTCCAGAAGCAGAACGTTTGTGTCAATAGATGCAACCACACTTCTCCAAAATGTAAACTCCCCTCTCACACACTTCTTTAACCAATGTATCATGGATGTCTCCTGGGTCCAGTAAAAGCTTCAAGATAGTTAAAAATGGGCTTAATTACTTTTTCATACTTAATTATGCTCATAGTAAGACTCAAAGTTTTTCATATGACATATACTTTTTTTTAATTTTGCACAGTGGCCCATTCAGGGAGTATGCCAGATTCCTCAAACATAGATCCATATCATACAATCCAGCAGGCCTTCATCTTCACAGATGAATTTTTAAAGCCTTATCTCTCTTTCTCCTGCTTTCTACACAGAGCTTTTGCTTTGGGTGTATCAGGGGGTTTGTCAGTGACTCATGTAAACAGACACTTCCTTTATGATTTTTTTCTGTGAAAAAGGCACCTATTTCAAAAATTCAAAAAGTATTTAAACATGTTTTTAGGAGAACTTTGCAGTGGTGTGTTCCAAGTTGTGCCGTTCCAAGTTAAACTGGTCGTTTAAGGTATTTATTTTCTTGAAGAATTACTTAGAAAAGGTAATACATTAAAATAAGCAGATAAATACAGCAATACTAATGCAAAGACAAACATAAACTGACATAAAGATAAAAGATAAAGATGCATGAACACAGATAATGCCAGAACTACAAATTACAAATAAATAATATACAAATATAGATTTGAAGATATATATATATACAAGTCATTCATGCTCAAACATACATTTGATTGCAGAGTATAATGGATGCATATAGATGAAATGTTGGTTTGCTAGGCAATGAGGTGATAATAAGCTACTTCTCCCCCAGTTAAAAATGTTGATTTTAAATTGCTTAATGGATATCATTAGCGAAAATATATAGTGTAATATTACAGATGTTTCGTATTCAACCAAAAAAAAGCTCACAAAAGAGAATACAATTTACTAAACACTTTTTCACCTGAGATGAGAATAGCTGAAATAAGGTGATGGTTCTCTAATATTATTGTAAGAGACATGACTTGATAAAGTGAGAGTCTGAAAATGCCTACAGAGCAAGTGCACTGATAGTGACAGTCTGACCTGAGGACATTTTTCCCCCCAAGATACTGACACATAGAGGTCATGTGCTCAATAACCCAATAATTGCTTTTTTTAGTTATCAGATAAGCACTTTATGATGCATGTGTTTGATCACACTGAAAGGAACATTGTTGTGATCTTTTTCTTTATTTGCAAACATATAGATGATCTTAAACACATATACCAAAAGTAGATGGGTAAAAATTAAACTGACACAGTTGAGATGTAAAAATATGGTATAATTTAAAACTATATGTAATAATGAGTACTTTGTATCATTTTGAACAGTCATTCAGCCTTTCTGATCCACCCACATATATTCATATCCTTGGTTAATGAAATATGAATTAATTACTGAATAGCTCTTAAGGCATTTGTTCCATTCTCTTGAATGCAGTCCCCTACTCAAAAAGACTGGGCAGCATCAGTCTCCATAATGGACAAAACGTTAAATAAATAAATACAGTATACAGGAGACCCTCGACATTCATGGGTTTCTCATTCATGATTTTCACATTCACGGTTTTGAGTTAATTTTTTTTTTGCTATTTCCCTTTTGACTCCTTCTACCTCTGCCACCCTGCTCTTCTACACCTCCATACTGCTACAAGACCAGGATGAAGACCCTGATGATCCACTTCCAATGCTTGAATAAATACAATAGTGCTGTGGCTAGTTAATCAGCAATAAATGTGTTTTGCTGTTCTGTTCATAGGCAACGAACTGTGTTGCAAGTCTCTTATTTACAAATAGATGGAGAAGGAGAATTACTGTATAACCATAATTTAATAAACCTAAAATATAAATTATTTACTTAATTCTAGAAATTGGTATATGAAAATACTGTATATAAACCGTGCAAAATAGATGTAATTCAAATCAGAACAAGGACTTCTCTCCAATATAAAGGTAAATTACAAGGTGCTCTGATTTATCTTCATCCATGTGACTATTTTATTGCTTTTAGGTCACTCTGTATCTCTGTTTAACTTTACTGTATATTGGAGAGGAGTCCATGTTCTGGTGTTAATGACATTTTTCTTTTTTCACCATTTACAGTATACAATATTCGCATATGCTGTAAATGGTGAAAAATGCTGTACCAATGTATAGAATTAGGTGAATAAAACTTATATTTTAGTACTATTACATGTATTTGTTCTCTTTCCCATTATACCATGAGTGCACCATATCAAGGTTTATACTGTAATTCTCTTTCTCTCTCTATTTCTCTATCTATTTGTGAATAAAGTTACTATTCTACCTCATTTAAGCCTGGTTTAAGAACGCAACAGCTGTGAATGTTGAGGGACACCTGGAATTTTAACTAATATGTTCTATTTTACTTGGAGGGAGACTATCTCAGATAGAGATTTTCTTCTGATCCTGTATAAACTATTGCTACATTTGAATTTTCTGTAATATATAATGTCCAGAATGAAAGTGAGGCCAAGGAGACAACAGGTACAAAGAAAAAAGTAATACAAAACAAAAATAATTTATTTTGGTTCCCTTGTTCCAGGGAACGATTCTCCCTAGTGTCAAATCATTGGCTGGACTGTGAGGTGTCATTGGCTGCAGTACAAACCTTTTTTTTTTTGCTATGGATTTTAGATATTGTGGCTAGATTTTAGTTGTGTGTATTATTTGGCCAATTTCTAAAGACTTATTATTATTATATTCTCTAGCACTATGCAGGGGTTTAGTACAAAGCAAAATACAATATTAACACGTTGGAAAAGAATGGAGGGCCCTGTATTTGATCTAAAATGCATATCTAAGTGCCCTGGATTATGAATGCATCTGATAGAAGAGAATCAATGGTGTATGAAAAAAAAAAAAAACATTTACAAACTCACCCTGATGTTTGGTATTTTTAACCAATCAGTCTGTCATTGCGTTCTGCCATATTTCTCTCGGCCATGCCTTCTTAAAATCTACTTCCTATTTTGTCCAGCTTAGGCTTATCCTGAGGTCTGTTGCTCTATTTAAGATTTCACAACATTTTGCGATCAAGTGGGATTTCTCTTTAAGCATGGGGGCGGAGGTCTTTATACTTTAAGATCAAATTTTGAAAGCACAAACTTTGTTCTAAGTTTAGTATATTTTAGCCATTGGTTCTGGGGGAGGCCCTATTGTAGATTCAAATTTTGCATGCTTTTTATTTTGCCTTTACTGTATAAATCTTTCATATATAATTGCCCACCTACCTAATTTTTTTGTATTTGGGATTTTAAAAAATAATCTGCTGGGATTTTTAAACTTGGGGAGGGCAGCAATCTATTAGAATCATTGCATTTAGACCAAAATCTTATGCAGTCTTTTACCTCAAGCAACTCTGTAATCTTTTTCCCTCTATCAGTGGCTTCCAGAAATAACAATTTATCTAATTTATCTAATTTATCTACAGTATGTAACCTGTATGTTTTTCTATGTGGATCCACTGAGTCTGCAGGTCCGGATCTGCCCATTTTATTACATGCGAAAGTAAAATAGCTTCTGAATATCTTTTTAAGATTGGGTAGATTGGGTAGGATATTCCACACTCCTTAAAATTACTCTTATTCTTTTAGCTTTATTAATAAAGAGATCTATGAGCGATTGAAATTTCTTGATAATATATTTTGGAACAACTAGCAGAATGCATCGAAGGAGATAGTTAAACCTAAAAAGTATAGACTTCTTACATGCTATAATGCAACCTGACCAGGATAAAGTTAAATCTCTCCAAGTCTTCGTGATTTATGAAAGATTACTATATAGTTTTGAAAAGTTTATTTTAATTATTTGTTTCAAATCATTGGTTAAGATAATTCCTAAATGCGAAATGTCCTTATGTTGCCATTTATAAAAATATTGTTTTTTGAAATGATCCAAAACTGTGTCTTTTAAATGCATAACCAATATTTCTGATTTATCTATGTTCAATTTATAATTAGAAACAGCACTATATCTGTCAATTAATTCATGCAGAGATGGCAATGACAAGCTTGGTTCAGTGTTACTAATCACGATGTCATCTGTGTATAGAGTGATTTTGTATTCCTTATTGGTCACTTTGATGCCCTGTATATCCTGGGCTTTCCTAATGGCTTTGGCCAATATTTCGATAGACAAAACAAATAATATTGGGGACAGGGGACACCCTTGCCTAGTGCCATTGGATATACTAAATCTGGATGATTGAAATCCTTGGCCCTCGACAGAGGCAGATGGGTCCACATAAAGGGCTTTAATGGCTCTTGAGCCAAACTCCCCTAGACCATACTTCTCTAAAGCATGGTCTGTGAAATCCCATCCGACTCTGTCGAAGGCCTTCTCGGCTTCCAGAGATAGAAACATAATAGGGATTTTCTTTCTTTTCGTGTAATCAGCAGTCTTCTAATATTATCTGGGCCCTGACGGCCTGCTATAAATCTGATCTTCCGGGATAAGAGTTTCGATCACAATATTTAATCTGGTTGCTAATATTTTAGCGTATAGCTTAATATCACTATTTAAAAGGGAGATGGGTCTGTAATTTTTACAGTCCATTAAGTCTGAATTTTTTTTTCGGGATGGTTATTATGGATGCTTACAGCATTTCTGCTGGAGCCTGACCCTTTTCTATAATTTTGTTAAATACTCCCTTTAAATATTAAACTAGTGTGGATTGACAGAGCTTATAATATTGATTGGTCAGTCTGCCAGGACCTGGTGCTGTAGAGATTTTTAAGTTTGCTATGGCTGCTGAGATTTCTTTTTCTGTTATTTCCGCATTTAGTTTTACCAAATTGATATCAGACACTTTGGGCAAGTCTATTTTTTTTAGATTTTCTTGAATATTTTCTATTGATGGATTTACAAAATCCTTATTATCTTTTAAATTATACAATTTCTGAAACAATTCTGCAAATGTATTATCAATGTCCTCTGGTTTAGTACAGATGAAACTGTTATTTCTAATTTTATCAATTCAAAGTTTTTTTGCAAGACCTTTCCCGGTTTTCTTTCCATAATAAAGGTGCCATATGGATTTATCTACCAAAGATTGAACTATCTTTTGGATTTGCATTTGTACTTGTTTTTTTAATTCCGCATCTGCCCTATTAGGTTTTAATATACTATTTATTTCCCGCTCATTAAGTTGAATATATAATTTTCTTAAAATAGTTCCTCTTTTTTTCTTTCTTTGGGCATGCCATTTGATCAAAATGCCTCTTATATAGGCCTTGTGTGTTAACCAGAGCGTTGATTTCACATTTGCTTCAAAACATTTTGATAATTCCTCCCTTAACTAATCTTTATTATTATCCTCCTCTATTAATGAGAGGTCTAATTTCCATTTCGGTTTTATTATTCTAAAAATTGTCAGTTTTAATTTTCATTTTGATCAAAGCATTATCTGACCATAGGATAGGGCCTATTTCAATTTCTAAGATGTTATTTAATGTATTTAAATCTGTCAGAATATAATCTATTCTAGCGTATGACTCATGCCTATTAGAATAAAATGTATAATCTTTTTTCGGTTGGATGGAGTGTTCTCCAAGAATCGTACAAACTAAAATTTATTATAGCCTTATTGAAGTTCTTAGCTTTGTTCTCTAAATGGGAATGAGCTTTTAAAACTTTTACAGATTTGCAATCTAATCCTGGATTAATACACATATTAAAATCATGATAGCACTTTTTTCAAGGTGTTAAATGTGCGTTTTACAAATCTTAATTGCCCACTATTCGGTGCATAAAGGTTGAGAATAGTGAATTTCTGACTATTGATCCATCCTACCCATATTATGTATCTGAAACAACACAAAATAGAAAACATGTAAGAGGATTCCTTTATGCCAACTTCTGCACCCAGCATCCCCCAATGGAGCCTTCTGAGCCGAAGGGTATGAAAGTCAAACTTCACGAGTTTTAAAGCAAATGGTGCCAACCACAGATCCTCTTCTCCCTTTAATTATGGCAGAGAAGGAAAACAAGAGAGGAAAAAAAGAACAGCTCTTATAAAATCAGAGCAAGGACCTAACTTCTCCTCTCCTATTAATTGTGCAAATTCATTACTTATTAAATAATTCCCTTAAGCAGCCAGTTTTCTGCTTCTTTCTGGTTAAATTTTTTTTCTTTGAAAATTAATTTAAAGCTTTGGTTATATTTTATATGTATGATCCCTGAGTGACCATCAATTTTGGCCTCTTTACCAAAATTATACCTTCAACTCATTGCCTTTATCCTCCCCTTTTTTTTTTCACAATCTTTCCTTTTTTCCCTTTTCTTTTTTCCTCTCTCTCCTCTCCATCCTCCTCCCTTTCCTTATTCTTTTCCATCTCCCCTTTTCCTCCCTTTCCTCTGTCTTTTAACTCACCCTCTCTCTTTACTATTCTTACTCAATTACATTACCCCTCTAAGTGAGCAATGTGTAAACTAAGTGAGTCTAAATTTTATTTTTACAAAATTTAAGAAGCAATCATTGTAACCTTATTTTTATAAAACGTGCCTCAAATCAGTGATGGCCACTTTAAATACCTGTGTCTATCTAATAAACTACCTGAAAATCTCTATAAAGATTATGCTTATCCTTTTACTTTTCGCATCTAGTAGATTATGTGAACTATATAAGTCTACAGTTTGCTATGTCCTAATCGGATCCAGCAAATTTCTAATCTCTACAAGGTTATACTCTTGGTGTAAAGTGTAGTGAAATGCTTAAGCAAATTATCAGCCTTATTAAATTGTATTTCAGCAAATTTAAAAGGGCTCTATTTAAACACATAGCATATTTTTTTTACAGAAGTTTTTAGTTCATGAACTTCTATCCAAAAGCAACGTTTTCACAAACTAAAATCTTCTGTTAAAAACAATATGCTATGTGCTAAAATAGAACCATTTGAAATTTGCCGAATCACAATTTAATAAGGCTGTATATTCTTAACCCTTAAACTCTAATGTAACGTGAACCGGTAGGAATTCTTTTTTCCTTCCTCTTTTCAACCTTTTTTCCTCTTCTTAATCCCTCTCCCCCTCATCATTTTAGCCCCTTTCTAGCAATGAGGTATAAATAAGATATCTCTTATGAGTTCTACTAACTATTAAGGAGATTCAACCCCCTTATACAGCATAAAATAAACACCAATCAAAAAGAGAATGTGAATGTCTCCATCTGTACAATCAACAGATTTAATAGTAACTTTTCCCCTTACATCAGATGGGGCTAGTTTATCTATTTTTATGGTCTCTCATCTTGAAGTAATAACCATTTTTTAACAGCTCATTTCCCTCCTGAAGGGTCTTTACCACCTGTGTTTGAGAACCTCTTCTTACTATAAGTCTAGTGGGAAATCCCCATTTATAAGGGATATTGTTATCTCTCAGACTTTTGGTAATTTGAGTATTAAAGTCCTTTCTTCTAGCTAAAGTTTCTCCTGATAAATCAGGAAAAAAATGTAGATTTTCATAGGGTGTATTGAAATTTTTAATCTCAAACGAGCGTTTCATAATACTGTCTTTTATGGCACAATGATATATTTTTGCTATTATGTCATGTGGTAAATCCCCCTTAAGATTTCTCGCTAAGGGGAGTCTATGTAATATTTCAGTTAGAGGATCTGTATGATATTCCACATCTATTAAACTGACTAAAAACTCATTTACATATGTTAATAAATCTTTTGTTTCAATCTTTTCAGAGATCCCTCTTATTCTAATATTGTTGCGCCTAGACATATCTTCAAGTTTAGTGCTATGTATTTTACAACTCTGGATTTCATTTGTTAAATGTTTTATTTGTAGCTGTAAGGCCTGATGTTCTTTAAAAATGGCCTTTTGGTTATTCTCTAGCATTTCTGATTTCATAGCCAGAGCTTTTATTTCTCTAACATTTTTAGCTATTTCTTGAGATAGTTCTTCTTTTATTAAAATGTAGAATTCCTTTAATAAGGTCTTCATGTTAGCTAAAGTTAAGTTACCCTATCTGTCTTAGTATCTCTTAAGTTATCCCTTTGTGTTAACCTTTCTTCTGGGTCCTCTTGGGACATTGTATAATCGAGAACCTGAGATGTTTCAATATCTGTCTGTTTAATCCCATTAGATTTTGTTCTTCCAAAGGGAGAAAAAAAAGTCACAGGAGATTTGGGTAAAACATTTTTTTCTTGTTTCTTACTTTTGGTGCCCTGGCTTTCTTTGCCCCTCATTTTGTCAAGGGAGAAAAAAAATGGAAAAAGAGACAAAATTATACTCTATTACCCTAAAGATTCTGTGATAGGAGTTAATTATAACGTACTTTCTAATTTTCTAGCTATGATGACAAATTTGATTTTCCAAAAAAGAAATGGAAATTCAAACCAGATATCTAAAAAGCACGTATACTTTTACAACAATTAGTAATTGAACCCTTTATTTACTCTTAACCCCTCTGTACTCCACAGTTTCTTCCATTATCTTCTAGGGTTCATATATAAGCAGATACCAGAGCTTTGTTTTGTATACTTCAAGGTCTTGTTTCTTCAAACTTGTTTAACCTACTCTTTATACATCTTAGAAATGTATAATGCTTGTCTAATAACCAGTAAGTGCTTTTAATATCTATCCAAACAAGACCTAAAATATCCTTTTAATGTACTGTATATATTTATCTGAAAACATGAGTAACTATGGCAGAGCATGAATAACTGCCTCTAGATTCTCTATGTACAGTCATAGTTCCTTATCGGTACGTTCTAAGTTCGGCAAAGGGTTACCACAATTTTCACAGTTTATAATGCCTGTTATTAACAGAAGGGCCCACTGGACTGTTTGGGGTTCATCAGTTATTATATGTGTGGTTAGAAGGTACTAAAAATGTGCTTAACATTTATGTCATGGATGTAATAAGTGCATGTGGTGCTGTCATAGATTAACATTGGAATACTGTATCTGTGTTAGAAATAGGATGATGGGCTATGCTTAAATAATAAAGTTAATACAATCACTTATGTGACAAAGAGTTAAAGATGTTAAAGATTTTTTATGGCTCTGCGATCAGCTACGTGTGAAGGCTCTGGCTTTAGTCATGAAGGGGGGAGCTAGTTTTATGGCTCTGTAAGAGGAAAGAAAATGTGTAATAAGAAGAAAGCCATGTGGGTGAGGGGGGTAGTAAGCTATTTGCCTAGGAGGATGAGCTAGAACTGGGGAAGGTCTTTGGTGTTTTGTGTCATCTTTCTGTATTTTTATATATCTCTGTAACAATAAAGAAGTGGGCAGTCTGACTTTGGACACACTAAAGAAAGGTTGTGTCAGAGTCTGCTTGTACTAATCAAAGGTACATGGTGTGTGATTCTTAGATCCTACGAAAATGGGTCTGATGGTGCCTGTCTCTGCAGTAATGATGCTGTTATCTGAAGTGTTTGCTGGTGTCGAGATCTGAACAAAAAGTTGCGACCCGTAGAGAGAGAGAGAGATTTGGTGCAAGCGTGGTCCCCCAAATTTGCCGGTCGTAACACTGCCTATGGCATTCACAGAGAGCAATTGTTTGCTGTACCACTTCTTCTTCCAATGATCTGTCCTTGGCTCCTTATGAAAAAATTATAGGGAAATCTCCCTCTTTCATCTGCCTTTAACTACTGCAAACCAATGAATATCTGCTCCTTATCTTCTGTAATATATATGCATTAGCAATGACTCCTTATAGGGTGCAGCAAAAGAATGAATATCTGCTCCATATTTTCTGTTATATATATATATATACATAAGCATTAACTCCTTAAAGGAAAGCTTCCTATGATCAGCTGAGGAAATTCATTTATTTATTCAGTCGATTAAATCCTTATAAGTCCTAAGGTAGGTTTGTAAACTCTTTAATTGGTATATGAGTACATAAGCAATGTAATATACGATGCTTCCTATATACAGCAAAGAGAAAGGTGATACTCAATCCTTAGCTCCTTAAAGGGCCATGAGTAAATAGTAAACCAAAAATAGAAAAATAATGCTCCTCAAACAACCTGTGGCTGTAACAGTCTCATAAGTATCCGGATCACTGCTTCAGTTATATCAACATGGTTATTAATACCTTATAGGGTGTCTCCTGTGTTAAACAAAAAACACCAGGCTTCCTCTGTATAATAAACACCCATAAAACATTTAAACCCTTTGAAGGGCCTAAGGCATAGATTATAACCAAAGTTCCAGCATTGTAAAGCCTGTAAAGCCCAAACATACAGTCAATTGGATGGGGGTGTCTGCCCCTTAATTTACTCACGGTCTGCCACCGAAATTTCTCTTGTGGGGGAGAAAAAGGTTGTATATCGGAGTGTATTATCCCATCAAGATTTTCATCTTGCTCTGCAGAATTGCTCTTCCAGCCATCAGCGTCTGCATCAGATCGTCTCCCTCCACAATGTGGTAAGTGCTACAGGCATAACAGGCATAGCAATATCTGTCGTCTCACTCGTTTGCTTGTATGTTCCACCTCTTACTCCCCATGTGCGTCCCGGAACTGCCCGCACATGGACATCGCAAGTGGGGCTGTCTTGTGGACATCTGGTCTGCTTCTCTGTCGCACGTTCAGTCTCGTTGCGCACCAGACCAACTTCCCAGTAACTACTATGCTGCCTTGCGATATGGAGTTCTGCTTCCATGAGGTCCGTTTGGTGCCGCCATCGTACCCAGTTAGCGCGCTCAGCTAACCATTTCCTGGGCGTGGCTCATACCTCGTTCGCATAGTGATGAAAACAACTGAAATATACTAATGTTAATAATATTACAAGTAGAAAATAGAGAAATGTAACTTTGGAAGGGGAATAAATGTAATTCTATCCAGATTTACCATATACCGTATATACTCGAAAATAAGCCGACCCGAGTATAAGCCGAGGCACCTATTTTACCACAAAATACTGGGTAAAATGAGTGACTCGAGTATAAGCTGAAGGTGGGAAATGTGCTGCCCCTGTGTCCCTTTTGTGCCTTCTGTGTCCCCCTCTCTCTCCCGTGTCTCTTCTCCCCTCTCCCTTCCCTGTGTCTCTTCCCCCCTCTCACTTCCCTGTGTCTCTTCCCCCCCTCATTCTCAACCTCCCTCCTCAACCCCACTCCTCATTCTCATCATCCCTCCTCATCCTCAACCTCCCTCCTCAACCCCCTCATCCTCAACCCCCCATCCTCATCCTCAACCCCCATCCTCATCCTCAACCCCCCATTCTCATCCTCAACCCCCCATCCTCAACCCTCTCCTCAACCTCCCTCCTCAACCTCAACCCCCCATCCTCAACCCCCCCATCCTCAACCCCCCTCCTCAACCTCAACCCCCCATCCTCAACCTCAACCCCCCATCCTCAACCCCCTCCTCAACCTCAACCCCCCCATCCTCAACCCCCTCCTCATCCTCCCTCCTCATCCTCCCTCCTCAACCCCCCCATCCTCAACCCCCCATCCTCATCCTCAACCCCCCTCCTCAACCCTCCTCGTCATCCTCAACCCCTCATCCTCAACCCCCCCATCCTCAACCCCCCTATCCTCAACCCCCCATCCTCAACCTCCCTCCTCAACCTCAACCCCCTATCCTCAACCCCCTCCTAAACCTCCCTCCTCAACCTCCCTCCTCATGCTCAACCCCCCCTCATTCTAAACCCCGCCCCCCTCATACTACCTCTCTAAATACCCCCCCCCTATCCTAACTTACTGTACCTGTTCCGGCCTCCGCTCCTTACGGATCTTGATGTGGAGCGCATGTGACGTCACATGCGCGCTGCGTCATTAGCATATACTGGGTGCCGGCACCCGGTATATGCTAATAACGTGGCGCGCGTGTGACATCACGGCATTAGCATATACCGGGGGCCGGCACTCGGTATATGCTAATGATGTTGCGCGCGTGTGACGTCACAGCATTTGCTAATGACGTGGTGCGCATGTGACGTCACATGCGCGCCACATCAAAACCCAGGAGGGGGCGGAGGCCGGAGCAGGTAAGTGAGGGGAGAGGGGGGGGGTATTTAGAGGGGTAGTATGGGGGGGTTAGAATGAGGGGGGTGAAGGATGAGGAGGGAAATAGACAAGGGGGGTAGAGAGACACGGGGGGGTAGAGAGAGACATGGGGGGTAGAGAGACATGCGGGGGGGTTAGAGAGACACGGTGGGGGGTAGAGAGACACGGTGGGGGAGAGAGACTCGAGTATAAGCCGAGGGGGCCCTTTTTAGCCTTAAAAAAAGGGCTGAAAAACTTGGCTTATACTCGAGTATATACGGTACATTAAAACAAAGAAGGGACTTTAAACCATTGATAGAAGTTCTTCAGAAAAGCTCTAAACAATAAGCTGGGGCTTTCCATTTGGATTGATATTATATATATATATCATGAAAATACAGCATATAAAGTGAACAACTAACACGAAGGACTTACATTACTTAAGAGAATCAATTTGTTTAAAGGATATTTAAATTAACAAGAGGAAACTATGTATCAAATCAGAAGACTCTGGTCACCACCATCTAAGAAGACTACTCCAATATAATCTGCAGAAAGCTCACAACATCTAATACAGGAGATGAAGGTTGCTGAATTTAATTACATAAGCATGTTAGAATTTCTTTTAGTGTAAGAGGAACAAATTGCTTGGGTTTTAAACAAGCTAAATGTAAATAAAAAATGCATGATAATAATTTACTCAGATCAACATTAATACATTTTCTATTTTATAACGAAAAAGGTTCTATAGAGAACTATAGTAATGTATGTAGATAACCTTGGGAGTTTCATTGTAATACAGGGACAAATTTTGGAACAGGGTTTAAGAATTGTTTCCTTATATTTATCGCCAACTGAACATGATCCAATGTTAGAAGATGTAAATAAAAAATGAAGTACTCTAAACGAGGGATATTACTTATTGGAGGTGATTATAAAGCAAAAAATTAATAAAATGTTAGATCATTCACATAGCAGAAATATTCCACGAAAAGGATTATCTCATACATGTAATCACTTTCAATACATTGGAATGTAGCTGACCCCCTGAGAGAACAGCATCATAGACATAGTTACATAGTTACATAGTAGTAATTGAGGTTGAAAAAATACTTTCAGTCCATCAAGTTCAACCTTTTAAGATCTCCTCTGATCTGCAATATGCGGATTAGTTATTAGTATGCAGATTAGTTATAGTATTTGATGATAAATAAAGAGTTAGTCCATCAAGTTCAATCTTTTTAGATCGCTCTTGATCTTTTTAATATGTGGACTATTTGTTATTAATTGTTAATTGATCCAGAGGAAGGCAAACAGAAAGAAAACATTGAAACTTTGCCAATTGTCTCATAAGAGGAAAAATTCCTTCCTGACCGCAGAAACTGGCGATCAAATTTCTCCATGTATCAATATTCCTTCGCTAGTTACCTAGGATAACCTTGAATGCCCTCTTTATTCAAAAATATATCTAACCCCTTTTTGAAGTTATCTATCGAATTCGCTGTCATCACCTCCTTTGGCAGAGAATTCCACAGTTTAACCACCCTAACTGTGTAGAACCTTTTTCCTTGTTTAAGGTGAAATATTTTTTCCTCTAACCTCAAAGGATGTCCTCTTGTCAGTTGAGAATCTCTTACTACAAAAAGTTCACTTGACAAAGCCTTATATTGACCCTGGATATATTAAAATAAGGTAATCATATCCCCTCGTAGACGCCTTTTTTCTAGCGAAAATACGTTTAATTTGGTTAGTCTTTTTTCATAACTTAGCCCCTCCATTCCCCTTTTTAGTTTTGTTGCCCTTCTCTGTACTTTTTCCAGGTCTAAATTGTCCTTTTTATGAAGTGGTGCCCAAAATTGTACTCCATATTCCAAATGAGGGCGTACTAGGGATTTGAATAGTGGTAGAATTATATTTGCTTCCCTTGCTTCTATACCCTTCTTAATACATGTTAATATTTATCTTGCCTTTGCAGCTGCTGCTTGGCATTGAGCACTGCTACCTAGGTGGTTGTCCACTAGTACTCCCAAATCCCTTTCAATGTCTTATACCCCTAGATTTGCTCCATTAAGGTTGTACATTGCATGGCTACTTTTTCCTTCCCAAATGAATAACCTTACATCTATTTGTATTAAATCTCATCTGCCATTTAGCTGCAAATCCCTTTATAGGGAAAGTACATCATTATCTGATTTAATTACCTTGCACAACTTAGTGTCATCAGCAAAAATGGAGACACTACTTTCGAGTCCTACTTCTACGTCATTAAAAAATATGTTAAAAAGGAGAGGGCCTAATACTGAACCTTGAGGAACCCCACTTACCACATTAGTCCAATCAGAGTATGTTCCATTTAAAACAACCCTTTGCTTCCTGTCTTTTAGCCAGCTCTCGATCCATGAGCAGATATTTACTGCAATTCTTGTATCCCTTAGTTTGTGCAAAAGTCTCCCATGAGGCACTGTATCAAAAGCCTTTGAAAAATCCAAAAAAACTGCATCCACTGAGTTGCCCTGATCTAAGTTCCTACTAACCTCCTCATAGAAACTAATTAGATTGGTCTGACATGACTAATTCTTCATAAATATGTGTTGACTGCTACCTATGATCTTGTTCAAATAGACATATTCTTGTATTCTGTCCCTTATTAACCCTTCTAAAAGCTTCCCAACTACAGATGTGAGGCTCACTGGTCTATAATTCCCCGGATTTGCTCTTGCTCCCTTCTTAAATATAGGTATCACCTCTGCTTTTCTCCAGTCATTTAGTAGAGACCCTGTAGTGAGTGAGTCTTGAAAGATTAGATATAATGGTTTGGCTATTACAGAACCCAGTTCCCTCAGTACCCTTGGATGTATTCCATCAGGACCTGGGGTTTTATTAACATATATTTTCTCCAATCTCTTTTGGATTTCTTCCTGCGTTATCCAATTTTTTAGTAATGGTAGTGTAGCCTCATTATGTTTCGGTGTCCCAACCACTGGTACCTCCCTTGTGTATACCGACGAAAATAACCTATTTAGCTCATCTGCCTTTTCCTGTTCACTAATTATCAGATGGCCTGTGTCACATTGTAATGTTCCTATAGCTTCCTTCCTCGCCTTCTTCCCATTAATATATTTAAAACATATTTTAGGGTTAGTCTTACTTTCCTTTGCAACTGACTTCTCATTTTCTATTTTAGCCAGTCTAATAGCCATTTTGCAAGCCTTGTTGATTTCCTTATAGTCAAATAAAGCTGCCTCTGTTCCCTCCTTCTTGTATTATTTAAATGCATGTTTCTTTTTCCTCATCATGATCTTTAAGTCATTGTTAAGCCACATGGGATGTGAGTTACTCCTATTCATTTTATTTCCACATGGTACATGCCGATGAGTATGTTTATTTAGTAAGGATTTGAATGTTGTCCATTTATTTTCAGTATTTTTCCCTGTAAGTTCTTTATCCCAGTCTATATGTAGTATTGCTGCCCTTAGCCCATTAAAGTTAGCCCTTTTAAAATTTAGAGTTTTTGTTGGCCCCTTACAACTCTGTTTTTTATATTTAATCTAAAATGATACTGTGTTGTTATCACTGTTCCCCAAGGGTTCCCCTATTTTACCATTTGATATTATATCAATATTACTTGTGATGACTAAATCCAAGATGGCCCCGTTACTAGTAGGTTCTTGGATTACCTGAGCCAGATAATGATCCCTGAGTGTACTCAAGAACCTGCTCCCCATAGCTGAGCTGCTGGTCTCATGTATCCAGTTTATTTCAGGGTAATTAAAGTCTCCCATTATTAGAACCTGCCCATGCTTAGTTGCATTTCCAATATGTAAAAATAATTGTATTTCCGCACTTTCAAATATATTTGGGGGTTTATAGCATACTCCCACCAATATGCGTTTAGAATTAGCTCCTCTACTATTTAGCTTAACCCACAAAGATTCAATGTTGCCGTTAGTTCCAGCATAAATATTTTCTCTGACTATATGCTTAAGTTCAGGTTTAACATACAGACAGAAGCCTCCTCCTCTTTTACCATTTCCCCTATCTTTCCTAAATAGGTTATAACCATCCAGATTAACAATCCAGTCATGAGATTCATCTCACCATGTTTCAGTAATGCCTATTTTCTTGTACTGCTAATAATTCCAGCTCGCCCATTTTCCCAGACAACATACATATTTATTCTTTTCACATACAATAGATTAAATTCAGACACAAATATGAAATTATTTATTAATTGATAGACATTAAAGCTTAAATGATAATTTCAGTTAAAAAAAGGAGATTAGATTAAAATAGAACTAAGCAATTATTTCAATTATAATGAAACAGCAGATAGACATAAATTGAAAGGATTTACAAAACAATCTAAAAATTGAGAAATCTGCTCACCCAAAGGTTATATCACATACAATCCAGTAAGAATACATTTTTACAGTTCTATCAAAAATTATATCAAGATTGAAAAAAAACAAGCATACAGAAAATATAAAACTTTGTTAATGAGTGTAAATTTTATAAACTGAATGAACAATAATTAACACCTCTCAATTCTCCCAGAGGAAATCAAAGGAACAATCGAAAAATTAAAGTTGGGGGAATGATCAGGACAAAATGATATAACAAATCTCTCTTAAAAATTAGAAATTCATAGACATATTAACACTATATCTTATTCATTTATTTAGATCAGCATTGGGAGGGTCAGCATTACCTAGCACAATCCTTAAAGCTGAGCTAGCAATATTGCCAACATCAGATAGAGATTTATTAAATGTAAAAATGATATACCTAATAATCATTAATGAATGTAGACATGAAAATTAAGAGTAAAGAGACTTTTCCAGAGTTAATTAATTCAGACATGTAGAGTTCATCATAGGCAGACAGGCACCAGATAACATAATAAAAATAGTACATTTGATAAATGATAAAAAAAAGAATCAAATACAATCATGTTTATTATCACTCGATATAAAAATGCATTTTATAAATGGATTGTTCTTGGAAGCAACTAAAATAATTTGAAATAACCCAAAGACATGTATAAAACTTTATGGTCAAACAACAAGGGATATAAATGTTCAAGAGGCTCACATCAGGGTTGTCCACTTTTTTCAGTATTATTTGCTATTGCTATGGAACCTCTTGCAGCCACTATCAGAGAAAACAGAAATATCAATGGAACAAAAGTTGGCAAATGCAAATTTAAGATTAGTCTCTTGCTCACTATGTTTCTTTGATAATCACAAAACCATTAGCAGCTTTGTCAAATCTATTTTGTATATTAGAAATATTTGCTGATATATCAGGTTAAAAATAAATACTAATATATCAGTTGTAGGATGACATGGTTCCCCTCCTTTAATCATCAGGCAAAGAATGGACTCTTATGTTGTTTTGAGCTCTTGCCTCTGTTACAATATTCTTTCAAAAATATTTAATTGTAATAATAGTTAAAACTTGCCTTAAATAGCACTTTTCGCCTTGTTGGACTAAGAGTGCTATACGGTTCTACCATTGATATTTTGATACCTGTACCTTTGCCCCAAACCCCTGTGTATTGCCTCTGTATCTCTGCCATGACCACATCTCTCCTCTGACATATGCCTGCTCTTTCTTCTATATTATTTTTCTTCACGCTTTCTTTATCTCTGTCTTGCCTCCCTCTAACACCAATCCTATTCCCCTTACAGAAGCCATTTAACTGTACCAGACCATTGCATTCCTGGGAACTGAGAGCACTTCCCTACCTCCCTGCCACTTTCTCTCACTCCCCCGATTTGTCTTACCTTATTGAGTCATAGAAATCACCTGCATCTGACAGTCAGCAATGCCTGCTAACAAAAGTACCTATTACATAAGTACCAACCCACCCATTATGACCACCCTGATCAAACATCAACCCCTTCCCACTCCTTCTATTCTGCTGTGTTACTGTACCCAGACATTTTACCATTCAGACCCATTGCACCAACTCAGCAATACATTTCATCTAATCTTCACACCTTAATCCACCTATACCCAACTTTTACGTTTTTTTTAAATATTTTTATGTTTTTCCAATTTTGCATCTTGTCTAATTGCACTCATAACTTTCACCTCTTTCCTCACCCATCCAAACCCTTACCAAGGTTTCTGCCTCTCTCTAAGTCCATTTCGATTATAAGTTTGAGAGCTTTCAATCTTTTAAGGTGCACTGCAGAAAAGCGCTATGTTTGTAAGTTCAAAGACAGGGCCCTCCATTCTTTTTCCATGTGTTAATATTGTATTTTGCTTGGTAGTTATCCCGTATAGAGTGCTACAGAGTAAGAACCTCATTCAATTCCCTATCTCTTAAAGTTACACAGGCAAAAAGAGCCAAGTAACTTTTCGCAGCTATTCTATTCACCCCTCTTAGCATAAATGCGAGAGAGCTACCCCTGAGGACTACGGCAAGACAGAGACGAAAAATACTGCATGATTTCCCATTGTCCTACTTCAGCAATATTAAGAGTTGCTTGAGCTCCAAAAAGCTATTCAATTACGATTGAGTCAAAGCTGCTTGGCACTCGCAACTCATAATACCCCTGATTTTTCCAACTAACAAAGCAAGTACTACAGAGCACTCGCAAAAGCATAAAAATGCCTTTGCGACTACTTTCCCTCTCCCTCTCCTCCAGATTGCCCCTTTCCCAGCTCAAAACCTATTCACCGTTCCTGAACACCCTTTATCACACATCTACATAACCTTGTAGAGCCATTGAGACCCCCATTGTACCTAAATAATTAACCCAGTGTCACGTGGGTCCTTAAAGGACCCTTTTGGCAGCTAAAAGTTAACCCCCACCACTGGGATCCCTATTGGATTAACCCCAGATTAAGAATAACTCCACAGCATCCAATCTGTTAAACCCTAACTAATCAACCACTGCTGCAGAGGTCTCTAAAGCTCCCACAGCACCTAATAAATTACCCCCATATCATTAACCCCTTGGATAGAACTCTATGGTAGGTATGGGGTTAATGGGAATACAACAGGGCTTCTGTATAGACCCCATGGTATCCAAGGGATTAACAGGAGTACCATGGGGGTCTGTATAGGTAGTATGGGGTTAAATAATTAAGTACAAATCATTAAGTCAGAGGTGCTCATCAGAGAATGAACTAACCTTAGTTCTATGGCCATGATAAGCCACTCTGAGAGCTACCTCTTTTAGCTCACTTGTGCTCTTCACAGGGAGAAATATCCTGTAGTATATCAGTCTGGTCTCACTCAAAGAGTGACCCAGCCCCAAAATACCAGGCAATTCTACCCTGAACAGGAGAAACAGCAAACCGACCTGTTTCGGCCTTTATGGTCCTCCTAAGTGAGGTGCAGCTGAACTCCCTAAGGCACAGTGAGCAAGGGGTCCACGTTTGGAGTCCCCTATTACCCTTAGGGAGACTAAACCCTAAAGGTAATTTTTTTGTTAAATAACTAAGTGCCACAGGGTCCATGATGGACCTCCGCAGCAGGAGTTAAGAGTTTAGATGCCACAAATGTCCTTCATGGATCTCCGTGGCAGGAGTTAAACATTAGATGCAGCAGCATCGGTTGAACTTTTAGATGCCACAGGAGTCCTTTAAGGATACCAGTTGCACAGGGCTAACATTTTACATGTTGGACACCCATGGTTATGTAGATGGAGTGATTGGGGTAGGGGGATCGATTTTGAGTGGGGAAGGGGGTGATCGCGTAGAGAGCAGGGAATGGGATTGCTTACAGTATATGGATGGAGGGAATCCCCAGGGATTCTCATTAGTGTGAGTGTGTTTGTGCTCAGTATTATTACTGAGCACAGCCTTACTTGTACTTCTGAGTCTTGTAACTTTAATTCAAGACTTGGGATTACTAGTTGCGGCTGTGCCCAGTAATATCATGGCTGGGAAACATTGAATAAATGTGTAACATTGCTGCAAAAAGCTCACACAGCCAAATTTATGTTTGTCAGTAGTTTACTTATGTTGACTAGAATAGGGCTGCATGGGCAAATGCCTCTAACCTGTAATGTTTTTGTCTCTAAATGTTTAGATGTATTCTATTAACTCATTTACCTCCTTAAGCCTAAACTTGGAAACCCTGCCTTTTTAAGTAGAAATCCAGGGGGTGTAATCATATGATCTGATGATATTTAAGCAAGTCCAAAATTTACTTCTTAGACATAGCCAATAGTAAATAAGAATATCACCATGATGTGAGCAAAACATGGAAGTTAGACATCATCTGCAATCAGAGGCTATGAATTAATTAGTGCCAATAAGTAATATTTGCTGATCGGGCTTGCAATAAAGCACTCTATACAATTAATTAGATCATCTGTTTTAGTCCATGTGGGTTTCTTGATATGTATTAATCCCTTGAGTCCTAAGATCAATATTACTCCGAAATAACATTTTAAAATAATATTTTTAATTACATATTTGTGGGATTGAGACTGTTGTGTAATTCTAATGCCTTCCCATGATTTTAAAGTACAGTATTGTCTTGCTGATAATAAGGCTGCAGGAGGTGATGGAATCCCAATTGAACTATTCAAAATTGTACAAGGTGATACTGTGAAAGTGTTGCTTGCCTTATGCCAACACATTTGGAAAACTCAACAATGGCCAACAGACTGGAAAAGTCTACATCCCAATCCCAAAACAAGGCAATGCCAAAGAGTGCTTCAATTATCGAACAATTGCACTCATTTCACACGTCAGCAAGGTAATGCTTAAGATTCTACAAGCTCGACTCCAACAAAATATGGACTGGGAACTACCAGATGTGCAAGCTGGGTTTCGCAGAGGAAGAGTTACAAGAGATCAAATTGCCAATGGCCGCTGGGTAATAGAGAAAGGAAGAGAGTTCCAGAAAAGCTTATTCTTCTGCTTCATAGACTGTTCTAAAGGCTTTGACTGTGTGGATTACAACAACATGTTGCATGTTCTTAAAGAGATGGGAGTACCAGATCATCTCACCCTCCTCCTAAAGTATCTGTATGTGGACTAAGAAGCCACTGTCAAAACCGAACATGGGGCAACAGAATGGTTCAAGATCAGGAAAAGGAGTGTGACAAGGTTGTATATTGTCACCTTTTTTATTCAACTTATATGCAGAGTACATCATGCGTTATGCCAGACTGGATAAATTCAAAGCCGGAATCAATATTGCTGGAAGAAATATCAGCAACCTCAGATAAGCTGACCTTGATGGCTGAAAGTGAGGAGGAACTAAAGGACTTATTGATGAGGGTAAAAGAAGAGAGTGGAAAAGTTGGCCTGCTTCTCAACGTTAAAAAGACGAATATGATGGCTAATGGCAATTTCACTTCCTGGCAAATAGATGGGGAAGAAGTTGAGGCAGTGACATATTTTATTTTCCTGGGATCCAAGATCTCTGCAGATGTAGTCATTAAATTAAAAGACATTTGCTTCTGGGGAGGAAAGCAATGGCAAGCTTTGCCAAGCTAGTAAAAAGTAAAGATATTAAACTATCAACAAAGGTCCCCATAGTTCGAACTATGGTATTCCCAATAGTAACATACGGATGTGAGAGCTGGACCATAAAGAAATCTGAGCGCCATAGAATTGGCGCCTTTAATTTGTGGTGTTTGAAAAGACTGCTTAGAGTCTCTTGGACTGCAAGAAGATCCAATATCTCAGTATTTCAGGAAATCAAGACAAAGTGTTCACTAGAAGGTATGATCATGAGGCTGCAGCTCAAATATTTTGGCCATACCATGAGATGGCAGGATTCCCTAGAAAAGACTTTGATGCTGGTAAAGATTGAAGGCAGAGATGGATAGATGAGGTCAATGAAGCAAGGAAAATGAAACTGATGGAGCTCAAAGGGGCAGTGACTGAGAGATGTACAGTACCTGGGCTGCTGCAGTCCATGGAGTCACGGAGAGTCAAACATGACTGAATGACTAAACAACAATAAATTGTGCGTTCAATTGCTGTTATAGCTTTAATACGTTTTTCAAAAAGCCCTTGCAAGTCATATTTAGTACTCATAATATTTTTGACAGAAAGTAATACTTTTTTCAATTGCGGGTTAGACTTTACTTGCGATCTAGCGCTCTGAGGCTAATAGAATATTGTTTTTGTGTAACTTTAATTATTTAGAGCTCTCAATATGTGAGCTGTAATAAAACCAATGGAGTTCTAAGGCAAAATTTGCATCTTTGGCTGATCCATAGTGATTGTGAAATGGGTAACTAGTAAATGGATTGCGAGTAGTTATTGGAATATGTGGCAATATTAAGAGACGTTTTAAGTGAGTATAAATGTCTGTATTGTATGGAATAGGGTCCAATGTTGGCACGTAAGAAATAATGGATAATAATATTAATAAATAATAATTGGAAAAAAATGTATAGGGAGATTGTTGCACAGAACTGAAACTCCATTAACTTCACTTTGATTTCTTAAAGGCATATCTAAGTTTCCCTGTTTTTCCCTTTTTCTAATCTAACACATGCTGTTTATATAAGAAACACACATTACATTGAGTAATTCTATACACACACAGATTTATTTTACCTGCAAATTAAACATGTTATCCATACCCCTAGAGCTGCCTACATAGGCATAGTATACCCACCAATAGAAACACTGCATTGAAATACATATTTTAACACTTTACTAACCTTGAAGCCAGCAGCAGCTCAATGCAGAGATCTACAGATCAGTGTCTGAAACATTCTGCTTCCTTCTGCAAGGGGAACTACACATTCCATGATTCCTCCCTGCACAAACTGCCATCACTGATTGTTACATTGTTTTAAAAGCTATAGCTGCCTGTGATTGGCCCAAAAAAATATGAATTGTATGCTAATTTTAGCGGGGATTTTTAGGAGTGCTAACTACTGCTTGCAAACTTAAGAGATTTAGCAAACATCATGGTGAATTTGTTATTGTTTATTTTAGTCCTTTTCATGTAAAACAAGTTAGTCCTTTTCAAGTTTGCATACACTACTGATTCTCCTCTTAGATGCGTTCATAGATATAGCGTTAAGTACTATTTCATTTACATGTTTTTTTTTTAACCTTGAAATACATTTGCCTTTTGCTAGGCACCATTGGACCGTATAATATATCACTAAAATTTATGACATATTTTAAGGAAAAATGTGTGCATATGAAGTAAAGGAGAATACATACTCTTTATGTTATACAGTAGAAAGTCTTTCAGTTCAGAGTGATGGAAATACAGTATTTTTCATCATATATGTGCTTGCTTATTTACTTTATTTGCTTAACATAGCATAATAAATCATAGAGAATATTTTATTTGGATTCCTAATAATAGTCAACTTAAGGGATTGCTGAAGTATATTTGGAATGAATGGGCCAGTTTTCCGAGTGCTGGTTTAAACAGGTGTCACTTGTACATTGTGGAAATAGTAAGACGAACAGTATAGGAAATTCCCATGGTTTCCCTGTGCCGGAGGGCTGGAGGCCGTGTGATGCTTCTAGTTTCCAAAGCCTTAGAGAATGAGCTTGCTTATTTAATGGAAGAAAGAAAAAAACTTGAAAGTTGACAAGGAGCATGAGAAAGGCAATGGAAATCAAATGTCCTCAAGGAATGTGATTCATGTGCACAATAGCACTTTAGTAGAAGATTGTTTTTTTTCCCTTTCATATCTGATGAAATTATTTGTGAAGGCTGAACATTTTAATATTTGTCTTACCTGTGAAATCCAATATAGATTAATACAGTGACATATTTATAATATTCATTTTTGAAGAATGGAGCTTGATAATGTGCAAAATGTGTTAACAAGTTTAAATACATAAATGGAGCCTTTCATTTTAACTATTGCACTTAATCTTGATTTAATGATGACAGACATTTTGTCTTTGTTCTTAAAAAATAAAAAAACTGGGACGATTTGGCGGACAGTAGAGTCAGATAAGATCTCTATTTATTTATTTTAAAGAGTGAGGCAGCCATGAATGTCCAGTAATCTAGTAATTTAGCAATGATTAATCTATACATATATATATATACACCATACATACTATATATATATATATATATATATATATATATATATATATATATATATATACTTTTTTTATTGGGCAAACAACCTTATTTATATTGACAAGCTTTCGAGAGGTTTGTCCTCTCTTTATCAAAGCTGCTTGATATAGCCCTTTGGCAACATAACTCAAGGAAAGTAAGCACACATAGGTTTTCTCTTCCACTAAAGTTACAGATAGAAGAACAATAATATGTCATGACACAATCATAGTCGTCTAAATATAACAATTTCTCTGCAAATGCTTTAACGTTCCTGTCTTGTTTACCTGCTGATGTTGTTATTTTGTAACATATTTTATGTGAAGTTTTCACCAGTCTACAATGATAATTTATGTAATGCAAAACACATCTACTGCATATATTTGTTTTAGGTTTTAGCTCACATGACCTATAATGTTTCTGTAGGAATGGAAATGTGAATTAAACATAACACACTACCATTAGATAAAAATAAAGACAGTTGCTGTATTACTCAATGAAATTGAAAATGTGTGAATACCTCAAGGCTTGCATTATGTTTTCGAGGCGGGAACAGCCACACATGATCCAGCTGATTTACTATGAATTTATAAAAAGAGCACACATTTATCAAGTATTAAAGAAACAGTACTTAGGTGTGATACATTATAGTTAGATCAACTTTATGTGCTGTATTAAAGCTGTGTGGCACAAAATCTTTACATGTCCTCAAATTAAATACTTTAATAACATTACGGTATTACCAGCATTGATGCACATAAAGAGAGATGTTTAAATGTTCTTCTAAACAAGTCAAATATTTAGATGTTTAAATATTTTTAGAACTATTGCTCTGTCAATTCCTGTAATTTTGCAGGGTATATATACTAAAGTGTTTAGTATACTACATATGACCTAATGTCTACATATTAGTTTAATTTTTTTTAAAATTTTTGCAGGGGGGGTGCATTTTATTTGCCTTATAAACAATGAATGTTGTCTGTTTAGCAGATGGTTTGTCTTCATAGCCAAAAGCGGCAAATGAAGCATAACAATTGGAAGGACCACTTTTTTCTTAGGCAACATTTTCCACCCGACCGGCGTTAATCTTGGGCATCCTCAAATACGCAGTCAACAACAGCATTAGCAGAGTGCACCACCCTGTAATTGCAAATTGTCCTCAGTTATGGTTATGCTCAAAAGTTTGCATACCCTTGGAGAATTGGTAATATATGTAAATTTTTTTAAAGAAAACATGAGTGAGCAGGCAAAACACATTTCTTTTATTTCTTTTGGGATTCATATCCAACTGTAGGTTATAGCAGAATGGCACAATCATAAAACAAAACATGGCAACAAAGAAAAAAAAAAAATTAACCTGTTCAAAAGGTTGCATACCCTTAATACTATGTATTGCCCCCTTTAGTATCAATGACAGCGTGCAGTCTTTTTTAATATTTGTCTATGAGGCCCTTGATTCTTTCAGATGGTATAGCTGCCCATTCGTCTTGGCAAAATGCCTCCAGGTCATCTTGCATGTACCGGACATTTAAGATCTCCCAGGCTTTTTGTGGCTTTGGCGCCGTAAAGACTTCTTTCTGGCAACTCTACCATGCAGCTCATTTTTGTTCAAGTATCGTCGTATTGCGCTCCTTGAAATAACCACACTGTCTTTTTCCAGAGCAGCCTGTATTTCTCCTGAGGTTTCCTGTGGATTTTTCTTTGTATTCCAAAAAATTCTTCTGGCAGTTGTGGCTGAAATCTTTCTTGGTCTACCTGACCTTGGCTTGGTATCAAGAGATCCCAGAATTTTCGACTTCTTAATAAGTGATTGAATAGTACTAACTTGCATTTTCCAGGTCTTTGGATATATTTTTATATCCTTTTCCATTTTTCCCAATTTATGAAGTTCCATTATCTTGTTACGCAAGTCTTTTGAAAATTCTTTTCTGCTCCCCGTGGCTCAGTATCCAGCCTACTCAGTGCATACACGTGAGAGCTAAAAAACTAATTTACTATTTATATACAGTCACTAATTGCACTTTGAAAAGCCAGGTGTGGGAAATGTACCTTTAATTGCCATGTGAACCTTTGTGAGTCACCTTGTGTGTCTGTAACAAGGCCAAACATTCAAGTGTATGTAAATTTTTGATCAGGGCCATTTGGGTGGTTTATGTTATCATTATGATTTAAAAAGGAGCCAAACAACTATGTGATAATAAATTCATATGATCACTATCCTTTTATTTGCATGATCAGTCATATTTTAAAAAAAAAAAATGCCATATTTTCCCAATTTCTGCCAGGGTATGCAACCCAACTGTTACTCAGTCCATCTGAGGATACAGATAATGGAGTGAATAGACCACTTGACATGAAGAAGCAGGCATCCAAGGAAGATGCGCATTAAATCTCTAGAATAGATAATGGGCATGGACATCTGAGGCTTTGATCCACGTATGTTGTTCTGTCCTGTAGCCTTTCTTATATATTAGATACTGGGGAGGCTGCAGTGTTTCTGATTGTTTTCAAGCAGACTATACATAGTTAACAAAGAGATATATAGTGGATGACCAGACAATTTTGATCAGCAACTGTTTTCTGTTTAGTAGCAGCATTAAAAAGTGAGTTGGACATAGACAAACAGATCTGTAAGTCATCATGGATATGCTGATCTGCTGCTGGCATTTTTGAGGGGGCAGCAGACACAAGGATGGTTGAAGAGGTCCAGTTTAGCCTGCCACAAGTTAGAAGTCACAGATTTTGGAGGAAGATGACCTATGAGCCTGAAAATCTTTTTGATTAAGATGGTCACTATTTTGGGTACAGAAAGAAACTCCTCAAGGTTCACAAGCTGACCATGTTTAAAAAGTGGTCCACTATAATGCATATGGTGAAAGTTCATCTGAATGCAGGCAGATCAACCATAAAGATGCGGAAATAATCATACAGAGAACAAGGCACATTGATTTGACAAATGTTGCACAGTCAGATACATATTGATTGGTCTCTTTAACCACATTTAGTCACCAAAAGGTTCTATAATTCAATTCCAGGTTCTTGTTTTCTTCAGCCTTACCTGCTAGATTTTAAACATAATACTATTGGAACACTTTCCAGGCTGGTGTCACGTAAATATTTTGAGTATGATAAACTAGAACTGGGTAGTCATCTATTTTCTACAATATTAACAAAGGTCCAAATATATTTATGAAAATGAAGTCAATGTCAGTCTACTTCCATGGTCAGCTGCCATATTCCCATACATACAAGTTAAGTGTGTGTCTCAACACACATTAGGAAAACAGCAGACACAGCGATGATGTAGGGTGGTAGTCATTTGAATAAGTTACAACACAACTTAGATTCATCATGAACAACAGAAAAAGCTTAGCCGATTGTTCCTCGTGTTGAAATGCAAAGCAAACAATTTCCAAGAGTCTGGACCTAAGGAAGATAAGAATTATACAATCAGGTTCTGTGTTCATAGACAAGGAGTTCATGATTCTGAAGTCAGAACAGTAATCACCATATATATAAGTTCAGTGTGAGTCGCAACTCACATTAGGAAAACATCCTTAACTAGCTTTTATTAAACATTTGGGATTGCTACTGCAGCAGTGTTGGCATGCACATTTTTACATATATGTATTAACAACACCATATACAAGCATTTCACAAATGCCATTGGGTCTGCAGAAGCAAGTTAGACCCAAAATTAATTATAGCTGTGCATCTAAGAAATTATTCTGTACCTACATTTTTTACATTTCATCTGCATGTCATTACCCAGAATCCTTTTTGTAGTAGAACTGCTATATACTAAATAGACTCTTTACTTTTTACAATGAGCCCCCATAAGTCTAAATTTGCTCCTTTAACACCCTCTCTCTCTGGAGACAAATCTAGTCATCAAGCAATCCGGTTTAGCCTCTGGTCTGGCGTGTCAAGAGGATTACAAACCTAAATTCCACAACTCGTCACCCGGCACCTTTTATGAGTATAACATTCAACAACTTAAAAATGAAAAGAGAGAGAGAAAAAAGGAACATTTTAAAAGCCATGTGCAGCTCTAAAAATATATTCACTGTAAACATTAGTGGTTACAAAGCTATGGAAGGCCAGACCACCATGCAAGATTACAAAATCAGTATGTGTGTAAGGCACACAAAACGTGTGCAAGCAATGAAAAATGAAAATCAGCAATGAAAGCAATGAAAAATATGACAATATATTGAATAAAAGCCTCATGCACATAACATAAACAGTAATTTTCTTTAATTTTTTTTTTCAACAAAATGATAAACATATTTGGTGAACATATCACTAAAACAGTTTTAGGCCCCTATTCCGATGAGCAATTGTTGGTTGCTGAAGCCCATAATGTAGCCCGTGAACTAATTCGCTATTCAACTGCTGAAAATCACTGCGGTTGCTAAAATCGTAAGTTACAACCCATGTAAGCCTTTGATCGGTCAAGGCCACAAATGTTACAATCGCTAAAATCGCAAATCACTATTCAATTGCTACAATTTCCCAAAGCCGCAATTGTTTTAAACCTTGCAAACAGCAAATGTAGCCAAAAATATTACGGGTTTTAAATGGGACAATAAAAACACACCAATGGACTTTAAAATATGGGAAAAGCAATGGAAGGCATTCAAATTTATTGCACATCAATTCCCAATTACCAAATAGGCCTTAAATTTTTTTTAGTTTTCTCATATGTTGGAATGGTCATGCACATGCCGATATGAAGAATGTGGCTGCAACATGCTGAAAGCAATTAAAGATACACCACCTGATTAAACTTACACAAAAGCATGAATCTGCCTGCAATATTATCCCTTTTTCACTCACAAGCGCTCTAATGTGGATGCTAAAAATACAAAGATCATCTTATATACATCTCACTCATCAGACTTACAGTGCCTTGCAAAAGTATACACACCCCTGTTTGCCCATTCCTCCTGGCAAAACTGCTCCAGCTCCTTCAAGTTGGATGGTTTGCGCTTGTGAACAGCAATCTTTAAGTCTGACCACAGTTTTTCTATTGGATTGACATTAACATGTTTCCCCTTAAACCACTCAAGTGTTGCTTTAGCAGTGTGTTTGGGGTCATTGTCCTGCTGGAAGGTCAACCTCTGTCCTAGCCTCAAATCATGCACAGAGTGGTACAGGTTTTGCTCAAGAATATCCCTGTATTTAACACCATCCATCTTTCCCTCAATTTTGACCAGTTACCCAGTCCCGGCTTCTGAAATAATCCCACAGGATAGTGTTCTTTGGGTGATGTGATGTGTTTGCGCCAGACATAGCGTTTTCTTTAAAGGCTGAAGAGTTCAATTTTAGTCTCATCAGACCAGAGCACCTTCCTCCATACATTTTGGGAGTCTCCCACATGCCTTTTTGCAAACTCAAAACATTCCATTTAGTTTTTTACTGAAAGTAATGACTTTCTTCTGGCCACACACATAAAACCCAACTCTATGGAGTGTACGGCTTATTGTCGTCCTATGTACAGATACTCCAGTCTCTGCTGTGGATCTCTGCAGCTCCTCCAGGGTTACCTTAGGTCTCTGTGCTGCCTCTCCTATTAATGCCTTCCTTGCCCGGTCCGTGAGTTTTGGTGGGCGGCCGTCTCTTGGCAGGTTTGCTGTTGTGCCATGTTCTTTCATTTGGTTATTTGATGGTGCTCCTGGGGATCATCAAAGATTTGGATATTTTTTTATAACATAACCCTGACTTGTACTGCTCAACAACATTGTCCCTTACTTGTTTGGAGAGTTCCTTGATCTTCATGGCAGTTTTTTGGTTACTTGCTTTTGATGTTGCAGCCTCTGAGGCCTTTCAAAAAAGATGTGTATATGTAATGACAGATTATGTGACACTTAGATTGCAAACAGGTGGACATCATTTCACTAATTATGTGACTTCTGAAGGTAATTGGTTGCACCAGAGCTTTTTAGGGGCTTCATAACAAAGGGGGTGAATACCTATGCACATGCCAATTTTCTGTTTTTTATTTCTATATATTTTTCTCATTTCACTTGACCAACTTAGACTTTTATGTTCTGATCCATCACATAAAATTCAGATTAACAAAACATTAAACTTAAGGCTGTAATGTAACAAAATAGGTAAAAAGTCAAGGGGGTTTGAATACTTTTGCAAGGCACTGTAGATTGGGAAAATAAATAGTGGCCAAATTACACCACCACATGACATATATCAAGTACCAGGGGAACATTTTTTGTTGTTGTCCACCTAGAGTGACCATACATGGTATAGCCCCTTCACCAACACAAGGTAGCAATCCCAGAAGGGGACCAGGGGAACATACACCAAACTAATTTACTCTAACCCATCAGGAAGAGCCGCAAACACACATGGAGGCTGTGCAGAGGCACGTGGAGCAATAGCCAACTCACCTCCATCAGGGATAATTGCCGCTACTCCCATCCTGGAAAGTCCCACGCCATTGATGGTGGCTATGTGCCAATATGTATACCCATTATCATTTGGTGAAATCCCATCAAGTGTTTTGCTATCAATCAATTTACATTATCACCTTTCATATTGTTATCAGGCCTTCAGGGGAATGTTGATAGTCCACAGTATCACAAATTAGACCTGTCATGTGTATTAACCCTATAATATTATATACAGTGGATATAAAAAGTCTACACACCCCTGTTAAAATGTCAGGTTTCTGTGATGTAAAAAAATGAGACAAAGATAAGTCATTTCAGAACTTTTTCCACCATTAACGTGACCTATAAACTGTACAACTCAATTGAAAAACAAACTGAAATCTTTTAGGTGGAGGGAAGAAAAAGAAAAAAGAAAAATAATGTGGTTGCATAATTGCACACCCTCTTTTAACTGGGGATGTAGCTGTGTTCAGAATTAAGCAATCACATTCCAAATTGTGTTAAATAGGAGTCTGCATACACCTGCCATCATTTAAAGTGCCTCTGATTAACCCCAAATAAAGTTCAGCTGCTCTAGTTGGTCTTTCCTGAAATGTTCTTAGTCGCATCCCACAGCAAAAGCCATGGTCCATAGAGAGCTTTTAAGGCATCAGAGGGATCTCATTGTTAAAAGGTATCAGTCAGGAGAAGGGTACAAAAGAATTTCCAAGGCATCAGATATACCATGGAACACAGTGAAGACAGTCATCATCAAGTGGAGAAAATATGGCACAACAGTGACATTACCAAGAACTAGAGCTCCCTCCAAAATTGATGAAAAGACGAGAAGAAAACTGGTCTGGGATGCTACTAAGAGGCCTACAGCAACATTAAAGGAGCTGCAGGAATATCTGGCAAGTACTGGCTGTGTGGTACATGTGACAACAATCTCCCATATTCTTGTGTCTGGGCAATGGGGTAGAGTGGCAAGACGAAAGCCTTTTCTTATGAAGAAAAACATCCAAGCCAGGCTACATTTTGCAAAAACACATCTGAAGTCTCCCAAAAGCATGTGGGAAAAGGTGTTATGGTCTGATGAAACCAAGGTTGAACTTTTTGGCCATAATTCCAAAATATATGTTTGGCGCAAAAACAACACTGCACATCACCAAAAGAACACCATACCCACAGTGAAGCATGGTGGTGGCAGCATTGGGGCTGTTTTCTTCAGCTGGAACTGGGGCCTTAGTTAAGATAGAGGGAATGAATTATGAACAGTTCCAAATACCAGTCAATATTGGCACAAAACCTTCAGGCGTCTGCTAGAAAGCTGAACATGAAGAGGAACTTCATCTTTCAGCATGACAACGACCCAAAGCATACATCCAAATCAACAAAGGAATGGCTTCACCAGAAGAAGATTAAAGTTTTGGAATGGCCCAGCCAGAGCCCAGACCTGAATCCGATTTAAAATCTGTGGTGTGATCTGAAGAGGGCTGTGCACAGGAGATGCCCTCGCAATATGATAGATTTGGAGTGTTTTTGCAAAGAAGAGTGGGCAAATCTTGCCAAGTCAAAATGTGCCATGCTGATAGACTCATACCCAAAAAGACTGAGTGCTGTAATAAAATCAAAAGGTGCTTCAACAAAGTATTAGTTTAAGGGTGTGCATACTTATGCAACCATATTATTTTTTTTAAAAAAAAATTCTTCCCTTTACCTAAAAGATTTCAGTTTGTTTTTCAATTGAGTTGTACAGTTTATAGGTCACATTAAAGGTGGAAAAAGTTCTGAAATTATTTATCTTTGTCTCATTTTTTTGCAGTACAGAAACCTGACATTTTAACAGGGGTGTGTAGACTTTTATATCCACTGTACTATTATTTATATATATATATATATATATATATATATATATATATATATAATAGGATATATTATTATATTAGTATTATTATATGCATAAATCTATTGCATAGTAACTAGGGCTCATTAGTTTACAGATATAGGAATGTGACACAAATGTGATGTCTGTGGATGTACCAAAAGCCCAACCATTGAAAACACACTGACATAGGACACTCAGGAATGTACAAGACTGTGCATTAATATCATGGGTGTGGTGTGGACAGATCATGGAAGTGCAAGAGGCTTTTTGGAGAAAAAGGGGAAACCTAAAGGGGGTAATGTCAAGTCTAGAATAATCATGATGCATAGCACCAACCAGGGTCACATGTAGTCACTACACCACCGCAACCGGAATCTAATGAAAAAAAGATCATCAGAAATCACTCTATATAATCAAAGTAACTAGTAATGCGCATAAGACTTACTTTTGGTTAGCATCTGCTCAATTAAAAAGACGCATAAACATCTGAACTATCTCACTCAAACCAGTTTCCCACATACAGTGTATTCCTTAAAGAAAAAAAATGAAAAAAAGGTGGTAAAAATAAAAAAAGGAGGAGGAGGATAAAAAAAACAACACAAAAAATGCATGTACAGTATAGTGCTAAATACTGTATCTGTAACAATATACCAATTCACCTGATTTCCATCTGCAAGCATTACTAACCATTAGCTAGTTCTCATGATAACTCACTGGCATGAGTATTAATAATTATGTGTCATCTCACAATAAATGTTTAGCTGTGACCAGCGTCAGTGGTCCACGTGTACTATCACCTTCTCCATCTGATATTGGTAATCAACATTGATATCACATTCATCAGCTATACAGGTGTTAGCAAAGGTGTTAAGGGATACTCATGATATCAGCAATACAGGAAAAATACCCATTAATACCGAGCGGACACAAACGTCAGCAGCCAGATTCACTGTTACTTACATCAGACACAATGATCTGTTCTCATACTGATATTGAGGGGAGGATCACATGCTTCACTAGTGCATGTATTAATGCTGGCTGTCATTAACATGCCATTGTGAGACTTTGTAAGTCCACCACCATAGCAGTATTAGTCTACATTTAATCACACTCCCCCAGGAGGCAGCAGAAATAGAAGTGACTGATATGGAGGCTGGATCCTGCTGGTCCACCAGGCCTGAAGCTCCAGAGGTGAGCAACTGACTCAAAAGATCCTTGGCAACCCTCTCCCCCTCATTGTATCTGACTATCACTTTGAGCCCACTATTTGGTGCTGCAGCTTTACTGGCCTCCTTGGCCATCATCCTCTTCACCTTGGCCCGGATGTCATCAAAGTGCCTAGGCCCTAGCTCATCGCCTAAGTCATACGCATCTTATCAACATTGGCACTTTCTTTCTTCATTCATTTAAATGGATATATTTTCCTTCCTCCACTTATTATGTATGTCCATTGTGCAGTGGGCCTGATGCTGCTTCATTTCCGATGTAAAGCCATAAACCCACTTGGCACATACGGGATAATGATGGCTGAACATTGGTAAAACATGCTGTGCCAAAATAAGCTGAAAACCACTTGGAATCAGTGTGTGGACCCCAGCACCTAGATTCCCAACATTTGATTTAGAAGCTGGGCGACTATAAGACCCTAGAATTTAATAGCAGGGGTTATATATAGTGATGTCGCGAACATAAAATTTAAAATAAAAACAGTAGACGGGAACTTCCATCAAATGTTCGCGAACGGGCGAGCCCGGCGAACCCCCATAGACTTCAATGGGCAGGCGAATTTCAAAACCCACAGGCACTCTTTCTAACCACAATAGTGATGGGAAAGTTGTTTCAAGGGGACTAACACCTGGACTGTGGCATGCCGGAGGGGGATCCATGGCAAAACTCCCATGGAAAATTACATAGTTGATGCAGAGTCTGGTTTTAAGCCATAAAGGGCATAAATCACCTAACATTCCTAAATTGTTCGGAATAACATGCTTTAAAATATTAGGTATGATGTTGTATCGATCAGGTAGTGTAAGGGTTACACCCGCTTTACAGTAACAGACCAATCTCCCCGTTTAATGCACCGCAAAAAAACGCAAACAGTCCCTTTGCACAACCGCAAACTCCCCATTTGCACAAGGTTAGATACCAAGCTAGCCATGTCCGGTTCCTTGTCCTCACTGATGTCATTAAAGGTCTCTTCCTCCACCCAGCCACCAAGGGTCCCGCAAGGTGACAACAAGCCCCCTGGGACGCCTGCTGTGTTTGGTCTTCCACCTCCTCAAAGCCACCTTCCTCCTCTGACTCCTCTTCTTCAGACTCCCAGAGTCTGGGGGCTTCCACTGCCCAGCATGGAAGATTATACACAGGTCAAAGTCTGGGGGCTTCCACTGCACAGCATGGAAGATCATACGCGTTGCCTCTGTCTGCGTTATTATAAGGTGTGTACTGTTAAGTAGTACTATTCCTATCGGTTTAATCCCTGTTACGTCCACTATCAGGGGACGTGTATATGGCATGGATTTTTAGAAGCGGGAGATGGAAAAAGATGCTTGGTCGGTCCTCCCACTTCAAATTCGTGGCACTGCGCATGCAATCTAAGGTGCCACCAGATATGAGTGTCACTGTGCACTGGCAAAAGTTGGCAGAGTAGATGCAGTAGGCTTCACACACACGCCTGTAGGCAGGCAATTGCTATTCAATCTATTACAGTCAAAAAAGTGTTGTTTTATGTCACTGTACACTCGGTTGCACCAGATATGACGTATCACTGTGCACTGGCAAAAGTTGGCAGAGTAGATGCAATAGGCTTCACACACACGCCTGTAGGCAGGCAATTGCTATTCAATCTATTACAGTCAAAAAAGTGTTGTTTTATGTCACTGTACACTACGGTTGCACCAGATATGACGTATCACTGTGCATTGGCAAAAGTTGGCAGAGTAGATGCAATAGGCTGCACACACGCCTGTAGGCAGGCAATTGCTATTCAATCTATTACAGTCAAAAAAGTGTTGTTTTATGTCACTGAGCACAATATAAGCTGTGAGCCTGACACAGGCAGGCAACTGAAATTAGATTACAGGAAAAAAAATGGTTGTTTTCAATGTATGTTACACCACCAGGTATGAGCAGTGTAAATAAGCACAATATAAGCTGTTAGGTGTTAGCCTGTCACACACACACGCTGGCAGGCAGGCATAGATTACACAAAAAAATTATGAAATAAAATAAATGATGTTCAAAGTTTCCTCAATGATAAAGTATAGGGGACAAACCGAAAAGCGCATGTGTTCGCCGTTCGCAAATAGTTCTCCGGCTAACTGTTCGGGACATCACTAGTTATATACAACTGGAGTGAAAAAAAGTAGTATTTAAGTGATCTCAGGGTGGATCAGTTGGAAAGTTCCCAGGTATGTATATCCCCTGTGACAATATGTTATTCACTAATGTCTAGAGAGATCATAAAGCTGCATTTTTTCCTACTACTCAGAGCTCCCGTTCAGGGATTTTTCTTTCCCTTATAAATTTCAATAAGGCTCTCGATTTATCATTCACTTTATATTTGGATTCCTGCAAGTACTCATATTTCCAGCAGCTACTTGGTACCCTGATTATTAATCACAGCTGTGGACCTTTTGACTTCAGGAAGAGGTCCAGTCAACTTCAGTGGAAATCACAAGAGCGGAGAGGTAATATCATGTTAAATGTGCTAATCATCTTTCTGAAAACACACAGCCCGACTTCCAAACAGGATTAACAGGAAGCCGTGTAGATTATTTTCTAATTTTCTGGATCAGCCCAAAGTATCTTTTTGTGCATATTAAAATGTACTTTGATTTATTTTCCTGGAAGGTGAAACTAGTTATTCATGGAAAATCTATTAAATAAGAAATTATTATCAATCATGAAGATACTTGAAGTGCCATTGTAGTCCTATAGTTAAAGTATTTTATTCTCAGTACTTGACTTGATAAAGGGTCCTTTTTCTAGAAAGATAAAATCTTTAATGGATCACATGAGAGGCCCCAATTATGGTAGGGTAGTAAAGTACCAATACATACATGAATATTTGCAACTTGAAGTTATTAAAAATGTAATTTAGTAGAAAAACAGCTTGGAAATTCTTACATTTCTCAAGAGATCCTTTCCAACTTCACCAGAATTGACTTGTTATCAGTACCTACATAGATTATTACTGGATTAATAGCTTGCTTTTACATGTTGATTCTTTTTTATCTTTAGAGCCTATTGATTAATATACAAAGATGGAAAACTCCGAAGCCATGTGCAAAAGAATGCCATGAATCCAGGGAACCAATCTTTAGTCATGATTTTTTTGTTAATACAGAGGAAGGGACATTGTTCAGGTAAGGTTCCGGTAGCTCCTGATGTAAATTGACATATGTTAGGGCAAGTGTGTACAATAGAACTAAATAAAAAATCTAATATTCATCTTAAATGGCTTCCTGTATAGCTCACTAGAATAACACCCAAAACAATCACCTCTCCAAAAGCTGCATAAGTTTATATTAGGTAAAAATTACTTTAAACTTTATATTTTTGTTTCTTTTCTCTTTTCTAAAAATAGTACAAATGGCATACTTTGAACATGGGACACCAGTTGCCCTGTTCAGAGACATTTTTACTTCCAAGTTCTGTGGTAGTGTGGCCTTTGGTGACCCATTCATTAAAGGGCCATTTACCTCACATAAGTTGCTCTGCAGCATGTTGCAGAGGAGGTTGGTTTTGAGAAATCTCTGTGCTGGTTTTGAAAGAATTGCATTAGAACAGTTGCAGGCCGTTTTAGATGGGTGTCCCCCCTTGTTCTGTCCCCCTTGAGTAGATGAAGGTGTGTGTGGGATAGCCGATAGCTGTAACGGAACGGACGTCCTGGAAGCCGTGTGTGCACTTAGCGCAGCTGTGCGATGCAGGCACAGAGGAGATAGAGAGAGAAAGAGAGAGAGAGAGTATAGTTTGATATAATGCTATTTTAAATGTTCCTTACTGGCCTTTTGAGAGAATGTTGTCCCTGCAGAAATCACTTCTCTGACACAAACGCTGCTGCTTTGCTGCTTTCACAAACATTTGCAGGTTTCCTGAGCTAAGGGAATTTCTTACTTAGCAAGATCCAGCCTCTATGCATGATGTCACTGATGTGTAGGCACAAACAGCCAAAATCATTTCCATTGAGTTCTATGTATACATGCAACTTGATGGGTGGAAGTCACTTAGGAGGAGGAAAAACACTCTGCCTGAGCAGTGAGTTATAGAGAAGGCAGTCTAAAAAAACTAAACAGACAGAAACAAATTCATTTTTTAAGATCAGATATCATTTTTTAAGATTGACAAAAATGCACGTATTTCAAAATATTCAAAAAGTATTTAAACTTGCCTTTATGAGATCTTTCCACAGGGGTATATATATATATATATATATATATATATATATATATATATATATATATATATATATATATATATATATATATATATATATCACTATAATAGTAGTCAGTGTATGTAACGTTTGCGATGTTGGTCACGCAGTTGCGTTCCTGCTCTAAACTGGATATACAGCTCTGCACAGTCTCAGGCCTTACATAAATTCTTTGCTTTGACTGTTTCACAGTTTTACACATAGAACCGAACAATGACATCACATACCTAACAATTGCATCATAGAACATCACAGTTATATAGGCAGATAAGAACCTAAAATGGTCATTTAGTCTGACAATTATATCTTTCCGGTCTATGGATGGATAAATCCTCTATTGGAGCTGAATACTAATAATTTCCCTTAACACATACAGTCTTCCCTCATATGGCAAAATTAATTTGCTAATCCTTGGGAGGACGAAAATATGTAAATTTATAAATAGTGTATAGCTCAAAAAAGTGAGGTTAAAACCAATGTAGAAAAAAGCGCATTCTAAGTACTCTGCTGGTTATGAAAAAGAGAGAGAAGTATTGGTTACTGGTATAGGGGGTTTATATAGAAAATATATACAAAGATAAACTATTATAAAAATAGTTCATAGTAATGCTACTCCTTTTTGCCTTAGACTACTATATGTCATTAAAGCTGACTAGCAATTCACAGTAGTCACAAGGAGTTAAGACATACATGCCAAAAATAGCCCAAATATATATTTAGTTATCATTAATACTATCATTATCTCTCCCCTCAACAAATATATTAGGTGGTTTAAAAGTACTATCCTTATATTATAGTCTGAATGTATATATAGCAGAAATATAGATATACAAAGATATTCTACACAGTGTAAGAATTCTCTTTAGATATATCCATAAATGTAATCAAATAGCAAATGATTGGCAAAGCACACTTGGTTGATAAACAGACCAAAATGGCGTTGGTTGGCAAAATAACGTATGATTGGCGAATCAACACATACAGAAAGGAAAGGAAAGAACGTAGTGACGTTTACACTTCGATCACGTCATCACGCAGCAACGTAAAGGACGCAAATCGCGTTGAACAAGTGAAAATGGAGGTATTGGTTGGCAAATAACGTATGATTGGCAAGTCAACACATACAGAAATGAAAGGAAAGAACGTGGTGACGTTTATACGTCGATCACGTTATTATGCAGTAACGTAAATGACGCAAATTGCGTTGAACAAGCGGAAATGGATGGAAAAAGGGCTATAAAAGCCCTATCAGAACCTTAATTCAGTAGCCCATGAGTAAGCCCCAGGAGGGGCGAAACGGGACCGCCGGGACTATTTTCTACTAAGCCCAAGTACTCTGGTTATTGTTTCAATTATAAAAGAAGGGAGGTTTATATATATTTGGGCTATTTTTGGCATGTATGTCTTAACTCCTTGTGACTACTGTGAATTGCTAGTCAGCTTTAATGACATATAGTAGTCTAAGGCAAAAAGGAGTAGCATTACTATGAACTATTTTTATAATAGTTTATCTTTGTATATATTTTCTATATAAACCCCCTAAACCAGTAACCAATACTTCTCTCTCTTTTTCATAACCAGCAGAGTACTTAGAATGCGCTTTTTTCTACATTGGTTTTAACCTCACTTTTTTTAACTATACACTATTTATAAATGTACATATTTTCGTCCTCCCAAGGATTAGCAAATTAATTTTGCCATATGAGGGAAGACTGTATGTGTTAAGGGAAATTATTAGTATTCAGCTCCAATAGAGGATTTATCCATCCATAGACCGGAAAGTTCCTATATTTTTCCAATAATTTTTACTTATGTTTAGGTGTGAGGCACCAGGGATCTGTTGTACAGTGATATATTGAATCTGACAATTATATCTACCTTAAAAAGCTTGACTTAAGTAACTCTTGGAGTAGCCTTCTGCCAAGAGAATCTAAATAACATCATACTTCATCACAACAACATAACAATTACATAATATCTATATATATATATATATATATAGAGAGAGAGAGAGAGAAAGAGAGAGAACAATCATGCCACTGCTCCTAATGTAGTGCTATTGCTTCTCATGTAATGCTATTAAGTGTGTTCATTTGTTTTCTGCTTGGATCTTTGTATTTTAAAAACTCTTTAAAACTTTATCCCCCAGAGGTTTTTCAATGCATACAACTTTGCATCATACAACATAACAAAAACAACATAGAACCAAACAACTACATAACCTTAGAATTACAAGATAAAACCTAACATTTACATCATATAAGCCTAATAACATAACAGCATTTAAAGAATAACAACATTGAACGATTACAATTACATAATATCATCTAACAATATTATCAAATAACCTAACAGCAACCTAACACAACCTAAAATAAAATCATACAACATAACAACAACATAACAGAACATAAGAATCACATTAGAGCAACTTTGAATGATCAATTTTTTTCCTAGCCACCACTATAACCGCCAGTGCAGCATAGAGAGAGACAGGACAGAGAGAGAGAGAGGAGACAGAGAGAAATACAGGACAGGGAGAGAGTGAGGGCAGAGAGAGAGACAGGACAGAGAAAGGGAGGGGACAGTGAGAGACAGGAGAGAGATACAGGACAGAGAGGGAGTTAGGGCAGAGAGAGACAGGACAGAGAGAGAGAGGGGACAGAGAGGGGGACAGAGAGGGAGACAGGAGAGAGATACAGGACACAGAGAGAGAGAGAAGACAGAGAGAGATACAGGACAGAAAGATAGACAACACAGAGAGAGGCAAAAGAAAAGCAATCAAGATATCAGAAAAAATAAATAAAAAGCATGCAATACAGTAAAAAGAAAAAAAGAGGTGGGAGAATACATAATTTTGGGAGAAGAATGTAAATATTGTAATTTTTTATAAAAAATGTTTTCTACACAGAAATGTGATCTATAATCATTTTTGCTAATTGTATGCTTTTGCTTGTAACCACACTACTTGGTATTGCCAACAGTTTATTCTTCTCCTTTACCTTTATTTAAAAAAAACATTTTTTTCAATGCTATCAGTCTCAGATCCACATAAGATAATAACTAACAAAATTTACGGTGCTTGAAACAAGTAAGACCATATTTAAAATAAAATAGGAAATATTCTTAAATGACACATTCCCATGGCTTGAAATTTTATTGCCACGTCATTTTTGACGGGCAAGTCGCTAGTATTTATATAGTGATTGTAATATTTTGTATTGTATATTATATATTATACCAAAATTCACTTTTTCACTTTTATCTCGATTTTGTTCAAGATTGTATTAGTTAACACTATTTAACTTTCTTCAGAAGTACTATTTCAATCTAAAAATTACTATTATAAACCCTTAATTATTTACATTTACTGATGAATAGCAAATATATTCACCGGATATCCACTCTTTCACTAGCAATAAAAATTTCACTCACATTCATTAGTTGTCACACATTTATTCACACACAACAACTACCGTGTTTATCGGCGTATAACATGCACTTTTTTTACCTGAAAATAGGGGGCAAATGATAGGTGCGTGTTATACGCCGATATTCCCTCCCCCCTCCTCATCCTCAACCTCCCTCCTCATTCTAAACCCCCCTCCGCATTCTAAACCCCCCTCCTCAACCTAAACCCCCCTAAATAGCTCCCCCTCACTTACCTGCTTCTGCTCCGGCCTCCGCTCTGCTCCTTGACCCGGTGACGTCACATGCGCGGTAGCACGCCCCTTCATTAGCATATACCGGGTATTTTAATTTTTATAGCTGCTGTATAAATTCACATACAAAGTTTAATATTATAATTGGAAATATATCTAATACAATCTACAAGCTATAGGTTTGGAACATCTATATATATTAGGGGATAGAATCAAACAGGTACAATCTTATAATTTTAATTAATTTTATGTTAGTATGAGATCCACATAATATATGCCACTTAAAGTTTCCTTTTTAATATTGATTTGGGGGTTTTCAAATATTTAAATATTCTTATAATTTCAAGCAGGGTGAATATTTATCAATCTGCAACTGTTACTTTATTTGATAAATTATTTAATCAAACCATCTGAATTGTTTGGGTAAAGATAGCTCTGCAAAATACAGTTGGCATCTGTTACAATCAATTGAAACAAACCTCTATATAGCAATTCATTTTTGGATGAGAGTATCAGTATGACAACTGTATCAGTAAGTAGATACTTTTGGTTTCATTGTTCATTTACACATTTCATCATCTATTGCTTAGCGTAGCTCAATTGCAGTCTACAGGCGTAATGGATTCAGACGTAGTCCATCAGCGCAGCCCATTCACATCTAAGGACATCTATCTATCACATATATAGTTGTGAGCATTGCAAATTGTTGCTAACGCTTGCGGGCTCGGCCCGTAGCACTTTGGAAAGGAAAGCTGGACTTCGGAAAAAAAAATTACGACCCGCGGGACATATAAAAAAAAAATTCAGTGGTTGAAAAAAATGCAAAGTTAACGACAGAACCGCGCACATCTAAAAACACAAAAAACACACACAAAAAAAAAGGGGAAAAAAACACCACACGCAGCACAGGGGGACAGCCAAGACATCTGTGAGTGAGGTTGCACGCAAATTTAAGTCGAATTTCACGAGTTTCGGAACTTAAAAATCGTCTTGCAGAGAAAAAAAAACGGTGGCCAAAAAAAAATCAAATTGAGGCCAAGCACGTCAAAATCAACAACGTACTCGGAACACTAACCCAAACTCAGTAATACTTCATGCGGCATGTACCACACATCTTGCGGCACGTAGCACATACAAAATCAAAGTCATTTTCTATGGAAGATGTAAGTACCTTGCACGGAATGGCAGCTGGAAAGCAAATTGGTGGCTAGAACACAAATTGCATTATAACGGTTTCTACTTCAGCTAACACTATAAATACTGCCAACTTTTTAGAATTGTCTCCATTTCTCCTCGGGCGATGAACAGTGTGACTGTACATTTCACTGGTGGTGTTACTTCTGAAGCAACTTGATTATCACTTTAGAAGTAAAAAACCTGCAAATTACAGCAAATAGGTAAGCTATAATTAATTAATTAAATAATTAATAATAAAAAAAAGGGGTTTCTAATATTGTCAAAAACAACAATCTTAATGTACAGAAGTAATTTGACGACATTATTCATGTATAGTAAGATTTAAAAGACAGGTACATGTTTAGGTGGGGTTAAATGGTGTAATTTTTTCCACATTTTTCTCATTTTCCACAGACTCTGCCTGAACAGCATCACTGACTAATTTGCAGCACTGCACAGTGTAACACAGACTGTAAATTCTGCAGAAATTTCCAGACAACAAATTAAACCCAACAGGTAATGTACAAAAATACATTTGTTTAATCTAATTTGGGCCTTCAATCATACAGACCTTCTACCCCGGTTCTCCCACTTAACGCCTATACTCACGCACCCACTAGCTCCGGCAGGTATTTCACAGGTTTCCCGGCAATGGTGGAAGAATAACAAACTTGATAGATTGGGTAACTGGATGAGAGACGGTCGGGTGTTAACATTCGAGACTATGAGAGACGAATATGACAGCCCCCTATATGAGCATTATAACTTTTGCAGATTGAGGTACTTTGTGGATAGGCTACGTAGGTGTGATAGGGGAATTATACGGGGTCTTCAATACCCCAAAAACGTTAGCCAAAGATAAATATATGAGGGAATGGGAAAAGGATGTAGCCAGAAACTGGGAGATTGAGACAACGGGAGACTTCCTGGGCCAATCTCATGAGGGGATCACTAAATTATAGTTTATTAGAGACATCAATTAAAGGCCTTCATTGCGCGTACATTACCCCGGATCGACTAGCTAAATGGAGTAGGACGGAAAGTCTGAGGTGCTTTAGATGATGCTCAGAGCTGGGCTCTTTTTACCATACTTGGTGGAGCTGCCCAAAGGTTCAGCAGCTATGGACGGCAGTGGGTGGCTTGGTGGATAATATATTTGGACATCATATTAAAATAACCCTGGAAGCTAGTCTACCGGGGATGCCGGTGGCTTCCCTCTCTGCCCCCTATAACAGACTCTTACAATTTATCTTTTTAGCGACAAAATCACATATAGCCAGGAGCTGGAAGAAAAAGACACTAGAGATAGGGGCAGTTTGGGCTAAGATTCACTACATAGCGGTTAATGAAAGGATTTCCCATTCGCTGTCGGATTCAATCTCCAAGTACTTGGAAATTTGGGGTCCCTGGATAGAATACACAGATATCAAGATCCCTCTACTATAATGAAAGGGGAGGAGGAGGGAGGGGCACCCTCACTTTCTCACCAGGGAACAGGGAGGGCTGGAGGCCGGAGGGGAGAAACCGGGAGAGGAGCTGCATCGGATTGGAGAAGACAGACAGGTATGATAGGATGGAACAACAGCAGGATTGAGATGGAGAAGTGTTATCCAGAGATGAAGGCTTAAATATGGATGTGTCAGGTAGAATGTTTTAGTTTGGTTGGTTAAGTTAACTGGTGTACAAGTTATTAAGCGACTCTTCCTTAATATTAAAGAAAAGATAATAAAAAAATTTTTTAAAGGGTGAAAAGAAACGAAAAACAAACAAACAAAGAAAATAGTAATGTATTTCTCTAGAGGTGAATGAGCTAGTTAATGGATAAAGTTAGGGCTTTTATAATATCTATATAGACCCCTAAGTCATAACGTGGAGTTTCAAGAACTACTTGGAAGATTCTCCGGATGAGATAGTAACGGAAGGAGAAGGGAGAAAATAAATAAATAACCAAAGAATAGTATAGGTCACTGATAGATTTAGGAATACATGCTTATATGGCCAAGAAAGGCCCGGTATAAATCCATTTATTGGTTTACCAATAATAGCACGGAGGAAAATATAGAAAAAAAAGGAGGAGGCAGGATACAAGTATAAGGTATCAGGATTGATGTTGGTGCTATGTTTTATTACGCTCATTATTGTACAATTGTTTGCACTTTGTATTCCTGCAATAAAAACAATAAAAAAAAAATATATACATTTGTTTAACAAAAATACTATGTTATTTCAACATTTGCATCTCTGTCTGTCATTTTCAACAGACACTACCTGAAGAGTGTCACAGGATAATTGGCAGCAGGGGAGCCTCTGCAAATTCAAGACAACAGGTACAGTATAACAAATAAAAAAAATATATGATCTATCCTGTTTGGTGTACGCCAATGTCAAAACGCACTGCAACCTAACTAACCCTTTAAGCCAAACCCCATAACCTACACTCCTAGTGCCAACAGTGACGCACACAACAGATAATAGCACAAAAAAAAAAGATACCCTAAACCCTGAATGCAAACAGTGGGGCACACAAAACAGAGTACTACAACAAATGTTGTTAACACATATAAAATGGAAGAATATATTCTGATTTGTGTGCACCAACCTCTAAGCCTAACCCCATAACCTAAAACTCTAATGCCAACAGTGACGCACACAAAACAGGATTTTACAACAAATGTTCTTAAAACATAATAAATAGAAGAAGCTATCTGGTTTTCTATGCACCACTGTCTAAACCTAAACCTCTCCGAATACATACAAAATGGAAGTATATATCCTGTTTTGTATGGTCTTAGTACAATCAAGTACTGCTGTTTACACAAATAAATGGAAGGCCCTATCCTGCTTTGCATCTGCCTTTGTAGAAACGTACTGCAACCTAACTAACACTCTAAACCTAATCCCATAACCGTAAACCCATAATAACAACATTGCCGCATGCAAAACAGTATACCCCCCCAAAAAAGGGGTACCCTAACCCCTAATGACAATAGTGGTACACACAAAACAGAAAACGACAATGCTGTTAACATATAAAAAATGGAAGGATATATACTATTTTGGGTGTGCAACCCTCTAAGCCCAACTCCATACCCTAAACACCTAATGACAACAGCAGCGCACAAAAAACATGACTAAACCCAAAATGACAACACTTCCACACACAAAACAGGATAACACAAGAAATGCTGTTAACATATATAAAATAAAAGGACCTATAATGTTTGCTGTGTGCTTTTCACAGAATAGACTGCAACCTAACTAATCTGCTAAGTCCAGCCTCATAAAGCTAACCCCATAATGCAAACAGTGGTGCACACAAAACAGGATAGGAGAATAAATAACCAAAACAAAAATAAAAAATTATAAAAAATAAATAAAAAAAGGAGCAAAAGGACTAATGTACTACTTTTATTTACAGATTAATATGGCACATACTGAAAACAAAGAGGAAAAGAGAATACGTCAAACTAGAGAACATCAAAAAACATGGGCAGATCAACAGACGCTGGAGCAAAAGGAAATTTGACGACAAAATGAAAGGGAGAGACTCGCAATCAAAAGACTATCAGCTGACAAACTAACATCCAAGTCCAAGAAGGCAACTAAAAAAACTAAAAAAATTAGAAAATGTTCCTGAACAATCTGATAAGAATTCTAATGATGATTTAGAGAGTCATATTGATTTATGATCTCAGACTTGTCCTTTACTTAAATCTTTAACAGTAGAGTTTCATAATTGGGGTATTATGAATATTGTCTTGTCAGTTTTGTGGGACTTATCATTTCCAACAGGAAAGACCCAGAGATGGCCAGTTTGTTAGTTGCTGTCAAAAAGCACGGTAAGACTTCCACAAAGATAACACTTCCCAACCTATTTAATGTTAATTATGACTGAGCCTACTTTCCCTAATTACCAATATTTCAAAACAAACATACAATCGTATAATAGTGCCATATCCTTTGCATTTATGGGTGCAACATTAGCTGCTAAAAAGACAGGACATGGCCCTTACTGTTTCAAAGTACCAGGACAAATTTACCATCGTACTTCTCATTTACATCCAGAAGAAGGGGAGCAAAGAAAATGTGTACGTGTCAGAAATAATATTTCCATGCTGGAATTTAAAGTGTCTCAAACTGCCATTCGGGATGAATTTAATCCCATTTTATGTGGTGGAAAACTGACACAACAATGGATCATTGATTCATATTTGCAAGTTGAGGCACATATTTAAAATGTCATAAAATATCAACAAGATAAACTACGTGTAGAACAGTATTGTGGACTGTGGATTATGTCGCTGAGGTAGATACAAACAGAGATCTTGCAGCTGGTAAAGCCATCATTTTACCTTTTTCATTTTAGGGATCTCCTTGCAATATGTGAGAAAGATACAATGATGCCATGGCTATTGTAACTAAATTTGAAAAAATATTTACATGTAATCCACAATGGCCAGAGATTGTACAGAATCTGCTAATTGGACGAACTGCTTCCGATAGATCAGATTTAGTGGAAAAATCAAATTAACTGAATTAATACAGTGCCTTGCAAAATTATTCACCCCCCTTGACTTTTTACCTATTTTTTTACATTACAGCCCTAAATTCAATGTTTTGTTAATCTGAATTTTATCTCATGGATCAGAACACAATAGTCTAAATTGGTGAAGTGAAATGAGAAAAATATATACATAAAACTCTTTTTTAGAAATAGAAAACAGAAAATTGTCATGTGTGTATGTATTCACCCCCTTTTATTATGAAGCCCATAAAAAGCTCTGGTGCAACCATTTACCTAATTAGTGAAATGATGTCCACCTTTGTGCAATCTAAGTGTCACATGATCTGTCATTCATATACACACCTGTTTTGAAAGGCCCCAGAGGCTGCAACACCAAAGCAAGAGGCACCACTAACCAAACACTGCCATGAAGACCAAGGAAATCTCCAAATAAGTAAGGGACAATGTTGTGAGAAGTACAAGTTAGGGTTAAGTTATAAAAAAATATCCAAATCATTGATGATCCCCAAGAGCACCATCAAATCTATCATAACCAAATGGAAAGAATATGGCACAACAGCAAACCTGCCAAGAGACAGCCGCCCACCAAAACTCACGGACCAGGCAAGGAGGGCATTAATCAGAGAGGCAGCACTGAGACCTAAGGTAACCCTGGAGGAGCTGCAGAGTTCCACAGCAAAGACTGGAGTATCTGTACATAGGATGACAATAAGCCTTACGCTCCATAGAGTTGGGCTTTATGCAGAGTGGCCAAAAGAAAGCCATTACTTTCAGCAAAAAACAAAATGGTACATTTTGAGTTTGCGAAAAGGCATGTGAGAGACTCCCAAAATGTATGGAGGAAGGTGCTCTGGTCTGATGAGACTAAAATTTAACTTTTCGGCCATCAAAGGAAACGCTCTGTCTGGCGCAAACCCAAAAAATCCCATCACCCAAAGAACACCATCCCAGTGGCAGCATCACGCTGTGGGGATGTTTTTCAGCAGCCAGGACTGGGAAACTGGTCAGAGTTGAGGGAAAGATGGATGGTGCTAAATACAGGGATATTCTTGAGCAAAACCTGTACCACTCTGTATGTGATTTGAGACTAGGACGGAGGTTCACCTTCCAGCAAGACAACGACCACAAACACACTGCTAAAGCAACACTTGAGTGGTTTAAGGGGAAACATGAAAATGTGTTGGAATGGCCTAGTCAAAGCCCAGACCTCAAGCAAATAGAAAATCTGTGGTCAGACTTAAAGATTGCTGGTCACAAGCGCAGACTATTGAACTTGAAGGAGTTGGAGCAATTTTGCAAGGAGGAATGGGCAAAAATCCCAGTGGTAAGTTGTGGCAAGCTCATAGAGACTTATCCAAAGCAACTTTGTTACCGTATATACTCGAGTATAAGCAGAGTTTTTCAGCCCCCCTCGAGTCACACTGTGTCTCTTCCCCCCGTGTCTCTCCCTCCCCTGCATCTCTTCCCCCCCTCTCCCTCCCCTGTGTCTCTTTCCCTCCCTCTCCCTCATGTCTCTTTCCCTCCCCCTCCCTTATCATCATCCTCCTCATCCTCCCTCCTCAACCCCCCTCCTTATTCCTCCTCATCAACCCCCCTCCTCATCCCCCTCCTCATCCCCCCTCCTCATCTCTTTACCACTCTCTAATTACCTCCCCCTCTTCCTTTCCCCTCTCTTACCTTCTATCATCAGCTCCTCCGGTCGTCTGCACCTCTTCCGGCTGTGTCAGGACACAGCATATGCTAATGATGGGGGGATGATGAGGGAGGATGAGGAGGGGGATTGAGGAGAGAGGATGAGGAGAGGAGTTGAGGAGGGAGGATGAGGAGGGGGGTTAATGACACAGTTTGTGACACATTTCATTTAGCTGCGCGTCACAGAAACTTCCTGCCTGATGATACAGAATGGGAAAGATGTCTAGAAGAAGCAGCACTGTGTCAAATGCCAGATGAGAGAACAATTTGCATTAATTTTCATCTTCTTAAATGCTCCAAATGCATTAGCTTTGTGGGGCAAATTTAAAACAAATATGTCTGAAGACTTTTTGCAACGATACAATGAGCCTATTGCAGAATTAAAATCTCTTGGATTAAATTGTGCAAATTTTAATCGGACAGATCCAGGACTCATAGATGAAATAAACTTTGAAGACTATGACACTCAGCTTCAAAACAAAATAACTCAAGAAAAACTTGCAACTTTAAATACATTACAATTGCAAGCATTTAACACCATAAAAACTGCACTAGAGGATGACTTTCTCAAAGAGCGTTATTTCTATCTAGATGGACCTGGTGGGTCAGGAAAAACGTATCTATATAATTTATTGATGAGTTTCGTTCACTCACAAGGTCAAATAGCACTGCCATTTGCAACAACTGGAATTGCCACACTTTTGTTAGAAGATGGAAGAACTGTGCATAGTGGATTTAAACTGCCAGTTCCCATTCTGGAAACATCAGTGTTGGATATTTGAATGACATCTTTACAAGCAAAAAAAAAAAAGAAAAGTAAATTAATTATAATTGATGAAGCTTCAATGATGTCATGCCATGCGCTACAATGTATTGACATGGATAATGATTTGCCTTTTGGTGGAAAGGTGATGTTGTTAGGTGCAAACATTACCTGTTGTTGTCCATGAACTACAAGAAAAAAAAAAAACAAGTGAAAAAAACAAAACAAAACAACAACAATAAATAATAGGCAAAATTAAAAGTCTGCTGGGCTCTTTTTAAGGGAACCACTTCGACATACAAAACAAAAATAGATTGGAATATCTTCAAAGTGACTTTTGCCAGATTGGCCCCACAAAACAGTTACCTAGCATTTTCTTAAATTTCCTTTTTCAAAAAGTTGTTTCATTGTATGTAATTAAGGGTTCATGTTAGCAGGAGGATGATCATTTGATCTAAAATTCAAATGTTTAATTACTTAGAGAGTATTGATCCAGGGAGTTATCCAATCGACAGTTAATGGGGTCACAAAGGAATAAAAAAAAATGCCCACTTTGAAACAATTGACCAAGTTTCACTGTTTTTGTTTTTTTGTTTGCCTTCATCTGGATTCAATATTCAAGATCACTGTATTTTTTTAGTTTAAATGTTATTACATTACGCTAATGTTTGCATTGTATTTTCCAAGGTTTGAAAAGTTGTTTCATTGGATGTTATTAAGGGTTTTTGTCGGTAGGAGCAAATTAATTTATTCAAAATTGAAATGTATAATTAAATAGAGAGGATTCATCCAGGGAGTAATCGATCGCCAGTTACTCGGGTCAGGAAGGAATTCAATTTTCCCCCTTTGATACAATTGGCTAAGTTTCAATGGGTTTTTATTTTCTGTTTGCCTTCCTCCGGATTCAATACCTATGTGCTTTACCAGTAGTTCAACTACAAGTTGCATGTTAAGAACCATTCTGTAATGGTTTAAAATACGAATTCATACAAAGTTGACCTATTGTTATGTTACTCATACATAGCTCAGAATATTTTTTTTTAGTATTGTTAAACATAATTGGTTGAACACTGTTTCCAATATAAGTTGCATATTACAAAGCTTTATGTAATGGTTCACAATACGTATTCATACAAATTCATCCATTGTTATATTATTACTGAATACATGACAATTAAAAAGGTTAATATGGTTTAACAGTTGTTGAAATACAAGTTGAATGTTAAAAAAATAAAAACAATTATTATAATTGTTGTACTTCTTTGTAGTTAACAAAAAGGTTAAGAGTGTCAGAGACTCACATTGTGTGGCAAACAGCATTCCCAGCTTTAACATTTTATTGACCGTCATTTTTTGACGGGCAAGTCTCTAGTATATTTTATACTTTACAGCGAGTCGATTGCAAGTGCTCACTGTAGTCCATTCAGATGTAGCTTACATGATATGTGCAAATAGCCAATCATGCTTTCTTTACATATCATCAATAATAAGTATATATGAATTGCCCAATTCTATGAATGAACTGCATACTGTAACATGAGTGAAATCTGTAATTTATAATGATGTTGGCACGATGGAGCAGTGGTGCAATCCGTTTGGGTGCGGTGCCTCAGAGTATTTCACTCATATTTAAGGATGTAATCAACCAATTGTGCCCTATTTTCACCCCAGTTACAAATAACTTATTTGGCCACAGATTATATTATGTCCATTTGCGGAGGTGGAGGCTCTAAGCCGCCTCACAAGCGGTTACAAACAGCCACATAAGCGGGACTTTGAAAAAATACACGCATTGACTAAATACGGACATACACAAAAAAATACGAGCCGCGGGACTTAGAAAGAAAAAATGACAGACTTACACTAAAAAAATACAAGCTGCGGGACATAGAAAAAAAAACATTATGGACATTAACGGCTGAACCACGCGCAGCGGAAAACATAAAAAAAACAATAAATACACACAAAAATGAAATAAAAACCTTAACCACAGCAAGGAAGGCACCCCGGACCTCTGGAATTGAGGTTACACCTCAATTTAAGTCCAATTTACTGAGTTTCGACACTCGAAAATCCCCTAAGCGAGAGAAAATATGGCCGCCGATAAAAACGAGGCTATACGACCCCTAAAGTCGCAAAACACCACCAAGCACATATGGCTTTTCCAAAAAGCTGTACGAGGTACAAGATACACTTTTAGCAAGGACGCTAAATCATCCACACCAGCGTACCACATACAAATTTGCCGCCATTTTACAACATTAACTTACACAATGCGGAAGTACACAGCTACACTAACGGCTTCCCCTGGCACACGCAGCCTATTTACACTACACACTGCACACATTGCTGACACACCTCGGCTCAACAACACTGCAAATCTACATTGTATGAAACAGATTGTCAGCTCTTCAGGACAATGCTTCCTGCATATATTACTTACAAACAGGTAAAGTATATTAATTTATTACTTATTTAATTAGCATAAAAAAACACTATAGCAATAAACGCAAAAGCCATTCACCGCGCGCCTCACAACGAGCGCCAACGATGCTCATAGCACAGAAACTACACCAGGGGACAGCTTTCCAATAAGCGCAAAAAATACATCAGCGCCAATCTTACAATGACAGCAAAAGCGCCTCTGATAACAAAAAATACAACAACCAAGAGGCTCGCAATGAGCGCAGAAGGATCTCAGACCACCCAAAAAATTACTGTCTGTGGCAAACAGCATTACCTGCCTTACAATTTTATTGCCCCATAATTTTTGACGGGCAAGTCGCTAGTTTATTATAATTGGTAAAGGGACATGGAACACAACTGTTTTTATCAAGCATTTTTAAATATTATAAAATCGGGTTTTGAACATTGCAAAAGTAGTTTTTTTTGAAAAATATAATCTTAAACCTGTTTAAACTTCATTGTAACTAAAAGGAATTGCAGGACAGGACATACTTTAGTCGGTAGAGCTAATTGGCTGGTAGAGGCAAGCCTCCAAGAAAAGTTATTTTTTTGTGTGCTGACATCTTTATTTGAAAATAGGAAAAAAACACTCATTATCAAATACCCTCTTTCTGGTGCAAAACAAATATTTCCCTGTCTCTTTAATAAATTACTGGCTGTGTGTATTTTTATACATTATAAAAGAATGTTTCCCATTATCAGGTATAATATTTTAAAGACTATAATATACATATGGAACCTCAGTGACCTTAAATACAAATATTTTTGATGTTTGTATTAGGTGTTAGTGAGCGAATTGCATCATGTATGTATACAATTAGGTAATGATCTGATATTTATTATAGATTAATTTCTTTTAATTTATTGTAATTATAATATTTTAAAAAAATAAGTTGTCTAATTCTTATAGGAACTACATCATTTCATGAGTCTAAACAAATCAATATCCAAGACACTGGTACTCAAGATAAGCTAATTTGCTTTTAGTGCACATTTCATGGTATGCTTCTGATCAAATACAAAGCTGCACGGATAGTGTTTCACACAGGAATTCTCACTAAATCCTATTTCCAGATGTCCAGGGGTGGAATAATGTGATTTTCCTGCTTTCCATATCTTTTTTAACATACAGTAACTAAGTCACAAATAATTAAATTATATGTTTTATTTTTTCCTATATACATGCATTTAAATTGCGAATAAACTAAATACCACTGTGTATATTTTATATATATATATAAATATATATATATATATATATATATATATATATATATATATATATATATATATATATATATATATGTATATGGTATAGAACACATATACATCCCAGTTCATGTTTGTGAAGTAAACAAAAATGTTTGGATCAATATCCAATAGTTTATCAGTCATATGTGTGTGTGTGTATATATATATATGTATATATATATACATATAGCAAATAAATAGTACATTTGTGTTCAATGTCCTTAACCATTTTAAACATGGCTTCCTTTAAGCTTATGCCCGCTGCATTACACAGCTTTTATGCAAAGCCAAGGGTGGCTTATACACAAACTGGGAATCCTACCCATGGATAACCATTTCAAGGTTACTGCTTATCATCATCATCAGTGTGGAGCAGGATCCCAGCTTGTGTTGTGGACCTTATGAGTAGGTAGTTCACCACAACAATCATTTAATATATGGTGGGCAAAAGAGCGATAGAAGCCCTCCACCGTACAGTAGTACGGTATATAAATAATACATTTGTGTTCACATTTGAATACCTAAAGCAAGTTAAAAAGTTTGCTTTCTGCTCAGAATTCCACTAAATACCGTTATTACACTGCACTCTGGGAAGCTGAGTAGTGACATGCAAATGTGCCAACAAATGCCTTGGTCTTCAATCCTTAACCATTTTAAACATGGCTTAACTGAAGAATAATCACTGTTAAAACATTTCTGAGATCAACTCATTCCATTCCATTCCAAATGCAATACACTGACCTAGACAAATGGAGAAAGCAGGTGATTAACTGCAGTTGACTAACTGTTATTGTAACATTAAATACCCATTGATAAATCAATTAATTCAGTGGTTAGGATTTGTTGCTTTCACCACTGCAACCTGGGCTTGATTCCAGTCAGGAGAACCAAAAGGTCACACCACCTTAAAGCCAAGCAGGGTTGGTCCTGATCAGTACTTGGCTGGGAGACCACCTAGGAAAACCAGGAGCTGTATGCTGTGGCCCATTGGAGAAGGAACTGGCAACCCATCTCTGCTATAAAAATTAAGTAGATCAGCATGACCGTAGACATATAAATGTGTGTGTGTTATGGTCTATGAGGTCACAGAGAGTCAAACACAACTGTACGACAAAAAATAACACTTCTCGTACTCATATGAAAACCTGAACTACCCTTGACTAACGGGGTATAAATATGTGTGACTTACATCCTGGCACCCACCAATAATGGAATTGTGCAAATTAATGACATACTGGCAATTTAAAAAAAGAACAGTATAGTTTGCAAAAGTGATAATTAATTCAAATTTGGTGAAAGCAAATTTTCATGAACAACTAACACAAAGGTTTTTCAGTGGTGTTTGTAACATGTTCACCTCTAATTCTCCAGTATACGCAGAATTGTCAAATAAATCATATATCCCTTAATTTAGGGAACAGTTTCTATATACTACATACTGATTTTTCTTTTACGTCCCCATTCACCAGTCTATTTCACCCTTTCCCTCTGTGACATCATTCAAGGATTTTAAAACAATTTTTCATAGATATGCTTTGTAATATAGCCCGTCTGGTATGAATTATGAAATATCCTTTTAAGTTTTTTCTTTTTCACTCTTTTGTAGTAACAAATGTTCTCTTTATAACTTACCTCATTTCTTTCCTTACACAGACTCTTCTTAAGGCTCGTTCAATGAACTTTCACACATTTCCCCTGGTTTAATAAATATCTCACATAACCCTCTCATTAAATGTATGTGTAATCCTTTTATCTTTCCCAGGGGATAAAACTATTTATTTGTTCATATAATTTAAAAAACTAAGTTTAGAATATAAAGTATCAGTGGAGGAGCTAGTAACTTGAGGGCCTCAGTGCAAAATCACTGGGGTGTCCTCTTACAACTTCTCTGTAGAAAGTAGGTGCCTATATCACCATTCTATAAAAATAATTATCAGCCCCATTCCCCAAATAAATTACGATAAATGTCCCCCTTTGCTCCAGCAGTAGTTCCTCCACTACAGAGTGTGTTTTAATTTGTTCTCTTTTGCATAGGTAGCAAGAAAATACAGAAAAGTTATTTTTTTCACAGTTTCAAATAATATTACATTACAAGTGTATTATGTGACAATGGCAGAAACGCCAAAAAGAGAAGTCCATGTAATTTCATGTGGAATTTAAGACATTTTAATTTACAACATAATGTATGAAAGTGAATGTAATATAGTCTTTTAAAAAATAAATCTTCAGCGGCCATTAATGTTGTCATAATGGATTTATTATGCAATAGAAAAAACTTTATCAGACAGAGAAAAAACATATTCTTCAGTGTATACTATTTTTAGGTACCTGTTTCATTAATTTATTACATAAAAAAGTAAATTTAGGTTAAGAGCATGTTGGTGGAAAAGTATAAGTAGAGGTAGTTGATGAATTAAGGAAAGGAAGAGGTAGAGGCTGAGGCATGGTAGGTATATAAAATAGGAAAAGGGACACGTGGTAAGAATAAAAGAGGTAAAACTTTTTTTTTTATTTCAATAATTTTTATTGACTCACAAAGGTTGGAAAGTTACAACAGTGTATATAGAGTGCAGTCTCAGTTTAAGGAAACATAACAAAAGTAAGTACCCTATTTTTCGCCGTATAAGACGCACTTTTTCTTCCCCAAAACTGGGGGCGGGGGGGGGGGGGAGTTGGTGCGTCTTATACAACGAATGAATGCATGCAAAATGTGTAAACTGCCTCTTTCAACCCCTCTTGATCCTCTCCCCCTCCTGATGTATTTTTGTTTGATTCAGAATATTTTTTTCTTGTTTTCCTCCTCTAAAAACTAGGTGCGTCTTATGTGCAGGTGCGTCTTATATGGCGAAAAATACTGTACATAATGCACCTGCTATGCAATAAGACCTTATTAATGGCTGCCCTATTGCAATCTCTTCGTGAGCCACACCATCAACAATTTTCCATTTTCTAATAACAAGTAAAAACAAGAAAAGCAAAGAAAAAGAAAGAAGAACAAAGAAAAACAACAAACAACTTTACATTAGTAATAATTTAAAGACTAAAACTAACCAAGATCAGAGAGATAAAATTCAGGCTCAGATTTTCTCTTTTCCAAAAGTATCTGCACCCCAATATGGGGCAAGGTAGGCTATGTCAGACTCCAACAGTATTGGATTCTTGTGTCTCTCTAAGACAAACCCCCCCCCCCCCCATCCCCAGCCCACCCACAGGTGCTGCTCCCATCAACTTACGTTTTTGCCCGGTCTCCAGCGAGGGTGCCCCGCCATGCACCATCCGTCCACTACCGCTCCAGACTCCCCCCCCCCCCCCCCCAGCCCGCCTAGTGTTACTCTATCCCGGGTCAATGTTGTGGTTGGAAGCTATGCAGGGTTCCCAGATAGTCAGGAAGCTGGCGTAAGTATCCGAAGCTAGGTGCATACGTTTTTCGTTAATCATAATAAAGTTTATTTTATTTATGATCTCTCAAGCATAAGCTAGGGTTTTTCCACTTACTGGCAATATGGCTTTTTACCGCCAGGAATATGGACTGAAGTAACCTATACTGGGACCATATACAGTAAAGGGGGTATTAGTCCCAAGAAACAAGTTTCGATGGAGGGGGTTATTTGAGTAAGGCAGAGTTTTGAGGCTATTCGGGTTGTTTCGGACCAGATTTCCTGAGCCTTAGGGCAGGTCCACCATATGTGGATGAAGGTCCCCGTCTCTGGGCATCCCCTAAAACAAGTGTCAGGCTCTTGAGGGTTCATCCTGTGGAGTCTTGCCTCGGTAATGTAAGTCCTATGAAGTACTTTTAGCGAAGTTTCCATCAAGCTGTAATTATAGGAACCTCTCGCTAGTCTCTGGCTAATGCGTCCCCATTTTTAGAGGTCCCATGTCTGGCCCAGGTCCTCTTCCCATTTTGTCAAGGGCTTAGGTTTACTATTATTCAGCAGGCTATTGAATTTCTCGTATATCAGGCCTAGAGTGCCTTTAGATAGCGGGGCATCTGTGCACATGCAAAGTCCTCCTCGGGGTCCATTTAAAGTGACTAAACATATAAAAGATGAAGTGCTCTTTTAGGGGGAGATCAAAATTATCCCTAAGGTGCTCAAAGCCAATGTGTTGGCCCTCCTTGAACCAAGCCCCTATCCTATCCAACCCGTGGGAGGTCCACCAGCCTTTAGAGTCATTCGGGAGGTCCTTTGCAAAGAGGGGAGAGGTGGTAATAGATAGGAGCAGATAGAGGTCAGGAGTCAGGTGCCGTTTTGAGTTCGCCCAATCCCAGCATCCCAGGGATAGTTTGATCATGGGGTTGTGGTAAGTATGTGGCTGGCTGTGAGACTTCGGTAGCCATACTACCGTGTCCCATCCCTGAGGTTGTAGCTGCTGGTTTTCTATTGTTACCCAAATGGGCTGGTGTATCATGGAGTGCGCTTGGGGCAGAAAGGAGATCTGGGCCGCCCTATAGTAGAGCTTAAGATAGGGACATGAGAGTCCACAATTACCCTTATGTCTAAACATAGTGAGTTTCGGGATTCTAGGGGTTTTATTTCGCCATATGAACCTCATAATTTCCCTTTGTAGGTTGTCCAGGTCTTTGATGGGAACTTTAACTGGTAGTGATCTGAAGTAGTATAGGATTCTAGGGAGCACATTCATCTTGACCGTGTGAATTCGGCTGGACCAGGAGATGCAGAATTTATTCCATCTCTCCCTGCCGGCTGCTAATTCTTTGAATAGGGATGGGTAGTTGGCCCGGTAAGTGTCCGCAATATTGGGGATCATTTTTATTCCTAGGTATTTTAAGTGATTTTTGGGCAAGTGACAGTTGAATGAGTTCTTAAGCCCCTCCCTGTCGGGTTGTGGGAGGTGGAGCCCTATAATTTCCGATTTATCCTTGTTAACTCGCAACCCTGAGATAGAGTGGAATTTATCTAACACTTCCATGAGGGCCGTAGTGGACGTGAGTGGGCGGGTTAGGGTGCACAGTAAGTCATCTGCAAAAAGACAGCACTTGTATTCTTGGCCACCCAATTGTAGACCCTGAATCGCTGGGGAGGCCCTAATGCTCTGAGCTAGCGGCTCCATGGCCAGGGCAAATAGGAGTGGGGAAAGAGGGCAGCCCTGTCTAGTCCCCCTTTGAATGTTTAATAGCGAGTTCACTGGGCCGGGGAGTTTCAGAGTGGCTTGTGGGGACTTGTAGTATGTTTTAAGAAGATTTAGGAAGTTTCCTCTAATACCGAATTTCTTTAAGACTGCGAATAGATATGGCCATTCTAACGAGTCGAATGCCTTCTCGATGTCTAAGGCTAGGGTGCAAAGAGGGGTTCTTGAGTGGTTGGCTAGGTTTATAATATTCAGCACTCTCCTGATGTTGTCCCCCGCCTGCCTATGAGGGATGAAGCCTGCTTGGTTTTTGTGGATTAGTTTGGGCAGGAAGCCGGAGACCCTGTTAGCCAACAATTTGGCCAGGATTTTAATGTCCCCATTAAGCAGGTAAATAGGACAATAATTCTTAACCTCCATAGGATCCCCCCCCCCCCCCCCCCCCCCCCACCCTGCCTTGGGAAAGAATACCAGATTTGCCTGATTAAGCTCCGGCGGCATCTGCTCTCCTTTCAGGATAGCATTGTACATTGAAACCATGTGAGGAGTCAGAACATCTGCAATTTTTTTATCCGGCCCAGGGGATTTGCCTAGTTTAAGAGATGTAATGGTGTATTTGACTTCCTCTTCTGTTACCTCTAAGTTAAGTAAATCTAGGTCTGTGTTTCCCAAAACCGGAAGGTCCAGCCCCCCAAGAAAGCCCATCAGGGAATCCCCATCCGCCCGTACCTGAGAGGTGTATATATCCTGGTAAAATGTTCGGAAGCTGTCCTGAATCCTAGCCTGGTTAATTGTGATTGAGCCTGATCTAGTCTTAATTTGGGTGACCCTTGATTGTTGGAATCTGGCGTTCAGCCTGTTGGCCAATAAGGGGCCCAGCTTATTCGCCTGTGCGAAAAATTTGCTCTGGGTTTTCCTTAAGGCCTTCCCTGTTTGAGCTGACAAGATGTTATCTAATTCTAGTCTAATCGTGTCAATCCGCTGACGACTCAGGTCTGACTGCTGTTGTTGGTTTTGTTTTTCTAGGTTGGTAAGTTCCTTCATCAGTAAGTTTTCCTTTTCTCTCACTTTTTTTTTATATGATGAGGCTAGCCTTATAAAGCTACCCCTTATAAATGCTTTATGCGTTACTCAGAACCAACCCACACCCGTGGAAGGGTTAGAGTTAGTGGAAACAGAGTCCCTCAGCTCTCTAGAAATTTGGTCTAGCACACTCGGGATTGAAAGAAGCCTATCATTGAGCCGCCATGTGTAAGGCAATTCGAAATTGGGGTTAAGATTCAGGCCTAATGTGACCTGACTATGATCTGACCATGGGCGGGGGACTATGTCCGAAAATGTGGCTTGCTCTAGTAATGTGGCGTCTATAACAAGTGTGTCAATACGCGAGAAGGACTTGTGTGTTGGTGAATAAAATGTGTATTCCCTCTCTTGAGGGTGTAGTCCCCTCCAAGCATCTACTAATCCCAGTTTCAGTAGCAGGTTTTTAATTTGTTTGATTTTGTCTGGGGGTCGTGACTCCCCCTGTTTTTTGGACCTATCCACTTCTGGGTTTAGCACCAGATAAAAGTCCCCCCCAATAATAACTTTGCCTGTGTCCTGGGAGTCCAACATCTCCATTAGATTTATAATAGCTTTATGGGGGGCCACCGTAGGGGCATAGACTGACACCAGGGTGAGCTGAGTGTTGAGCAGGGTGCCCGTAATAATCACAAAGTTACCTTATTTGTCGAATTTTTTGTGGGAAACTTGAAATGGGAAGTTTTTGTGGATCAATATCGCAGCACCTGCCCTCTTGTTTTTTTGCTAGAGGTGTAAAAGGTCGGATAGTCCTTAGGTAAAAAAGAGGGGGTCTTGCCCTGCACAAAGTGGGTCTCCTGGAGGAAGAGAACTGCAGGTCTTTCCTTCCTATAAGTAATCAAAGCTTTCCTTCTTTTGTTAATGGAGTTCAATCCTCTGACATTGTGGGTAGTGAATGTGTAGTGAGAGTTAGCCATGTGGGAGTGTGGAGGTCTGCAGGGACCCCGGTTGTGCTGTTACCCCAGTGTGTTTAGAGATGAGCCGGTTGCCAAGGATCTGCGCAGGCCAGGGCACCCCCCCCCCCCTGGAGAGACGGACATGCCAGACTGGAACACTCAATAGAGTATAATTCAATAAGCCACCTTTAGCTTCTCTGTAACTGGGCAAGCTGGTTGCCAGGGTACGCTTTGAGTCCTCTGCTTTGTTCAAAAGTGTCTCTGTGAGGTGGGTTAGGGTGCCTTCAGGTCCTCTTGTGGCTCTGATTGGGGCCCTCACTCCTCTGCACAATGCGTCTGTGAGCTCAGCATGCCCAGGGCTTGAAGAGTGGCAGATGTTCAGGGTGGTACTCCCCCCCCCCCCTTCAGGGGTCTCCCTGCCTGCACCTGGATCTCTGCAAGATGTTAGCACTATTGTTAGCCCCCGGAGCCTCTCGGTGTTGCGTCCTCCATCCAGGTAAAACTTTTTAAATGAAACAAAGAAATCTTAATTCTATGCCAATTTAAAATAACTAGTAGAGGGACTTTGAACACAACCCGTTGTTCACAATTGGAAAAAGTGATATCAGTGAAGCCAGCTAACGAGTAAAAAGGCAATGACAGAGGTATTGTATATGATGAATAGGTGTATATGGCAGGTACAGAATAGGTAACATTTTGATTTTGAAAGCAGAGCAGTTGAGACACAGAACACTTCAAACTACTAACATAAAAATATGATGAATATTTTAATAAAGTGAGTACCACAAACAAAATGCCAAAAGTGCTAAGATTACATGGGCATGGCCAATTTCTGCTTATGTTATTGATCAAACTAGTAATTTGAACTTTCCCCTGACAATGAGCCAATCAGTTGATCTATGAATGTACTAATACAGGAGCACAAATGTTTCCTCTAAGGGCAGTGCAGAAGATAGGTAGCATCATATGAATCTTTTGTATTTTTGTACATTTGCATGTAGCACTACCTGCAAATTGATTGCATGAGTAGGCATAGTTAACAAACAGTTTTCTGCTATCTCACTAGATAGAGATAACTTAATAGAGATAATGTTTGCAAGAATTGACTATTGAAATATAATATTCTCTGCCAGGAGTAGCTCCAGGACTGTGTGAGAAGAGAACACAGGTGAGCCAGACTTACTTCCGGGCAAGAAGACGCTATTCAGCACACAACGATACAGGCCAGAAGCAGATGGGAGCAGTCGCCGATATTGGGAGGAAAGTACTCTTCTGAGGGAGCGGTGCCTGATTGCCAGGGGTCGGTACAGACCGGGTGAGGCCCGAGAGGGGAGTGCAAGACGGCAAACCAGAAAAAGAGTTGCGACAGTGGAGATAAAGTGAAGGAGCAACAACGGAGTGAGATCTAAGTCAGAGGGAGAAGGAGGGAGGCAGAGAGGAGGAGAAGGCCTATCTAGTAAGAGCGGGAGGGGACATAAAGTGAGCAGTCAAAAACACATAGGAAGCTGCGGGTTCAGCAAGGGTCCCAGGCACATAAGGCAGGAGATTGCCCTCAGAGGTGGGAAGCAGAGCGGAAGCCAGTGGTTCCTTTATGATATACCACGAGTGGGCTTAAGCAGTAGAGATCTGTATAGACGCCATTACACTTTTTACACTTTTGGCAGGAAAGAAGCACCGCCATTTTAAGTAAAATCACACACAACAAATGGAGGAGAATAAATAACACAAGTCCCCAAGACAACTCAAGGCCTATAAGTGTCCAGGGCTTCAAGAGGGGTTTGCACCTCCAAAGATATTGAGATAAAGCTAACTTGGAGACAGATATCAAGAGAAGAACAGTAAGCAACAAGTACAAGTTGTTGGGACACGACAACATAATGGGGCTACACTACCTTTGCCAAATAATTGGTTAACACAGGAAGTAATCCAAAAGAGGTTGGAAAGAATAAATGTTAATAAAGCCCCGGGTCCTGATGGAATACATCCAAGGGTACTAAGGGAACTGGGTTCTGTAATAGCCAAACCATTATATTTAATTTTTCAAGATTCACTCAACACAGGGTCTCTACCAGATGACTGGAGAAAAGCTGATGTGATACCTATATTTAAGAAGGGAGCAAGAGCAAATCCGGGGAATTATAGACCAGTGAGCCTCACTTCTGTAGCAGTGAAGCTTTTAGAAGTGGTAATAAGGGATAATATACAAGAATATGTCTATTTGAACAGGATTATAAGTAGGAGTTAACATGGATTTATGAGGGATAGGTCATGTCAAACAAATCTAATTCGTTTCTATGAGGAGGTTTAGTAGGAACCTGGATCAAGGCAACTCAGTGGATGTAGTCTTTTTGGATTTTGCAAAGGCTTTTGATACAGTGCCACATGGGAGACTATTGGCAAACTAAGGTATACAGGAATTGCAGTAAATATCTGCGCATGGATTGAGAGCTGGCTAAAAGACAGGAAGCAAAGGGTTGTTGTAAACGGAACATACTCCGATTGGACTAATGTGGTATGTGGGGTTCCTCAGGGTTCAGTATTAGGTCCTCTCCTTTTTAACATATTTATTAATGACTTAGAGGTAGGATTGGAGTGTGGGGTCTCCATTTTCGCTGATGACACAAAGTTGTGTAAGGTAATTAAATCAGATAATGATGTGCTTTCCCTCCAAGGGGATTTACATAAAATGGAGGAATGGGCATCTAAATGGCAGATGAGATTTAATACAAATAAATGTAAGGTTATGCATCTGGGAAGGAAAAAGTAGCCATGCAATTTATAATCTTAATGGAGCAAATCTAGGTGTATCAGATATTGAGATTTGGGAGTGCTTGTGGACAACCACCTAGGTAACAGTGCTCAAAGCCAAGCAGCAGCTGCAAAGGCCAATAAAATATTAGCATGTATTAAGAAGGGTATAGAAGCCAGGGAAGCAAATATAATTCTGCCACTATATAAATCTCTAGTACACCCTCATTTGGAATATGGAGTACAATTTTTGGCACCACTTCATAAAAAGGACATTTTAGAGCTGGAAAAGGTACAGAGAAGGGCAACAAAACTAATAAGGGGAATGGAGGGGCTAAGTTATGAAGAAAGACTAACCAAATTAAACTTATTTTCTCTAGAAAAAAGGCATCTAAGAGGAGATATGATTACCTTATATAAATACATCCAGGGTCAGTATAAAGATTTGTCAAGGGAGCTTTTTGTGCCAAGAGGTTTTCAATTGACAAGAGGACATCCCTTGAGGTTAGAAGTAAAAAGATTCCACCTTAAAGTAAGAAAAGGGTTCTTCACAGTAATGGTGGTTAATCTGTGGAATTCTCTACCAGAGGAGGTGGTGACAGCGAATTTGATAGATAACTTTAAAAGGGGACTAGATTTATTTCTAATTAAAAAGGGAATTCAGGGTTATCATGGATAATTAGAGAGACAGTATTGATCCAAATTTTTTACATTTCCCTTTGAGACAATTGGCTAAGTCTTGCTTAAATAATTAAATAATTAATTAATAATTAATTAACAACTAATGAATTAATAGTTAATCCTCATAGGAGATCTTAAAAGGTTGAACTTGATGGACTGAAAGTCTTTTTTTCAACCTTAAATTCTCTGTAACTATGTAACTATGTAATATATACCACCTTCACTCTGGCCAATAAACTCAAGAAACACAGACAGCGAAAAGACCAAAAGCAGTGAACAATCTCAGAAAAGAAATGCATGAGATTGGGCAGCGGACTCAATTACTGGAAGAAGTCTCGGATCAACTGGTTAAGGCCTAAGACAGAGACATGAAGGATATATCACTAAATACCTCCAAAATCACAGAGCTGGAGAGTAAATATAAAGACCTCGAAAACAGGTCACACAGAGCTCTTGGCTCAACGAATTCTCCTGACCTACAAGGATGTGATAGTGAGATTTCTATGACACAGCACGAGAGATCTCATACTATCAGCGACCAGTAAGGCTACATTGGTTAAGGGTCCTGACAGCTCAGAGATCCAGATTTATATGGATCTCTCTCCACTGACTCTTGAAAAGCAGAGAGCGATGAGATCTATTCTAACAATTCTTACTAAAAACAAGATCACCTAAAAATGGGGCTTCCCCTTTGCCTTGATATTTCAATTAAATAGGATGATTTACAAAACTCAAATCCCGGCAGAAGGCCATAATCTTCTCCTACGGCTTCATCTTACACACGAGGGGGAAAAGAAACCTGCATTGACACAGTTCAAATGCCTAGATCCACCTGTTCCTGGACGTAAGTACCAAAATATAAAAGGCCCAAGAAACCACAATTCAAACAAGCCTCCTTTACCTCTGACCGAACATAGCAGGCTACTATCTCCAAGACCCTCTGGGTGAATAGTAGGACCCTTAAGACAACCTTTTTACCTTGAACTGAAGACAAAAGAGGACATTAGGGTCTCTTCTGGTCATCCAAACCAAAAAGACTGCTTCAAAAAATAGGACAAAAAGTACCATTATCTGCAGACGTTAAAATTATTAGCTAAAGGTGTTATTGACAACTGTTAATACTGATGCTTTCATTATTGCAAAGTTACTTTTAAGAAACATTTTGATAGAACTTAGACTTTTATATTCCGCTAGTAGTTTTAACTTAATTACTAAGCACACAGAGTCTCCCCTAAGAAGGTTGAGAAATGTTAAATTTACTTGAAATGTTTAATGATATATCATTTTTCCAGACAACAGTTACAGTTTTATCTCCCCTGGGGGAAGGTAGAGTGTCCTGTTAAGGTAGCATTTCCTCCAAATTAAATTTGCACTATATGTGGTGTTAGGAGAATTTATCATGTAACATTTATTGTTTACTGGTTTATAATAAAGGGCTTGGCTTTGCGAACAAAGATTTAAGAGCGGTATCCACATCTATGGGCTCTTAGGTGGCTGAGGAGGCCAATGCGGGACAGGCAGACTCCACCACAGTGGTTACACAAGAAGGTTTGTTCTTGGTTGGGTGCTGTAGTGGCACCATTTTTTCTATGTTTCCTCTTGTCTTCAAGATCAGCCCTGTGTGTGGTCTACTTTTCCATGCCTTTCGGTCTGAAGCTAAGGCGGACCATCGAGGATGGTCAATATGACCCTTGCATCAAGGGACGGTTTCAGTGAGTCCTTGTACCTCTTCTTTGGCCTTCCTCTGTCATGATTTCCAGTGGTGAGTCATAGAGCACATTCTTTGGAAGTCGATCATCCTCCATCCTAGAGATGTGTCCTGCCCAGTGTAACTGCTTATTCAAGAGTATGGCCTCAATGCTGGTGATTCCTGCCTGTTCTAGGACTTCAGTGTTGGTGATGTAGTCATTCCAGTGAATGTTGAGGATGGTGTGGAGGCAGCGTTGATGAAAGCGCTCAAGAAGTCGTAGGTGGTGGCGGTAGGTAACCCTAGACTAGGAACCGTAGAGAAGGGTGGTCAGCACAACACGTTGACCTTTGTGCAATTGTTCAGATGCTTGTTTTTCCAAACTCTTTTATATAACTTGCCGAATACACCATTTGCCTTTGCCATGCTGTTGTCAATTTCCTTGTCAACCGTTGAGTCCGAGGAGATGATGCAACCCAAGTAGGTAAACTGTTGGACTGTTTTCAGCATAGACTCACCAATAGTGATGTGGGGAGGACAGTAATCTTCATGAGGTGCGGGATGGTGGAGAACTTGAGTCTTCTTCAAACTGACTTCTAGACCAACGAGCTTGGCAGCCTCGGTGAAGCAAGATGTCATTTGCTGCAAAGCTGTCGCCATATGGGAAACGAGGGCAGCATCGTCAGCGAAGAGTAGCTCTCGAACGAGTCGTTCCACTGTCTTGGTGTGGGCATTTAGTTGCCTCAGGTTGAACAGACTGCTGTCTGTGCGAAATCCAATGTAGAGTCCATCCTAAACATCAAGGTCTGTTGTGGCCCTTTGCAGGCTCATACTAAGAGAATAGCGTGAAAAGAGTGGCTGCAAGAAAACAGTCCTGCTTCATGCCGTTGCTTATTGGGAAGGGCTCAGATAGGTCATTGTTGTGCTTAACTTGGCCACGCTGGTCTTCGTGTAGCTGGATGATCATGTTGAGGAACTTGGGGGACATCCTATACATTCCAGGATTTGCCATAAACCCTTCCTGCTCACAGTGTTGAACGTTTTGGTAAGGTCGACAAACGTCACATAAAGTCCCTTGTTCTGTTCTCTGCATTTTTCTTGGAGCTACCTGAGAACAAAAACAATGTCAGTGGTGGTCCTGTTGGCTCTAAAGCCACACTGACTATTGGGGAGGAGGCACCAGTATGTTGAGGGGTACTCTTGCAATGATTTTCCCTGCGATGGAGAGCAGCCTTATCCCCCGGTAATTGGTGCAGTCTGACTTTTCTCCCTTCTTCTTGTACAGGGTGATGATGATTGCGTCTTGAAGGTCCTGTGGAGTTTAGCATGAAGTGCTGGTAACTTCTTCTTTGGGGCTCCTTTTCTATTTGGTTTAGGATTGAAGTGAAATCCCCTTAAGGCAAAAAATTATCAACCAATTTCTCTGCTAAATGGAGATTTTAAAATTCTGGCGAAAATTATGGCTACCAGGTTCTCGAGGTTCTTTCCAGGGTTGATTCATAAGGATCAAGTTGGTTTTGTGCCATTCAGACAGGCGGGGGATAATATTAGGAGAGTGTTGAATGTGTTACATTTAGCAAAAACATATTATTACCATGAACAAACCATTATGCACAATAGCACTTGATCTAGAAAAAGCCTTTAACTCCCTAGAATGGGGGTACTTAAGGGTGGTTCTGAACAAGATAGGCATCAAGGGGAACTTCATAAATATGTTTAACTTACTTTATAACAGCCGAAAGGCTTATGTAAAACTGCAAGGAGAAAATAAAAACCACATAAGCATACAAAGGGACACAAGACAGGGCTGTCTTCTGTCCCCTTTATTATCCGCCCTAGCGATTGAACCCCTGGCAAATAGAGAGAGTTCAAGTTGAATGGATGACATTCTTTGTACTCTTACCTAACCAGCAACTTCTTTACTAATTTTGATGAAACATTGGATCTGTTTGGCCAAATCCCGTGGCTTAAAGTTAATTTTAATGAAACTGGGGCTTTTGGGTCCATGATGTCTAATCAAGCACTTGAACAACTGAAGCACAATTTCCCATTTGCATGGCCTACAAGCCACATCACCTACCTAGGAGTTAACTTGACCTCCAATCTGTCTGGGCTGTACAGGGCCAACTACCCACCAGTAATAAAAACTATTACCTTGGATACAAAAAAATGGAGTTGATTTCCCTTATTATGGACGGGATGCATAAATTCCATAAAAATGAATATCTTGCTGCAAATTCTGTATTTATCTAGATAAATCCTATCCCTATCATCCACAATGATCTCAATAAATTTCAGAAGCACTTGACGAGATTTATCTGGAACAATAAAAGACCACGTATATCACAAACACTGCTATTCCGCGACAGAAACCTAGGAGGTCTTTCATGCCCCAACCTAAAATCCTATTATAAAGCAGCCCAACTGTCATTCATTCCTCAAGCACACTAAACAGAGCACCAACCCTTATGTGTTTTCATTAAAAAAAAACAAATTAAACCCTACCGTTGGGAATCTATTATCTGGAACCCTAAAATGCCACATAACTTTATTAATCATAGTAACCCCATTATTAGACATTCTCTTTCCATTTGGAATCAGACTAACATGAAACATAATTTGACAGCTAATATAACCAGTTTAAACCCCACTCTTACTAGTCCCACAATTTAGGATAGTCTTGGCGAGGACTCGAGAAACTGGTGGTCACTGCACAAATTAGACAAATTGGGGATGTGGATAAATAATGATGATAATGATCAAGTTATCACCTTTGACCAGCTTAGGACAAGTTTGGACATTCCATTAAAAGAACATTTCAATTACAGTAAGGTCAAACTCCTCAGGAGATGGGGCACTCCTCGAACTAGCTGGCTCTCTATCATTTGTAGCATAGCCCCTCTAACTAAAGGAATCCTAAGTTCTATATACGCGACTATAAATTCCCCCCTGCATATTCAAACAATCATTTATGGATAAGTGGGAAGAACATATGGGCATACAATGGGACTCCCGTCAATGGGAAAAGTCATGTTTGACTCTAATGAAAGGTCCCTTGAGTTATAGCTTACATCTATATTAAAATTCTCCATATAGCATACTATGGCCCCGTTAAACACCATAAAATTAACCCCAAAAATTCAATTTCTGGAACTTTTTACACTTGTGGTGGGAATGTTCAGCTGTCCGAACTTTGTGGATAGCATTTCTTGAACTAGCTTCCAAAACCCTTCATATACCAATTTCCCCCTTAATCGAAATCTGCCTCTTGGGCAGAAACTCTATGTTGATATCAAAAAATCAAAACAAATGGTTACAATATCTAATGATCTCAGTGAAGAGTCATATAGCACAGAAATTAAAGACACCCTGCCTGAGAATACAAAATGTTATTAATAAACTACATTTTATGATGATTCGTAATAGGCGTACGCATACTTTAGCCAACACACTACCCCAATTTTTTTGAAAAATGGGGCTCCTGGTTAGCTTCTGCACAGGCTATTGACATTACTTAATTGGGAAATTGATACACTAGGATATACTTCAATTATTATAGATGGACCTCCCTCGGTCAAGATTGAGGGCTGGATGATTATGCTGTAGGGAGCTGGATGGCTGACTGACTGACTCCCATAATTTGGTTATCACTAGGGACTGGTATGTATAAAATATCTAAAGACTTTGACTCACTTTTAAGACTTAGAATGGTTAAATGTTTTATTATTATTTGTTTGTTTGTTTGTTTTTCTCTCTCCTTCTTCCTAAAATCAACAATATATTAAAATCCAATCCAGTACTCAAAGTTATACGTTTTGTAGTGATATCCTCAAATGAGGATTACTAGCCAAAATGTTTACTTTGTCAGGATGGTTTTGTGTATGGCCTTGACTAGTTTCTTCTTTTTTTTTATAGCTAGTATATTACAAACTGGAGGCTATATATAAATCAAGAATGCACAAACAAAACATGTTTAAAAGGAGAGAAATACTCTTTTGGTGTTCTTGCAAGATATGTAATGAGTAAACTGCCTGTTTATATTTTGATTGCTATCAGATAATTAAAAAATCATTGCAGTATGTTATGAAAATAGAAATTGTTGAAGGAGTTGTCACAATATTGCTTTATTGATTGCAGTTTTAAAAAGTACATACATTATATTATTACTTTTGCATTTCATTTTGACCTGTGTGTCAACAAATGGGACAATAAAAATATTGAAACAAAAATATGTCTCTTTCACGCATCAGACACAACCAAAACTCTAATTCATGCTTATCATAGCCTGCCTCGACCACTGCAACTCTCTCCTTGCTGGCCTCCCTAACACCCTTCTCTCCTCACACCAGTCCATAATGAATGCCTCAGCTAGATGCATATACCTTATGCAACACTCAGTGTCTGCAGCACCTCTCTGTCAGTCATTTCACTGGCTTCCCATAGCCTCCAGAATAAAATGTAAAATGTTGACCCTAATGTATAAAGCCCTCAACAATAATGAATGCACCATATATATCATTGCTCTTGTCTCTAAATATTCTCCCAACCGCTCTCTTCACTCTGCTAATGACCTTCTTTCTTCCGCTCTTTTCACCTCCACTCCTTCCTGTCTTCAGGATTTTTTCTTGTGCTGCCCCAATTCTTTGGATCTCCTTGCCTCGCTCCATTAGACTCTCCTCCTTTCTCAAAACCTTTAAAACCTCACCAGAAAATCTGTTTAATGAAGCTTGTCAGCCTTAATATGCACAATGTATTGTACCTCACCTTTCTTTACCTAATCCATACTCTCTAGACTGTAAGTTTGCGAGCTCTCAACAATGTTAGGTGCTTTAGGAAAGCTTGATTTTAAGCTCAATAACAAGGCATTCCATTCTTTTGGAATTTGTTATGAATGTTTTGACTTGTATCAACCCTGTAAAGAGCTGCAGAATATGTTGTCGTGTTACAAAGGATAATAGTAATAATAAATAAAATAATAATCAGAACGTTGGTTTATCTGGCTTTAATTTACACATTATGGGGGGATTTTACTAAGCATTTCAAGAGACTGAGATGTGCATCCCTATATTTACTATGTACTATTATCTGTAACCCCTTCTGGATCCCTACCTTTTGTGGTGAAGGGGCTTGTGTACTTCAGTGAAGCTGTGTGTCTATACCATGTAGGGTCACCCAAGATGGGCAGGTCATAGCAGAGAGGTCAGACAAATCCCGGCCCACTGGAGAAAGGAACTGGCAACTCCAGTATCTTTGTCATGAAAACCTTATGGATTAGCACAACTAGACACCAGATGTGCTTAGTGTGCAACAATCCATAGGATCATAAAGAGTCGGACATGACTGAACGACTGAACAACAACAAAAATTATCTGTAAGGGAAAATTTAGATCACAACCCTTTTCACCTTCTGTCAGCTATTTGAGATGTTTAGACAATTCCCGCTATATGTTCTATTACTACACAGAAAAGCCCAGACCAAGATATAATAAGCAGAACCAGCTTTGAAAACAGGTGCAGATCTGCGAGCAGAGCTGGAGCTCACTTCCACCTGAGAGAGTTAAAGAGTGACACCTGAAACCAATTGGCTTTAAAGTGTTATTATCAGACTGATACTCAATATAAGGTGAGTTCTATTTTTACCTAGATAGATAGTAGGGATTAATGAGAGTTTGGTAACACTGTCTTGGGTTAAATCACTAAAAATTAAAAATAGAAACAAGAGATCTAGAATTTTTAAAGCTGAGCTGTAGAGAAGGATAACGGGACAGAAGAGACAGGTATACATTTTTATTTAAAATAGGTTGTTCTATCCTATTAAAGTCGTGAATAGATTTACTGAACAGTTAAAATTGCTAAAGTCTCATAGGAAAAAAAGTGCACAGTAGACTTGTGTTTTGAGACAGCCGCAGTTTATGGGTGCTAAGATTTAGTTTTTAGTGCTCATTCTACTCCTCTGGTATGCATTAACTCTGTGTTGTGATTTTTTTTTTCTTGAGATCATGTAATAACACTGCTATTTCATAAACCCCATGTATATTTGTCTAAGTTTGAATGTGTGATATGACTGAAATGAGTGTGAAATAATAACAAATTCCTTAGCCATGGTATAAGTGCTTGATCACGACTCCCCGGGACCTTTATGAGTCCGATGGAACTGTGATCAAGGTGTGCTGACAGCAGGTGTGCCAAGCATATAGGTGCACGGACATAGAAATTGAGTGTGGTCCTAGTGTAATTTACTACCCTTCCACCATTCTGAATAAGTCTTTGGGTCACTGTTTGCTGGTTGGGAACTAAGCTAATTGTTTCTGAGAAGATATAAGTCAGCACATGGTTGCAGCAGAATACAATAGAGGCATCAATTGATTGGTTACCACCAGCACCAGGGTTTTGTGTCATAACTTCAATGTATCATTGTTGCGTCTCAACTTAATTGCGGATATGAATTAATAAGCACTAACTAAGTACATTCAAATTTTTGCTAACTCCTACCTTTATTTTCTCACTAAAGGAAGCTTTTTATGCTTGTAATATTATTTCCTTTAATGGTATTACGTCTAGCTGGTAAAACATATTGTTGATATCACTTTAAAAGTTTAATTATGTTGTTTTTTTTTTTTTTTCATTCAGACTGCAGTATTGAGGCGAGGACATTCCCTCTTCTCCCCCTTTCTTGCAGATCTGCTGTAAGCAGTGAATAAGACCCGTTATTAATTATTTCTTATGAGCTCACATTATTTGATAAAGGTATGTGTTATATGTTTGTATAAGTGCTGTGTCTATTTTGTCATATTTGTTTTATGTGGATCCTGTTTTGATTATCCCATGGGTGTATTTGAACACAAATAAAGTGAAATGAAAGTTTATAGGAAAATATGTTAAACAGTGTTTGACAGTTTGATAAACTGTGTAATATCTCTGTTCCGGGAACTGGCCCCTCATAGATAGACATTATAGCCCAAATGTGCCTGCTGTCAATCGTTTGGACATATGATAATGCTTGATTTAACTAGTTTTGTACCTGTTTATGTTAGTTTTATTGATGCTAAATGTTCAGTATGTTTCTTGTATGTTGAAGTTTTTGTGCTGTGGCCATTCCTATGAGCTAGGGAATAAGAATATGTTCATTCCTGATAACTGGTTTAAAGTTCCATCACCCACAACACAGATAGTTAAAGACAATGCTTACTCCTCCTGATTCCCCCATAACCTCCTCCTCACTTCCCCCCTCTCCAATCACCTCTGAATCCACCTCTCTCATTACTTCTTAGTATGTCTTCCGGCTGTGTCCGAATTGGCATATGCTAATGACGTGACGCGCATGTGACGTCACGTCATTATCATATGACAGCCGGAAGACATGCTGCAGGGGAGTTATGAGCACTGGCAGCTCATCGCATCATACTAAGAAGTAAGGAGAGAGAAGAGAGGGGAATTCAGAGGTGATTGGAGAGGGGGGAAGTGAGGAGGAGGTTATGGGGGAATCAGGAGGAGGATGAGAAGGGGGGAAGGAGGAGGAAGAGGAGGATGATAAGGGACAAAAGGGAGGAAAAGGAGGAGAAAAAGGAGAAAGGGAGGAGGAGGATAAGGGGGAATAGAGGAGGTTAAAGGAGAAAGGAGGGAGGAGGGAAGGGGGGACCTATCTTGGTTTATGTGGGCATTTGTGAAAGCTCTAGGGGGTTAGGGGGTTAGGATTAGAGGGTTAGGGTTAAGAAGTGAGGTTTAGGGGGTTAGGGTTAGAGGGTTAGGGGGTTAGGGTTGGGAAGTAAGGTTAAGGGGGTTAGGATTAGGGGGTTGGGGTGTACTACCTATTTTTCACAGCTACATGGGGACGCGAGCGTCGCCGCATTCCTAGAGTCGGCAGGGCATTGCTTCCATAAATACGCACATAGATCAGGATAGATCCAAAGTGGGGAAAAGCAGGAGGATAAGGGGGGAAAGGGAGGAGGATAAGGGGAAAGGGGGGAACGGGTAATTTTGAACGTACCACTCTAAATACTGACATAATCATACCGCCAGGAGGGTTAAACACACAGGGCTTGTTCAATTGAATTGCTCTGTAAGTGTTGCAAATTTCAGACTTACAGCCGGTATGAAGGCCACTGCGAGCTTGAAATTTGCAACACTTACAGAGAGGTTCAATTGAACAAGCCCACAACTACCTGTCCGAAAGCCTAAACCGTAAACCATGCAATCGTAAGTAGCATTTTATCATCAATTAAGCAAGGTCGTAACTACCTATTTAGAAACAGCCAATAGTAAATGAGACCGTCATCATGACATCATTAAAATATGGAGGTTAAACGTCAATCAATTAGCGTGACCGGGGGCGTGACCGGAAATGGATTGGATTACCGCGTGAAGCAGTTCTAGGCCGATGGGGACAACGCCGCTCCTGTGGGTTCTCTTGATTGTATGAGCTCGACCGAGGCCTGACGCGGGCGGGACTCCTGACCGCGGCTCATATGCTGGCACCTGTGCACGCTGGATACCCGGTCGTTTGCTGGCTCGTGTTCCTGGGCAGACTGGGTGGGCGTTCGCTACGCTGTTGGCGGCGTTTCTGCTGCAAAGTCTGAGGTCTGTGCAAGGGGGGACCAGAGACACCCTGAGACTGTGGAGACGTGATAATACTGCACACCAGATGCGGTGCATAATGCAAAGCGCTACCTTTGGTAATTGTGAGTAAACAAAAGCTGTGGACAACCTGAAATCTTGCATAGTATTTCTTATCCATAAGAATATGAAAAGGAGAGGTGTTATTCTAACTATATTTAAAGGGATATAAAAGACAATACCACATTGTTTATATTACATCTATGCAGCTTTTTGTACTTTGGAAACAATTTTAATCATCAGTTTTTTGTCCTATAGTGGTGAAGTGACATTTGTGTCTATAAGTCCACTGAAAGGAAATGCAATCATACTGCTAACTACTGCACTGTCTCCCTACTGGTCATCCTGCTAATTTGGGAGCAGTTGTTTAACTCTAACCTCTTTTTTTGCCTGAGACGGTGTGGCAAAACAGTTTAATGATGGGAGTACATTCTGAGCTGTACAAAGTTTACTTATAATACATGTGGTGAGCGACCTGTACGAATTGTTTGATCAACAAAGAGTCTGAATCTAATACCTGCCCTTTGAAATTTCATGGTATATTAGTGGTGGGCTTTACTCGTAACAAGGTTATTCATTCAGTCCAATTATGCCAAGTAAAGGCAAACCTAAGGATAAGAAAGGTCATCCCTCTAAAGCTGTGGATTTTTTCTCTCCTAAACACAAGGAGAAGATCCAGTTGCCTCCCTTTGCAGATTCTCCCTTGCAAGTAGACAAACATACTCACAATATTTTAAAACTTTCAGAAAGTATGTCCAGCAAATATTCGGAACCGCAAGATGATGAAACACTTACCCCATTAAAAATGAATATTTTACAGGACTTTCAAATGAATCTGCTAGCAGACATTAAACAGCAAATTATGGATAATGCTAAAGCAATAAGAGATGTCAACAACAGAACCTTAGAATTAGAACTTAAGCTGGACAATTTAACTCAGGATCATCACTCGGTGTTAACGCTGAACAACAAACTAGAAGAAAAGGTTAAAGAGCTAAATAACCAAATTATTAAACTGGAAGATCTATCGAAAAGTTCTAATTTACGTTTAAGGGGTATTCCAGAAACAATCAAGAATTCCGACCTACCAGATTATGTTTCTAAATTTTTTGTTTCTTTGGTCCCCTCTTTTGCCCATATGAAAAACAAATTTGATGCAGGTTTACCGTATGCCTCTTCCATTATTTTTACAAAACAAGGGATCTAGAGACGTCATGGTCAAATTTCACTTCTTCCCCTCGAAAGAGGATATTATGAAGGCCAGTTATAAAGTTAAATCTTTTGACCCTCCATATGAATTTATTAGAATATTCATTGACCTTTCTCCAGCAACACTAAGCAGAAGACGTGAATTTGCTCAGTTAACCCAAATCCTTAGGAAAGAGGGTTTGGTCTATAAATGGACTTTTCCAACCGGCTTGTTAGTCCAAAGAGACTCGATTTGGCACAAAATCAATTCTCCAAAAGAAGGGTTCTCTCTTCTGTCAAGCTGGCATATATTTACATGAACTTGTTTATATGATATTGTCCAAACTATTTACAGTATATGCTCTTTATTGGTCTTGTTTTTTCCCTTTTTTTTTTCTTTTTTTTTTTGATGCCCAGAAACAGCTAGTGACAAAGTAGCACTTATAATTAGATTAGTTATCACTATGTGTTTATGATCTGTAATTATTTCATTGAACAAGAATATTAAGGTAAAAATTATCTGGCACTTTCTTGAAAGGATTTTTCCTTTCTCTTTCCTATATTGTGTATTCTCCTTTTTATACTTATCACAATTTGTACTTTTTATTAGGTGATGTTAGTCTACCTTTCATATCTTAGGTGTGTAGTCACGTTTTTCTCATTGGAATCTCGAAAAAAAATGTGGGTGCCAGGTCGGTAGCTGAGTTATTTTTTTTTTTTTCCTTTATTTACTTATTTATTTATTTACTTATTTATTTTTTCTTGTAAATATTTCCACGGGGGTGGATGTCTCCCATAACAGTAGAGATTCCATTTCTTAACACTGGCGTTTAGCCCTGCTTGTATAGTCTGCCGCTACCCTGTTCTGCAGCCAAGTTGTGTGTATATCTATTTTTTACTTCTATGTCATTGAAAATTTTGAGCTTTAATGTCAACGGCTTAAATTTCCCTGGCAAGAGACATACGTTATTTAGACTTTGCAAAAAACAAAAAGCTGATATTGTGTTTTTGCAGGAGACTCATTGGGCTCATTCTAAAATTACATATTTGAGTAATACCTTTTTTGGGCTCAAACATGTTTCCACTTTCAACAAAATATCACGATTTGTTGCAATTTTGTTTAAAAATAATTTACCTCTAGTAGAGGAATTTTGTATTTCAGACCTCCACGGACGTTATATTCTGTGGGGTGGATCAATAAATGGCCATAAAGTCACTTTAGTGAACTTATATGCCCCTAATAAAAATCAGTGACATTTTTTTAATCGTCTCAGGGCCTCCATCAAAAAGTTTTCCTATGGTTCATTGATTGTGGCAGGAGATTTCAACGTTATACCCAATTTTGAAAAAGATAGAAAATCTAAAAAAACTTGTAAAAACGTACACAGAATTCAGAATATAGCGCTTACATTTTCCAATTGGTTCAACAGTATTAATTTATATGATGCATGGCGTGTCCTGAATCCAGGTCAACGGGACTATACTTTTTATTCCAATGTTCATAAGGTATACTCTCGTATTGATTTGTTTTTGGTCGATAGTATCACTTTGAACAATATTATTAAGGTTGATATTGGCTCAATAGTTCTTACAGATCATGCCTGTATCTCCATGGAGGTTAATTTCAATCTGCATAAAGTTGATCATCCTCGTTGGAAACTGGACGATTACCTAATTAAGGAGGAACCCAGAAAACAGTTTCTTATTGAAGAGTCGACCAAATTTTTCGAATTAAACAAAGGCACAGTTTCCTCTAAGGGAGTCCTTTGGAATGCCTATAAAGCTTTCATTAGCGGTGTATTAATAAAATTAAGGTCACAGGAAATGAAACAAAGAGGAGAGTCCCTTAGACAGCTTTATATTAGTTTAAATAAATTGGAAACCATGAATAAAAAGGATCCTTGAGATTCTATATTGGTTGAAATTAAAAAGGTTCAGAACAAAGTTAATAAAATCAATCAGTTTCTGTCAGATAAAAGGATTTGACGTATGCAACAGGTTTATTACCATCAAGATAATAAAACTAGTAAATTATTGGCATATAAAATTAAACAGAAATCTTTGGGGAGAAGAATCGAATACATAACGAATAATGGCCATCTCACGATGTGCCCTAAGGAGATCGCCAATTTGTTTGTGAATTATTACGATAACCTTTACAATTTATCTAAGGACAAGGCTTTCTATAAACCATCAATATTGCAAATCCAGACTTTCCTGGAGCAATTTAATCTTCCCGTTATTTCCGCAGCAGAGCTAGATGAATTGAATACACCTATTTCTACTCAGGAAGTTAGGGAGGTAATCACTCAGTTAAAACGTTATACCACTCTGGGTTTAGCAATTTTATTTTATTTTTTTCTTCAACATTATGTATCCATCTTACGGATTTATTTAATGAAATTAAAACAGAAGGGGTTATTCCTCCAGAAATGGTTAATGCTAGTATAATTATGATTCCCAAACCTAAACAAGATCCGCATCTTTGTTCTAGCTATAGACCCATATCATTATTGAATGTAGATGTTAAGTTATATTCTAAAATTCTGTCTACAAGGCTACAAAAAGTTATCCATAAATTGATAGAAATTGACCAGTTGGGTTTTATTTCCGGACGTTGCGGTTCGGATAACGTTAGTGTAACGGACCCGCTGGCATTCCGACTTATCACATTTACCCAAGCATGAGCCAAGGCTTCCAGAAAGGGTCAAGCAGGTCTGTTTAATGAGCACCCAAAGCAACAGCACTCATACAGCTAGAGCAACTCCTCCTCAGACAGAGAAAACTGACAGTTGAAAACAGACAGTATTTGAAAATATGACAGTTATTAAGGGTTCTAAACTGGTGTTCTAAGAGGGAGGGGAATAAAACAGTCTAACAAAATCCACTATGCTCAAATAACACACAGTTAATAATCAATGCAAAAGTCTCTTGTGGCTGCTTCTGCCACAGTTAGAAAATTATCTAATTTGATTTGTTATTCAAAATCGATAAATGTTCCCACCCTATTCCTCTCATCAGATGCTGAAAAGGCTTTTGATAGGGTAGGGTGGGACTATATGGACCTTACTTTGAGGAAGTTTGGTTTGGGAAATTTTGGATCTCACGCGATAGGGGCTTTTTATAAATCCCCTTCTGCGTCAGTATCTAGTTTTGGTTTTCACTCTCGCTCCTTTGGGATATCAAATGGAACCAGGCAAGGGTGTCCTCTCTCTCCCATCCTATTTGCTTTGTTGATAGAGCCATTGGCAGTAACCATTAGATCTACTCTAGTTATCCGTGGCATTCGGTTGGGCGAAAGAGAACACAAAATATCTCTTTTTGCTGATGACATAGTGTTATCGATTACATGCCCTGGTGAATCTTTGAAATCCCTTATGTTATTGTTATAGCTTAATATCAAATTACAAACTTAATCTACAAACATCGGATACTTTAGCGATAAATCTTTCTGTAAATTGTAGAAGATTTCTAAAGGAAGCTTACCCATTCAATTGAAACTCCAATTCTTTCACGCATTTGGGTATCACTTTTGTAGAAAACCTTAAAAATATGACCACAATTAACTATAATGCCCTTTATCGTAAATGGCTTGATATTCTAAATGGTTGGAAGGGAGTGAAAGCATCCTTTTAGTGGTAAAATTGCTATTACCAAAATGGCCCTTCTGCCTAGGTTTAATTATCTGGCTAGCTGCATACCCGTTAGAATTTCTCAGTATCAGGTTAAAAAATTTCAATCTATTATAGATAAGTTTATCCATTCCTCAAAACATATTAGACTTAAAAGATTAACTCTTTCCAGAGAATTTTCTCAGGGAGGACTATCTTATCCCATGTTGCAATTGTACCATGATGCCAATATGTTGGCACATGCACTAAAATGGCTGAATTCAAGTGGGTCCTATGTTTGGTCCCAAATCCAGAAAGCCTTGGTGCCTTGTATGGATCTTAAATTCCTATTTTTTATGGGCAACAGGATATCTAAAGTTTTCATAGTTTGCTCGCAGTTAGTCAAGAACATTTACAACTCGTGGAGAATAATAAATATCAAATATCAGCTTATCCCAACAACTAGCGTCTTAATTCAAAATCTCCCAGTTTTTACTTTTCACAAGCCCGGTTTGAGTCCTGAGACAGAGCTAGTGGTATTATACATAAAAGATCTTTACTATGAGGGCCGCTTGCTCTCTTTAGATCAATTATTTTCCACCTATGGGCTTCCTTCAAATTGTTGGTTAAGAGTTAAACAACTCTCAATGCTTTTGTCCGCACGTTATCCATCAAGCAATGTTGAGGGTTGTTTAACATCTTTGGAAAAACGTATTAAATCTCACAATTATAGCCATTTAGTAACCAAATGTCATAATATTTTAGGGAAACCCTTGGTGCTCAATAAAACATCTGGCATGAAAATCTGGGAAAGGGATCTTTGTATCTCCTTTTCTTGGGAGACATGAGAATCCTCATTGTATGGGACAAATAGATTTGTTAAGCATCCTTCTGATAGATAGCTACATATCAAGCTAGTAAATAGGTGGTACATGGTGCCTTCTCAAATTTACCAGTTTTCACATAATCTTCAAGACAGTATGTGTTGGAGGCAATGTGGTATGCATGGTGATTTTCTCCATACATTCTGGGAATGGCCATTAATTAAACCCCTATGGTCTGAAATTTTGAGTTTATCGAGCGCTCTATAGATTTTAAAATTCCCTTTTTACCACAGTGTAGTTTGTTGCATATCTTCCCAAACTTGATAAATATAGACAAGAAAGCTTTCATTATTTTAATTTGTATGTCAATAAAAAGATCAATCATCTCTCGTTGGAAATCTAATAACATTGCTACCTGGAATGAAATCCTACTAATGATCCAACGAGTAAGAGACTTACAAACTAACTTTGAAGGTACCAGCATTTCTTGCAATAACAAGTGGAAAATTTGGGATTCTGTCCACGATGGTGCTGCTAAAACTCCTATATATTGAGTGATTTTTGTTTTCTTTTTTTTTTTTATGATTTTTTCTTTTCTTCTCTTCTTTTTTTTGTTTTACCCCCTTTTTCTTGCCTAATGAAATTTTGCCGTTTCCGGTTTGGTTTCTTTAATTACTTTTTTCCCTTCTTTCTCTGCCTGATTTTTTTTTTAATCATTTTTGTCAACTTGATATTCAGCATTAGGGGTGTAACAAATGAATATGTATGCATGTAGACTGAATGTTTTTTAGATGTGGTGTCATGTTAATGTTTCGTTCTCTTTTTTGTTTATATTATCTCAATGTAATTTCCTATTAATCTGGTTTATGATGTTCAGAAATACTGAATGATTCATTGTTATATTTTTGTAAAAACAATAAAAATGTAATAAAAAAATTAAAAAAATAAATTAGCGTTTAGAAGTCTGATATGTGATCGGACTCATAATCCGGCAATGTACAAATTAGTAATAATGAATGAATGAAATATTCTAGTACATGTGGGTGGCCTGATATGTTTTAACTTCTTGATTCCCAAGATTGATATAACCCTGAAATTAAACATAAAAATAAATAATTTTTTATTCTAATGCCTTTCATCACTTTCCCCATCATTTTCAGTGCAGTATTGATTTTATATTTGCTTTTACAGTGCTACGGACATGTCTTTAACCCCTCTGCAGGTCCCATATGGTACCTGTAGGATTTTCTTCTATATTTGCCATTAACGGGTGTGAAAACATTTGTGGGCTTGAGGAATTGTAGCAATTGAATAGCAATTTGTGATCGTAACATTTACAGGCTTGAAAGAATAAAAAGGTTTAGCTGAGTTACGATTTTGACAACCGCAGGGATTTTAAGCCTGTAAACCACAGATCGTTTGCGGCTCACTAAAAGACGCCAATTGAATAGCAAATTCATTTAAGGGCTACATTACGGGCTCCAGTAACCAACAATTGCTCAATTGAATAAGGACTACAGTGTTTACTATAAAAAATAAGTAAAAACAAAGGCAGATTTTTGGGTAAAAGGTAAAGCATATTTTTTATAGAAATCAAGTCAGCATCTCTAGCCTGCGTGATAATGGATCTAAGTTTGTTCTGATATTCACTAATTGGATTTTTTGGCAGTATTTCATGTGTATCTTTGTCATTTAAGATTACTAAGCACAATTGCAAGTACTCTTGTTTGTCAAGAAGGACTACATTCCCTCCTTTATCGGCTATTTTAATTTCAACATTACTTTTTTTCCAATTCCTTCAGAGCTTTCTTTTCATTTATAGTTAGATTTAACTCACTTCTTTCTTGAGATTTTCTTTTTGTTTTTGAGGATTCTTTTAACTTCTCCAAATAATGGGTGTCTAATCTACTGTAAGAAAATAATCTATATTATTATAGTTTTTGATGTCTGGAGTGAATGTGCTTTTGCTAGTAAACTTTTCCATATTTGTATCTCTTGGGTCCTGTCAATTTTCATTTTCTATTAGGATTTCCATGAAGTCCTGAAAGATTTCGTTATCCTGTATTGTCAATCCTAATCCCTCCATGTTCTTTTTATTGTTTTCATGATACAACTTGTGGAGGGCTAATTTTCTAGCAAATAAGTTTAAATCTTTTACATCAGTGAAAAGATCAGAATGTGATGAGGGAACAAAAGACATCCCTTTTTTTAGGACTTCAATCTGAAATGGATCAAACTTCAAATTTGATAGATTAAATACTATATTATCTTTCATTGTGGTATTAAATTGTATGACTGAACTTCCTTTGTCTTTGGAATTTTTATCTGTAGAAAGTGTGTCCATTACATTAGAAGGAACAGCCATAGTTGACTCATCAATTTGCTGCAGTATTATTTTTCCAGAAGTGGATTTTTTTCTTTTCCCTTTACATTTTGGTGTTCTGCTGTTTGTTGTATGCAATCTTTTGTATCTCTTGATGATTATTCCTTTCTTCCATAGTAAGTGTATTATGAATTTTATTGGTTTTAATAAGGGGTAAAGCAGAATTTTTATTGTTCCTAAGATTATGGATTTTTAGTTTTTCTTGATTTTGGTTCCTTCTGTGAGCCTTCCCCCCCTGGCACATCTGGGTTTTGGGTTTTGCCCCCTCCCTAAAAAACCTTGTAAAAAGGTTCTATTGGTGGGCACGGATGACAGAGATGTTAGATTATCTGTTCCAGAGGCAAGGGACGTTTGTCCTGTTTCAGAGCCAGAATGGACTACTTCCATTCAGCTAATATCTGTTTTTTCAGAATTTTTCATCATAAACATTGCTTTATAAGCTTTTTGGTTCAGGAAATCTGATTTATCCCTTAATAACTTTTTTTGTTTTCCCATAGAAAGTTCTTTCTTGTATTTTTCTATGTTTGTATTTAATTTTAACATCAAGTCATCAAAATAACTTTCTTCCTCAAAAGTGCAAAATTCCTTATAAAAGTTTTCCACTTTTGTATTTAAAGGCTATAAATTTTGTTGTTCAGTCTCTAAAATCAATTTTCTTTAATTCTAAAGAACAATTATGTGTCATCTCCAGCCATTTTGAAATAAATACTGCATCTATAAGATATCCTGCAGCTATAAGTTGCACTCTCAGTACTCTAGGTACAATTTTATTAGCAATATAATTCTGTAAACTTGTAACTTCCCATATGTTTCTAATATGTTTTTTTACAGCTTTCTGTAAGTTTTTAAAAGCTGTTATTTTATCGTATTTTGATCCAGTAGTTGTTAATATTCCTTCATTAGTAAAGGCAGCTTCTGCTTCTTTTTGTAATTGTTCTGAATTCCATTTGTTCATACTGGAGGATGCCATGATTTACATTTTTTTACAAATATCTGTTTTTTAGCTCAAAAATTACTACTACCACAACCGGGAAAATAAACAAAGTGAGTAGATGAATAGAATAATAAATGAAAAAAAATAGAAAAAAAAATTATGAATTTTTGAAACGGAATAAGAGATCAGAGAATATTTTTTTGGATTAAACCAAATAATAATTGCTTATTATGTATACTATGGGCTCTAAAAAAGGTTAACAGCTCAATAGGGATGAGTGTTTAACACTCTATTTTTAAAAGAAAAATATATAAATGAATCAATTTTAATAATTATTAGTTAAACAGGAAAAAACGCTGTAAAGTGATGACTAAAAACACACCAAAAGCAAAAATGAGTATAATAAACTACCAAATATGGCATTTAATTGTGTAGTATGTCAACTATTATATATAATACCTATAAATATCTTCTTTTTAAATTAGAATAATATAGTAGCATAATAAAATGACTTTAAACTATCCAAGCATTATTCCATATGGTAGGTGATCCTCGTATGCAAAATAAAACCATCAGATAACCTTTTTAAAATAAAAAAAGGTAACAAAAAGTGATTTAAAAAAAATACTTGGCTTCTCCATGTAACTGGGATATTAAGAGCTACTGGTTATTTAGAAAAAACACATATATCTCTTTTGTACCTCCTAATTAGCACAGTAGAGAAACAAGTAGCTTATAATGAAAGGTGGTCTAGACCCATTAAGGGCCATACAGGGTTAAACTTTCTAATAAACTGTGTTTCACTTTCGGAGGCTGTTCTCTAAGAACAAAACCTTCCAGCTCACATAATACAGGACCTGTTCAATAATATCAAAGACTACCAATAATGTGCTATATAATAGGGTAAAGTACAAGAATATATATAAAAAGACAAAAAGTGGTACTATACCAGTATATAAGCTCTAATAATCATACCCAGATGAGAAGACCAAGTGCAACACTCCTCTGCCAACCGGTTTCGTCACTAAAGATGTGACTTTGTCAAGACTGTGCGCTCTGTCATTCGTTTGGCGGGGTTCCTTTTAAATGATTCAGTCTGAGATCTCTGTGTCTCTTCCTGCGCGATTGCGTCACTGCACTGTTCCGTCCAAGGTTGCCCTTCCTTCGTAGTGATTGGTTCTCCAATTAACGCATTATTACGTCTCCGCGTTAATACTTCTCCATGCATTCCAGCATAGATATCGAAGCTTGCGTTCCAGCACGGCCATTCTTTATGATCCAAGAGACATGAATAAAATGGACAGACAGCCCCTTTCTTTGTATATCGACTCCATGTCCTTGCATTCCAGCATAAATATCTAGGCTTGCGTTCCAGCATATTCGCCAGCATTCAGTATGATCAATCAAGTGGACAAGCCAAGGCTTCCATTCCAGCATGGTCGCCGCCATTCTGTGTAATCCAAGAGCCATCAATCAAACGGATGGCCAGCCCTTTTCATAGAATAATTGCTTGCAAGCATTAATATTTTGCTTATTTTTGGACACATCGTTCCTCCAAGGATGTTTGAAATTATTATCATACTTTATAAATACTTTTAAAAGTAAAGACAAGGCAATTTAATTCTATTTTGCCATGAAGCCAGTTAATATCATGATGGTCTTGCCGGTAATCATTTAATTCACTGAGATAAAGTGTTTTTCAATAAAGCTTTAAAGATATTAAATTGTTCTTTATTATATTATATTTTTATTAGGGCATATAGTTTAATTATTTTTGCTCTTTGCTCACAAATACATGTGAAAACTTTATTGTTGACTAAATATTTCTCATTCATTTGTAAGGCACTTAAGTTTTTTCCATCCTTAGATCACGAGATTATAAAAATGCGCCAAATGAAAAGCCTTCATTGAGCCCTTTAGGATTTTGTGCTTTCAATAAATATATGTATTTACTTTCTAATTGGAGTCACAAATCATTACGTATATGACAAATGTGGATCCACAATTTTAAAAGGAATTTATGGTCAATCTGATATCAATTTCTCGGTGTATAAAAATCTTTTCAGATTGGATAAATTTACAGGCCTTGCAATGTCCGCAACAAAAAGTTCCCTTTAGTGGGGGTAGATTTGTTTGTAGGCCCTACTTAGACAGAGCAAAATAACTGTGAGTTAGGGAATCTCCCAAACTCTTCCCACGCCTATAGGTAACTGTGGCTTGATGGGAAAGGACCTCTTTTAGAACTGGATCCTCTTTGAGAAGATACCAGTATTTATTTAGGATTGCTTTTATTTCATTGCTGTTATTACCGAATGTCATAATACAGCGTACTTGTTTTTCCGTTTCTTGTGTTTTTTGTTGGTCATAGAGGAGCTGTGATCTATCTTTTGAAAGAGCATTTATATATGCTAATTTTAATGATCTATTCGGATATCCACGTTCTTTGAACTTGCATCTTAAATTATCTGCTTCCTCTTTAAACTTTTCTATAGTATCACAATTCCTTTGTATCCTAATATACTGTCCTATGGGTATTCCTTTTTTCAGTGATTGAGGATGCTGGCTGGACCATGACAGAAGCGTATTTGAGACAGTAGGTTTTCTGTATACTGTTGTATGTATATTGCCTAATTCATATTTTAATATTTTTTTTTTAACATTCAGTTTTATTAGGCAAGGGTGTGATACATTACAAACATTAAACCATCATTTCCGGAAGATACACCAAACATATAAACAATTTCTTCATGTTCTTTGCAACCTGCAAAGCTAGTCCTGAATTGTAATGGATCTACATGATAGAGTGCTATATATTTTATTTATTTTTTTTGTTAATAGTACTTCCCCCAGGAAGCTGACTGCCCTTGCCTGTTTTTCATCCATTTTTTTTTCCCCTCCCCTCCCAACCCATTATGTTGATACCCACCAATTTCCCAGTTAGGGAAGATAGTAAGAAGGAAGTAATACTGCTGGGGGGGAGAAAGAGAAGAAGGGAAAAGCCAAACCGGCGTAATAATAGAAATAAACAATAACTGATTTAAAGAACTATTCCTTTCCGTTCCACTAGTTTGAAGCGTTTCTTACCTCCATCCACTTCCTCCGGTGCCACCTGTTCTCCCCCCCCCCCCCCCCCCCCCCTCTACCATGGTTCACTGATTTATTTTGCGTTCTAAAGATATGCTATCGGGTTCCAATAGCCACGGAGACCACACCTCCATAAATTTAGGAATTGAATCTTCCAAGAAGTGTGTTATTCTTTCATTTATTAAAATATAATTTAATTTGTTTTTCACTGCCTGTATGCTCACATTTGAGGATTTCCACTGCCGGGCAACATGGCTTTTTGTAGCCAGCATCAAGTACTGTAGTAACTTATTTTGATGGGATGTCAGTAGTGAGTTGGAGAGGCCAATTTCAATAGATTCATGTATTTTGGTTTTAAACATTTTTGAAGCTAACTCAAATACTTCTGCCCATAGTCCTTTCACAGTATGGCATGTCCACCATGTGTGCAAGAATGTCCCGGAGTCCCCACAGCCTTTGAAGCATTTATCATCTTGGGTTAATCCCCATTTAAAAAGTTTAGTTGGTGTATGATATATTCTGTGTAGGACTTTTATCAATGTCTCCAAAACACTATAGTTTAGGGACCCTCTAGTTAGGCTGCGCCAGCTTTGTTTCCAGATTGTTTGGTCTAGTGCGTATCCCAGGTCTTCTTCCCATTGCTGTATGAATTTAACTTTTTTTGACTTTTGTGGCTCATTAAATGTGTTATAGAATAAGCTTATCATATTACTCGACAGTGGATGATCTCTACAAATTCTGACTAGCCAATTAGTTTCCGGTGCTCCTAGCGCAGTTATTGTTGAATTTACAAAATGTCTTATCCTACAGAATGTATAGTGCTCCCTTAAAGGTAGATTGTAAGTAGTCTTTATGTAGTCATATGTGGCCATTGCCCCTTCTTGATACCAAGCCCCAAATGTCAACAGGCCCTTGGATTTCCACCAGTGTTTAGACATTGGAGACAGTTGCATTGTCAGTAGGGGGTTTGGAATAATCGGAGAAATGCTAGCTAATGCAGGGGCTATGTGATGGTGCTGGGTTGCCCACGACCATATCCCCAGCGAGTGTCTGGTTATTGGGTTTGTTACTTTTCCCCTTAAAATGTTTGACTTGGGAAGCCATATGATGGTGTCCCATGTGTATGGGGGCATTTGTATATTTTCTATAAAGACCCATAGAGGTTGATGATGGGAGGAGTGCGCCACGGGGATAAACGAGAGTTGTGCTGCTTTATAGTACAATTTGAGATTGGGGCATGAGAGACCTCCTTTAGTTTTAGATAAATACATGGTAGATTTGGAAATTCTTGCGGATTTGTGATTCCAAATAAATTTGATGATTTGATTTTGGAACTTTTCTAGATCCTTGTAAATTATTGGGGTCGGAAGTGTGCGAAATAAGTATAGTAGCCGGGGGAGAATATTCATTTTAACTGCATGTATCCTGCCTAGCCATGTGATTCTATTTTTTGACCATCTTTGTAAGTCTAGCATTAACTCTTTGAATAGGGGTATATAATTTGCTTTATATATATCTGTTACTCTTCTGGTTATACATACCCCTAAATATTTAATGTGTGAATCAGGCCAGGAGAAATTAAAGTTTTGTTTAAGATATTGTGTCTCTGATTGAGTAAGAGCTATACCTAGTGCTTCCGACGTTGCTACATTTATAATGAGCCCCGAGAGGTTTCCAAAGTGGTTAAGAGTATGAATAAGTTCTGGGATGGAAGTGGCTGGGTTTGTGAGTGAGCCCAGGAAGTCGTCTGCAAAGAGACTACATTTAAAGTGGTGGTGGCCTATCTGGATCCCTTTGATTTTTGAGTTTGCTCTTATTGACTGTGCCAGTGGCTCTATTGCTAGAGCAAAGAGTAAGGGCAAGAGGGGGCATCCCTGTCTGGTTCCCCTTTGTACCTCAATTTGCGCCATAGTGTCGCCTGGTAATTTCAATCTGGCCTTGGGAGATCTATAGTAGGTTTCAATAAGGTCCATAAATTTCCCTCCAAAACCAAATTTGAGTAATACCGCTTTTAGATAGGACCATTCTACGGTATCGAAGGCTTTTTCTATGTCTAAGGCTACTAAACATGTTGGGGTGTGATTTCTAGAAGCCCACGATATCAGGTTCAAGGTGCGTCTGATGTTATCCCCTGTTTGTCTGTAAGGGACAAATCCCGTTTGGTCCTTATGTATAAGTCTGGGGAGAAATTGGGCGATTCTATTGGCCATCAGTTTTGCTAAAAATTTTATGTCCCCATTAAGAAGTGAAATTGGGCGGTAATTTTTTACTTCTAGGGGGTCTCGCCCATCTTTATGGAAGAATATCAAGTCCGCCTGGTTTAATTCTTGGGGCATTTAATGACCCTCTAGGATCTGGTTGAACAGAGTAGTAAGGTGCGGGGTAAGCGTGTCTATGTATTTTTTATAGTATACGTTGGTGAATCCATCCGGGCCCGGTGCCTTCCCACCTTTCAGACTATTAATGGTTTTTCTAACTTCGGCTTCCCCCACTTTTGAATTATGGAGCTCCTTTAACTCCAGGGATAAAGTGGGCAGATCACATGACTCCAAAAACCCATGCTGTTGTTGCTCTTGCTGGGTGTGATGCTTCTCAGAGGAATACATTTTCTGGAAATAGTCCAGGAATGTTTTTTGTATAAGATTTGGGCTGGTAGTGACTTCCCCAGCCGAGGTTCTTATTTTATAGATCTTTGATTGTGAGATTTTGTTTTGAGTTTTGAGTTTTTTTGCCAGTAACTTATCTGGTTTGTTAGCTTTGGTATAGAATCTGTGACCTGTCCACTTCATCGCTTTTTCCGTCCGGTTAAAAACAATAGATCTAGCTCCAATCTAATTTTATCTATTCTTTTACGTAACTGGTTGGAGGTGTTTTGCTGGTTTAATTTTTCTAACTCCCTCAAGTCCTTCTCTAGGGTTTCCTCTTTTAATTTAGCTTGTTTTTTGAGACCACTTGCGATTTTGATAAGAGAGCCCCTAATGAAGGCCTTATGGGCCACCCATGACCACCCCATGTCCGACTCTGGGGTGATGTTGGTCGAAAAGAATAGTTCCAGATCTTTGGCTATTTGTTCACTCACTATTGGGTCAGATAATATGTTTTCATTGAGTCTCCAGCTATAAGGGGGTCTGCTCTTTAGGCCTAAATCTATGGAGGCACTAACCTGAGAGTGGTCGGACCATGGGCACGGATGGATTTCTGCCCTAATTACGTTATCTGAGAACGAAGAGTCTATTAATATGGTGTCTATTCGGGAATATGTGCCATGAACAGGTGAATAGAAGGTGTACCCCCTCTCACCCTTATGGAGCAGTCTCCAAGCATCTGTTAGATGCAAGTCATTGAGCAAAGAGTTAATTTGTTTCAATTTATTTGAGTATTTACCCCTACTATCGTAGTTTGATCTGTCTATGTAAGGATCTAGCACCAGATTGAGATCTCCCCCAACACAATCCTCCCGACATCAACCGATTTTAGATATTTGAGGAGTCTTATCAATGATTTGTGAGGTGAGGATGTTTGCGCATAAAATGAAATTAGGGATAGTTTTGTTCCCCATAATGTACCTGTTAGTACTACAAAGTCCCCACCCGCGTCTATTTTTCGATGCTCTATAATGAATGGGAAATGCTGATGCAGCAGGATAGCAACTCCCCCCTTTTTGGTAGGTTGGGTGGAAGCGACAAATACCGGGTAATCTTTGTGTAAATATTGAGGGAGCTTGCGGTGTGCAAAATGCGTTTCCTGCAGGAATATTACGTCTGGGCATAGTGGTTTGTAAGATAGAAAGGCTTTGCGCCGTTTAAATTGGGAATTGAATCCCCGGACGTTGTGTGAGACAAAGGTAAATGTGGTGCCTGTCATGGTTCTTCTATAATACTGTCGAGATTGTGCCTAGCCAGAGCTTTACCTTCGTTATCCCCTAACGTTCCCTGTACGTGGGTCTCAAGGGTATGTGGGAGTGACACCAGAGAAAGTGGAGGAATCGCCTCGTAAAGTTTGATATTCGAAATTGTGAAGGTTGGAAAGAAAAAGCAAACTGTAAAAATACATAAGCATTGATTTTTCCTCAGGTAATTACATAAGGCACATTCGTGCCAGGGGAGGGGAATGAAAATGTCCATTTCCCTAGTAATCCCCTCTGCTGAGGATGTAAAATCTGACATATTAACATATGTGAGTTTTAAAGGGTTACCCATAACTGCCCCATTGTAAAGTCCCTATTCAAGAGACCTGACCCCTGGATTGACTTTTAACTGGTAGCTTATGTTACGGTGCACTATCAAACATATCAAACAATTTCACAAACAGTGCATTTCTGTTATTTGACCTATAAACTCAAAACCTAAACATCATAGAGCTTCCTATTGTGTTGCAGAAGGAATGTAGTCCTCTGGGTTAGCGGAATTAGTGGTCCCGCTATAGGATGATATAATGTACATATATAGTCATTTCCCTTAGCCTCTTTTTCAAAGGTTCCCAGCTACAATCATTTCCATTCTCTGATGCTTTCGTGGGCTAAAGGAGGTTTGAGCTTAATGTCCAGAGAGTCCCTCAGTTCTATTACTTTGGTCGCTCCTTGTGTATATCTCTGTGGCCCCCCTATTTTTTTAGTAAATATAATATTGCTTTAGTCACAATAGAGACATAATATTGTATTATTGAAACTTTTTTAATGACAACCTTGTAACGCCAGCAGGAGTAAAAGACTAGTTGCTGCTTAAGCATTTTTATATATCCATATATTTTTGCTGGCCTTGAAATAAAATATGATTAATTTAATTTAAAAAAGATTTTATTATATGCTTATATTCCTATATTATTTATTATGACTCATTAGTTGTGCATATGTTAAGTTAGTTACTGTATTTGGTTAATTTAGACATAGCCAGCAAGGCTTGAAACATAGTTTAACTAATGTACTATGGAGTATTATTAATGGATTACCTTAGCGAAAATTAAGTTGCAGTTAGGGAGGATTTCTCTTAGGTTAGGTTTATTTAGATTTTTTGTTTTCACATTTTGCCTGTGTCCAGAAGAAGTAGACCACAAGTTGGAGACTACCGTGTCATGGTGTCCTATAAAAAGAATGATAAAGAAATAAAGGGAGTAAAGTGTTGGCCGATGGCCTGCCTTGATTGTACCGAGTGTTTATCCTGATGGCAAAAGATAAAGACAGATGAAAGATCTGAAACAGTGTTTACTGAATAAAAGACAAAGCTCAGACAGAAGTCTTGCTGTGATTCTGCTCCCAAGAAGTCTGTGTCTGGAAATCCGTACCTGCTGGACTGTTGCCTTGACGAGAGCGATCTGATTGTTTTTTAATAAAGAGTGTAAAATCTCAGAGGGGCCTGGCTTTGTGTGAGATTAGGTGGAGAAGGAATACGCTTGTGTATATATTGTTTGTAGTGTTTATTTTATTTTTCTATTCTTTTATAGCCCTGTCTTCTTTTTGTCAACTTGCTAGGGTATACAATCTACTAACATCTGATAAGGAAGACTAACAATGGAGAGAGGACAATGTGCTGTATAAACTCTGAGCTATTGATTATATAAGTGTATGGTTACACTTCAAGAATTGTAGTGCAATATATGGTTTATAGTTGTTGGACCTATGTCCCAGCTGATGCTGATGACCCTGGTAATCTTATTGTTGTTCAGTTGTTCAGTTGCATACAACTCTCTGTGACCCTATGGACCGCAGCACGCCAGATACATCTTGTGTCTGGTCGTTATTATCTATAAGGTTTTCTTGGCAAAGATTCTGGAGTGGGTTGCCAGTGGACTGCAATTTTCTTACCTCTCTGCTATGACCTGCCCATCTTGGGTGATCCTACATGGTATAGCTCACAGCTTTATTGAGGTACACAAGCCCCTACACCACGACAAGGTAGCGATCCAGAAGGGGGGTAATCTTATTACTGGTTATTAATCACCCCCATCATCTCAATGCCCATTATGCAACAGAAAGCGGTATAAGGAGAGATTGGCCCCATGACTGATGATTGGTTAAATGGTGTCTGTTGCTTAACCTTACTATTGTTTTTTTGTTTTGTTTTTTCCTGTTCTGTCTGTTTTCTGCAAGGGACAGACTGTTGTACCTATATTAATGGATATCATTCAAGCAAACCTTGACAATATCACTGAAATACAACAATGTATTCATGTGCTCTCCAATACTGTATTTACTCATAGAAAACTTGGACAAAAAATTCTGGTTTATTTCTTTTTTATATTTGTATTTACGTCATAATTAGATATTTGAATGCCATTATTAATTACTGTGTAAATTCACTTGGGCTTTGATTTTCTGCACTTTTACTTATCTCCCCCTAATGAAGATGATTTGCCACTACTTTTGACAAAATCACTAGCTGTCAACACCTATTGGGGGGGGGGGGGATTTAAGGGGCATTGTAAAATGCATGTTTTTTTGTGGCCGCCATTTTGTCATTGCAAACTCCATTTTGTAATTGCAAACTCCATTTTGTATCTTCTGTCATGCATAATAGGTTTATATGACTTTAAATTATATTTTTTACTTTAAATTCAATTCAAAAGTAAAAAGCCTTGATATTTGCAGGTAAAACCTGAAGTCTTTTGAAAAAGTTAATAAAAAGTTTGTTATGCATTCTTTTGCTTCTGTTTCAAAACATTGTGCTGCATACAATAACAATATCTTGTCAATAATTATTAGTGTAGTTCCCTTTGCATATAATATAGAGACTTACTAATGCTTTTTTGTAATTTTTAAGCTACCAATTGCTAACAATAAAATGTTCTCTTGTGTGTGACACAGAGAGATGCCACTTACCCTCCAAGCTTGTAAAATAAAGAAACCTGATAAGATATCCTGGTTTTGCTTCTTTGATTAAGTGTTGATTGTGGGAGGTGTACTAATAATGGACATTTACCCCAACAATGTATACCCCTTTACTACCCAGCATCAGACTGATTGTAACCTCTTCATATATGTATTTGTGACAAAGGTCTAATTGTTAGTAAGATGTTCTAGCATGTGTAATTTAGACTGCACAAAAGAGTACTTGACTCTTCTTGTATGAACTTATTTTAGGAAACGAAGAACAATTTACTTCATGACAGAAAGTGCCATCGGTACTACTGAGCTTCCTATGAACAGAGTGCAGAAAATAAGATGAAGTTTAGTCTCTCACAGTTGCAAATAATGGTTATCTTACCAAGTAGTTGACAACTGTGTATCATGGAAAGTATTGTCTCCATTTTTGCTGATGACACTAAGTTGTGCAAGGTAATTAAATCAGAAAAGGATGTACTTTCCCTCCAAAGGGATTTTCATAAATTAGAGAAATTGGCAAATATATGGCAGATGGGATTTATTATGAATAAATGTAAAGTTATGCATTTAGGAAGGAAAAATAATGATGGAATTTATAAACTTAATGGAGCAAATCTAGGGGTATCAGATATTGAAAGGGATGTGGGAGTGCTTGTGGACAACCACCTAGGTAACCATGCTCAATGCGAAGCAGCAGCTGCAAAGGCAAATACAATATTAGCATGTATTAAGAAGGGTTTAGAAGCAAGGGAAGTAAATATAATTCTCCCACTATACAAATGTGTAGTACACCCTCATTTGGAGTATAGAATACAATTGTGGGCACCACTTCATAAAAAGGACATTTTAGGGCTGGAAAAAGTACAGAGAAGGGCAACAAAACTAATAAGGGGAATGGAGGGGCTAAGTTATGAAGAAAGACTAACCAAATTAATCCTATTTTCTCTAGAAAAAAAAGGCATCTAAGAGGGGATATGATTACCTTATATCAATACATCCAGGGTCAATATACAACTGTCAAGTGATTTTTTGTGCCAGAAGGTTTTCAACTGAGAAGAGAACATCTTTTGAGGTTAGAAGTATAAAAATGTCACCTTAAAGGAAGATAATGGTTCTTCACAATAAGGAGGAGGTGACAGCAGATTTGATGGTTAACTTTAAAAAGGGATTGGATAAATATTTTAAATTAAAAGGGCATTCAGGTTATCCTGGTTAATTAGAGAGGGGGTATTGATCCAGAGAGTAATCCGATCGCCAGTATCTGGGGTCAGGAAGGAATTATTTTTTTCCCTTTTGAGACAATTGGCAAAGTTTCACTTGGATTTTTTTCTGTTTGTCTTCCTCTGGATCAATTACCAATTAATCTGCATATTGAAGATCAGAAGAGATCTTAAAAGGTTGAACTTGATGGACTAACATTATTTTTTTCAACCTCAATTACTATGTAACTATGTGACAATTTAATTGTGTATCATGTGAGCAGCCAGACAGAAGAGTCATTTAGGGAAATGCATCAATGCAGCTGCCTAGCTTGCCTATTGATAAATTCAGTACTGTACTAAATAATTCATTTTTTGGCAAAGCATTTCCAATTGCTTTATATAATTCAGTGAGGAACTTTAGCCATTATAATGTATGACATAATGTATTCACGCAAAGGTAAGGATAGTGTTAACAATAATAACTGTCCAGTGGATATTACTATTGGCATGATGGATAGATGAGGCAATAAAAAAAAATATTTATCAGACAATTACAATTGATTCTTTAGATCGAGGTATGTTATTTTTAGATACATGGTACCAACTGTAAATGATATCCAATTACCTATGATTCAATGATATCCAGCTACTTATAATCCAAACATATATAAACAATATTTCAAACAGATTCACTGTAGGACCACTGTAGACCTACAGTATATGTGCAATAGGCTCTCTTGAAGAAATATATATATATATATATATATATATATATATATATATATATATATAAGAAATTATGATTGTTTTGATGGTAGTATGCTATAGTGGGAGCTTCCATTTTTGTTTTTGTTGACCTACTTCCACAGTTGAGAGGGGAAGCAATCCACAGAGCTTTTAATAAAAATAATGAAAATATACCCTACTGACATTATTATTATTATTATTGTTTATTTGTAAAGCTCCAACATATTCTGTAGAGGTATATAATGAATAAGTTCAAGGCAACAACAAAAATAGCAATATTAACCCATTGCAAAGGATTTGAGCTTAGACTGTAATGTCCATAGCGTTTTCCCCAAACCATGCAGGATTCATATAATCACATACTGTACAATAAATACATTATTTAAAAGCTATATTATTATTACTATTATTATTAATGTTATTATTGGTTCGTTTTTCTAAAAACACTTTCCAATTACCAAGTTAGTTCTTCAAGAATATTCTAAATATGTCACCACAATGGTCCTATAACAGTTTGAATTAGTTAATGAATATCCTCCAAAGGGTTTCCTCAAGTGATTCTGCATACCTTGGACACAGTCCAAATATGTTGATAAGGAAAATCCCATCTGAAAACACAACACTCCATCTCAATGTAATGAACTGAAAACAAAAAAAAAACTTTATCTGATTTCTTTGGTACTTTGGACTTTTTCATTTTTGAGTAGGTCAGGACAAACATACAAAAGCTTACTGAAGCAAAAAAAAGAAATAACAGCTGGGTGAAAACAGAGGAAGGTCACTTTAGGATGGCTGGAAGTTCCTGGCTAAAAAGCAACAAAATAAACTCTATTATGTTCTTTCCTACTTTCTGTTCTTTTCCTACTCTCTTATTTCTTAAATATTCTCATAACACTATTCTCTCATTAATCTCAATACCACTGGTGAAATTAGTCACTCAAACAGTAAGTATATATGTAATACCATGTGTCTTTGCATAGTACAGGACAATGATATTTTCTGGTTTTATACTCTAGCATCTCCTCCCCAGTCTATTTCTGGCTCCTTCTTTTCTTTCCACTTCTTATTTAATATTTGAGTCGCTTTTATGCTCCTGCTCTCATTTGCCTAATCTATATGTTTTTACTTGCTTTTGCCTTTAAAGAAGAAAAACAAATGCTAGTTTATAGCCTGCTTGTCCTTACAACTGGATTCTCTAGTACAGGACCTAGTTTGACTGTGCATAAACATAGCACTTGTGCATGGTATATCTAATTTTGGTGATAAGATTGATATTGTTGCCTAGCTAATAAGACAAGTTTATTCAGCACACATGTTACTTGTACTTAAAGCACTGTAATCCAGAACTGTCTGTTGTGTATTTAGTAGAATATATTTTATACATTAGAGAAGTTTTTCCACTGGGAAAATATATTATATTAATTGAAGGCAATTAAAACTAAAACAACTGAATAGAAAAAAGTATGTGTTTGATCAATCTCAACCTCAGTCTTACTAGTAAGTTCAAGGGAAGTGTAAAAAAGGACTCATGGAATTGAGTTTTCTTATCTGACAACAAAACAATTGTGAAAAAAGTACAATATGTGGCAGTTCCACAGGGCTCACTGCCCCTCTGTTTCCTGTAACATATCAGGACAGAGGGGGAGAAAATAATTTCATACTAATGAGCAATATATGGCAGTTCAGATACCCTGAACAGGAGAAACAGCAAACCCCAGACGTACGTTTTGGCCTTCATTGGGCCTCATCAGTGAGGTGTAGCTGAAGTACCTAGTTAATGAATATCCTCCAAAGAGTTTCCTCAAGTGATTCTGCATCCATTGGACACAGTCCAAATATGTTGATACAGTGAGAAAGGGGTCCACTTCTGGAGTCCCCCATCACCCTTAAGGACACTAATCCTTGAGGGTCATTTGCATAAACAAAAAACAAAGTAAGTTACAGGTGCTCAGTTTAGATATCCACAGGGCTCACTCTCTCTCTGTTTCCTGTAACATATCAAGAGAGAGGAACATAAATCAATTCTACTCTGTCTATAAATATTGTCATTTTTGTATTTTATAGATTTTTTTTGTAGGTAATCTTTTAAACACAGGCATTACACTGTTTCATAAGAGTTTTCATATAACCCAGTTATTTCTCTAACTGGCCTCCATTACTGCTACTTTTTTTTTAAATACCAAAAATCATGTTTTTACAGGTTCACCACTTGAGGCTGATGGCTCTACATTATTTTGCAGAGCAGTATTTATAAGTTCAGAGTCCTTTTATAGTATTTTGCATTTTAAAGATTACGTTGATCACACAAAGCAAAATATGTGAGCTCTGTTTTCCAGAGAGAGAAGTTGTTCATGATCGAAGAAAACACTCCACACATCTGTATTTGAGGTACCAGCCACTGACTCATTGGAATGAAGCAAATATTCGGAGACTTGACCACATTCATCCTTCACAGTTACTTTCAAAGCCATGAAGCCCTAGATAGAGCTGCACTTGTTTTTATAGGTTTAAAACTGTTACTCTGTAGTTTACATATGTCAGACCTTCTGACGGATAGTTTACCAAAAGGATTAGGATGTACTGAACATGAAGTGATGATGCTGATCGTGAAGGGCAGGAACCAATGTCAAGCAACCAGAATCACACTCAGGGAGACATGCAGTCTAAGATGTTACTGTAATAGTTACTTGTATAATATAACTGAACTTCACTTTTTTAAAGTTGACATGTCATTGTGTTCTATATTACATAAAAAAAACACTAAAGTGCCATATTTATAATATGGTCTTATGAGTAACTTAACAAGATAATGGGCAAAATTATTTTAAAATAAATAAATTTTTAATTTTTGCATTTAATTTTCTTGAACTGAGGCAGGAATCTTATTCTATTCCTAACAGGATTAGATACCTGGAGAGTATGGATTCAGATAAGATTTCTATTAATTTCTTCTGCACCTGTAAATCAATTATTTACAATAGAAATAAGTAGAAGAATGATCCCCAATAGGATAACTCTCCCGCTCAAGTTATAGGCAGACTAGCAGTCCAAGATCCTCCATGACACAAGCAAAATCAGCTCAATATAACATTTCCTCCAAAAAGTTTTATACTGTTAGTTTGTATATACTTAACAAGCATTTGTAGTTTATTTATTTTTTGTTTACAAACTACAGTGTTCCTTTAAAACAGGGACAGGGAAACTATTTCTGATTGTTGTCCACTAACTCACCGAAAAAAGTAATCAGCTGCCACTAACATAGAAAAATAGTCCACTGAGGGTCATACATTGATTAAATATTTTAGAGAAATCTAATCTGTTCCACTCTCCCACTTTAGTTTATCAGTTGAGGTTGCTTCTCTTTTATTCATGACACTTCAACTCTCTTTCAATAAACCTCCTCATTCCTCACTATCCTTGGCTTTATGTACCTGTAAATGTTACAACTGATCTCACCATTTGATCCTGTACAGAGCCTTGTACAGTGCTGAATGACCAATGAGCTTGTCAGTGCTCTCAAATGTAAAGCCATTGTGCCTCTTCGAATATAAGAGTTGTTGATGGCGTCACATAAGTAGACATCTTTGGTACATGTAATATTTCCTTCAGCACTGCCCTGGTTTGTGAGTGATCTGTAAAATGTTATTAGAATAGGATTTTGGTGTAAAAAACGGAGCACTGCAAAAATTTATGGAGATGTGTGCCTTGCTTTTCGGCTTTGTCGTGCCACAGTCACTCATAGCAGTTCTCTCGCAATGTTTAGGGGATGGGAGAATAGCATAGCTAGCTTTGTTACTACACCACCCGTAATTGCCATAGAGGGGATTAGCATAGGCCCCAAAGTTACCTTTAACTAGCAAAATGTCTATCATATACTTAAAAGAGTTTGCTTGTTATGATGTCATTAAACTAAGAATATAAATAAAAATTGATCCACTGAGAAGATGGTTTGCCTTTAAAAGTATGGAGCCTGAAGAGTGAAGATTGTGCAAAATAAAATTAAATAAGTTCAGGGGTTTTTATAAAGCTGTTAAAACATTTAAGAGAATTGATCTAGTCATTAGCAGGAGCAGTTGATTAAACAGAATAGGAATTTTCTTTATGACTGGTACACGTGGATAGCGGTTACAATAATGCAAACCTAGGTGAAATTCAATTTCACTGACATTTGATTTCCACCCCAATGCAAAATTACCAAAGAAATTGGTTTTACAGGTGTTCAGAAAAATACATCTGGAAGCAGCAAAATTAGTAGGAACTGTCACTAAAATACCACGGAAAATAAGTAGTCTGAGCTATTTGCGTGATACAAAACCTTGGTTTTTAAAAGCTGGTAACAATGATTCTGCAAATTAACTATATTACTTTTCCATAACTGATCCAACAAAAACTGTACCACACCCTCATATGTCTGTATCCGTTATAGGTATATATTTATAGACATAACATAATGACTAAAACCGATTATATGCCATTGTAGGCTTTTTTTGTTAAATTTTATTTTAAATACTGTAGGTTTCTATAAAATGTATGTGCACTAAAACGTATATTAATGATACAATTTCATATCACGTCTTTATAAGGTATTCTTAAATCTGAAGAGAATTACATTAATGTAAGAGATCAGGTTTGGTCTGGACTGGGGCATCTACACCATTATCTGCTTTGGAAATCTACCTTCTTTGTAGTCTACCTATGCTCTATTGTTATTTAAAAAAATGTATTGTTGCCAGTGCCGTCATAGTATTTCATAGAAATCATTGAAAACCATACCCAATAGAAATACCGGTGCAAATTACACCATTAAGAATGGAAACTGACCTCTGTATAAGAAAACAATAGACTGTAATAAAGTTTGCAGAGCAAACCATAAAATGAGTGAGACAGTGCCAATAACTAACTGAGAAAATACTTTGGTGCGTCTTCATGCATCTACTCTTTAAAACGTGCCTATTGCAGTTTAGTAAGCGGAGAGAATAAGCATCCTAAAAGTGCAATCCACACAGTCATAATGATCATATTCTTTTCATATTCTTCCACCAATTTCACTCATTGGCTTAGCACTCATGACAAAGACACAAGTGCCAAAAATGGTCTTGTATGCTGTACTACACCCCCTTGATATAACTCATCTCTCAACTTCTCTTTTACAACTGGCAACTTTTTCAGCTAAGGCGCTAAACACATCTTTTCTAAGGGAGTCATGTCCTGATCTAGCCTCCATATTTCTCTCCTATCCTCTGCCCCCAAACTACATGAGCCAATAGTTTACAATTTCTTTAAAATTTTCTATCAATACTCCACCACTGAAATTAGTTTACCAAAGTATATGAAAGTATAATAATGTTATTACAAATAACTTAAATGGGCCTTGCAACAGCCAGTATCACAGCAAATCACAATTATTTTGTATATTATCTACTCCTTCACTCTTCATGATATAGCTTTCTTATGTAAACTATCTTAACTTACATCTCATTTACATTCTCAAACTCTTAAATGTCACTAACACATCCTTTTGGGATAGTACACTGTTCAGTTATAGTCAAACTGCATTTCCTCGCTTGGCAAACTAACTATACTGTTCCAGGTTGAGGACAATCTCTACCCACCATCATCACACCTATGGCCATGCTTTACTAGCTTTAGTTACCTGGATGGATTTCCACTACCTAAAGCTCAACAAGTAAATAATTGTGCTGTTACTGAATAAAGCAATAAAGCTCCACATACATGTAATCTATAACCATGCTCCTAAAACATGTTTGGCTTGCTCTTAACTAACCTGTCTGGCTCCTAATGTTTAAACAAATTTGCAAACTCCAGCCTTACACACAACTGCCTCCATGCTATACCACCCTCCTTCTCATATCCTCATCCCTTCACACAATATAGGCAGCTGCAGTGAAGCTGCAGGCTGTGGTGCAGGATGAAAACTATTAGTGGAGCTCCAGTCTGAAGATGGTAGGAAAACACTTACGTATATACTCGAGTATAAGCCGAGTTTTCCAGCCCTTTTTTTAAGGCTAAACGGACCGCCTCGGCTTATACTCGAGTCACTCCCCCCGTGTCTCTCTAACCCCCCCGTGTCTCTCTAACCCCCCTGTGTCTCTCTAAACCCCCCCTGTCTCTCTACCCCCCCTGTGTCTCTCTAACCCCCCTTGTCTCTCTAACCCCCTGTGTCTCTTTCCCTCCCCCCTCCTCATTCTCAACCCCCCTCCTCATCCTCAACCCCCCTCCTCACTTTCTCCCCTCTAAATACCTCCCCCTCACTTACCTGCTTCTTTTCCGGCCTCTGCTCCTTCCGTCTTGACCCCGGCGCGCATGTGACGTCACATGCGCGCCGCGTCATTAGCATCATTAGCATAGGATGTGGGCACCCAGTATATGCTAATGACGCAGCCGGGGTCAAGACGGAAGGAGCAGAGGCCAGAGAAGAAGAAGGTAAGTGAGGGGAAAAGTAGATGGGGATGTATTTATAGGGGGTTAGAATGAGGATGGGGGTTTGAGGAGGGGGTTGATGAGGAGGGAGGTTGAGGTTGAGAAGGGTTGAGGTTGAGGGGGGGTGAGGAGGGGGTTGATGAGGAGGGAGGTTGAGGTTGAGGAGGGGGGTTGAGGTTGAGGGGGGGTAAGGAGGGGGTTGAGGATGGGGGGGTTGAGGATGAGGATGGGGGGTTGAGGATGAGGATGGGGGGTTGAGGGGGGAGGATGAGGATGGGGGGTTGAGGAGGGGGTTGAGGTTGAGGGGGGGTGAGGAGGGGGGTTGATGAGGAGGAGGAAGGTTGAGGAGGGGGGTTGAGGTTCAGGAGGGGGTTGAGGATGAGGATGGGGGGGTTGAGGATGAGGATAGGGGGTTGAGGGGGGAGGATGAGGAGGGAGGTTGAGGAGGGGGTTGAGGATGAGGAGGGAGGTTGAGGAGGGGGTTAAGGTTCAGGAGGGGGTTGAGGATGAGGAGGGAGGTTGAGGTTATGGAGGGGGGTTGAGGTTGAGGAGGGGGTTGAGGATGGGGGGGTTGAGAAGGGGGTTGAGGATGAGGAGGGAGGTTGAGGAGTGGGGTTGAGGGGGAGGTTGAGAATGAGGAGGGGGGTTGAGGAGGGTGATAAGAGAGGGGGGAAGAGACACAGGGAAGGCAGAGGGGAGAAGAGACACAGGAGAGAGAAAGAGAGAGGGGGACCCAGAGAGCACAAGTGGGACACAGGGTGCAGCACATTTCCCACCCTCAGCTTATACTCGAGTCACTCATTTTACCCAGTATTTTGTGGTAAAATAGGTGCCTCGGCTTATACTCGGGTCGGCTTATACTCGAGTATATACGGTAATTTTAGAGTCAATTTTCTCAAAAAAGATTAACCTGTTCATAAAAACATTGATTTGAAAAGTTGTTTATATAGTTACATACTATTATTATTATTGTTCTTTGTAAAGTGCCAACATATTCCATAGCGTTATGTACTATTGTACAATTAATAAAAACTGAACCATTACAGTGGTTCTTCATCAAGAAGATGAACTTTATATGTTTACTTACAGTTTATTAGAACTGTATCCACAGAAACTGACTGTTTAAAGACTGTTAAAAGAAAAACACCAGCTTGTTGATTTGCAATAGAGCATAAAAGCTGTTTTTCATACGTTTGGTGTGAACAAAGTAAGAAGTCCTTGGCATGACGTGCAATAAAATCAACAGAGAACAATGCACTTATCAGGAAATAACTGAATGCAGTTGAGTTGATTTGGCTTGCTAAAGAAGCTGAAGGTATAGGTGATGGACTGGCCAAGCATGTCTCCAGACCAAAACCCTATTGAGTATCTGTGGGGCATCCTCAAACGGAAGGTGGGGGAGTGCAAGGTCTCTAACATCCACCAGCTCCGTGATGTCATTATGGAGGAGTGGAAGAGGACTCCAGTGGCAACCTGTGAAGCTCTGGTGAACTCCATGCCCATGAGGGTTAAGGCAGTGCTGGAAAATAATGGTGGCCAACGGTTTAAACATTAATGGCTGTGTGCTGAGCTATTTTGAGGGGACAGCAAATTTTCACTGTTATACATGCCGTACACTTACTACTTTACATTGTAGCAGAGTCATTTCTTCAGTATTGTCACATGAAAAGATATAATAAACTATTTACAAAAATGTGAGGGGTGTGTACTCACTTTTGTGAGATATATTATATATATATATATATATATATATATATATATATATATATATATATATATATTTATATAAAAGGTAGCAAACTCCTGTTATATAGATTGACAAAACAACACTTTTTTCAGGAGACAGTCCCTTGGTTCAAACCTTTGTGCATAGTTAATATTTATGATGATGAAATTTCCTTAGCAGGTAGTGGGGCAGATTCACTATGCTTCACTGATGCTGCAATGAAATTTTTTTTAATTGATTAAATAAACTTTTGAAAGACAAGACAACAGTTTTAAAGGAAACTGTGTCAGTTCCAGAGAGAGTCCATTAGGTAGGGGTAAGGACAATAGTAAATAGAGACTTACATGTAATCAAAATTCTTCCTTTTAAATTTAAAATGTGAAGATACATTGTGGCTGAATTTGCATGTCTCCACCCAGAATCTTAGATTATAGTGAGAATATAGCAATTTGGGGGATTTTGAGATCAATGCTAGTTTTCTCACCTGTATTAAACATATTAAAACAATTACTATTTTCTTTCTGTACTTTGGAAGATGGAGGACTTCTTTCACTTTCATGCCCACTATAAGCTTAAAGGCATATTTAAGTTTCATGAATTAATACAATTCTGAGGTCCTTCCAGTAAACCCATAATTTATGTATGCAGCACATTTCATTAAACGTTTTATTTTTAATAATATCTAAAAATCACTCTGATGATTATGTTGACAACACATGCGGTGTAAACACTAGCCCCTGATCCCTCCCAATCAGCATGCAACATTAGGGGAGCACATTTTAACTCATTACATACCTTCTCTGCCTTCCTCAGCCAATAGGAGAACACTGATGTCAGCCCTGAAGTCACTGCTGGGATGTGCTTCCAGGTTCAGTGTCTGCTCTCTGTCTGTGCTGCACTACCCTTCACCACAGGTCAGCACAGACACACTACATATACCAGGCTGCTTTGCAGCCCAAACAGGAACCCCAGAGAAAATTAAAATGTATCAGCTGCTTGAGCCACCTCCTTATTAGCCAAAACTAATTATGCATGTAATGCTAATTTAGTTTGGGTTTCAATGGGGTGTTTACTCTAATTTTAAACTGTCAGAAATTACAAGACATTTTGCAAACTTCAAGGTACGATTTTTAAATGTTTATATTGGTATTTTTTCATGCAAAATATATTTGCATACACTACTGATTTTCCATCAGATGCATTTATAATCCAGGAAATTTAGATATACCTTTAATGAATTTATGGCAAGAACCGTTTTTATCTGAAATACAATTTATATTGCTTGATTTCCTTCGACAAGCTAGAAATAATGACTCCCATTTATATTATTCCTCATTTCTAGTTATTACATTTTGATTGCTAAATTTTTTTATTTTTCAAGCATTTTCACTAAATTGTCATATGGTTATTTATATTGACCAGTTGCAATGTAAACCTTGCTAAAGTAATTTGGGTCTCTTTTTCTTTAAAAGGTATATATACCTTTCAGGCTGTTTGTTAAATCAATAATTGCTGTTACTTCATACCATCATTCAAAATAACACCAAGTATGTCAGATATGCAAATAACCGAATTGTATAAGGGAAAGTCCATATCTGCAAAAATTTAAGGTGTCAGGACACCAGGATGTAAATATAATATCTCTAATATTGATAAAGAGAGATATATGAAAGTCTGGAAGCCAAACCTAACATAAACTAAACACTCACTAAGATAAGATACGAGGAAATAAGATAATTTGAACTGATCCCTCAAAGATGAAAAATTCACTTATCCTAAGTGTTAAAAAATAAGGGATTCAATATTAAATGTTTTAAAAAAATCATTTCCTATTCCCTTGGTTTTTAAAGAGTTTTTAATCGACGTTGTCTCCTAAGAATATTAATAAAACTTTATTATTTTTGTTTTCTCTAGTTCTTTATTGAATATATGTGAAAAAGGTGTTATGCACCAAGAGAAAGGAGCTCTATTTCCCAACAGATAAAAATGTGCCTTTTATTTATTGCTGTTTTTTTATTTGGAAATATATATCTCCATATATGCAGAACCCGATTTCCATTTAGGTTGAGAAAGGGTGCCTACCTGTAGAGGGTGCCATGTTGTATCACTTCCCATATATATTTATTTTACATTTATATAGAGGTTATGTCCAAAGTGCTTCACAAAATTGCAAAAGCAGTACATAGTTCAAAAATACATAGTTCAAAATTACAAAAGCAGTACAAATTTGCAAAAATAGTAAAAATTAGGCAAAATACAGAAGTAGAGAACAGTGTAAAATGAAAAACTGTACAGTTAGTTGTTTGCAGTAACAAAGAGGAGGGCAACAAAACTAATTAGGGAAATAGAGGAGCTAAGTTATGAAGAAAAACTAACTAAATTAATCTTATTTTCTCTAGAAAGGTGTCTAAGAGGAGATATGATTACCTTATATAAATACATCAAGGGTCAGTATAAAGATTTGTCAAGGGAGCTTTTTGTGCCAAGAGATTTTCAACTGACAAGAGGCCATCCCTTGAGGTTAGACGTAAAAAGATTCCACCTTAAAGAAAGAAAAGGGTTCTTCACAGAAAGGGTGGTTAATCTGTGGATTTCTCTACCAGAGGAGGTGGTGACAGCGGATTCGATAGATAACTTTAGAAGGGAACTGGATTTATTTCTAATTAAAAAGGGAATTCAAGGTTATCCTGGATAATTAGAGAGAGAGTATTGATCCAGGGAGAAATCCGATCGCCAGTATCTGGGGTCAGGAAGGAATTCATTTTTCTCCCTTTGAGGCGATTGGCTTTGTTTCACTTCGTCTTTTTTTTGCCTTCCTCTGGATTAATTAATAATTAAAAAATAATTAAATAAAAAATGAATAATTAAATAGTTGATTAATAATTAATTGACAACTAATTATTTAATAACTAATCTGCATATTGCAAATCAGAGGAGACCTTAAAAGGTTGAACTTGATGTACTGAAAGTCTTTTTTCAACCTTAATTACTTAGGCTCTCATTCAATTGCAATTTGCCCAATTGAATAGGGGTCTAAATAAGCACATAACATATTTTTTGAAAGAAGTTTTTTAGTTAGTAAACATCTATTCAAAAGCAAGGTTTTTACTAACTAAAAACTTATTTGAAAAAAATATGTTATGTGCTTATTTAGAGCACTATTCAATTGGCCAAATTGCAATTGAATGAGGGCCTATGTAACTATCTAACAGAAGGATTGATATAGTGGAAGGTTGATCAGGGTGTCCATGATAGGTGGGTTGGTAAAAATGTATTAGGTATTTTTATTAACAGCTGTGGCTAAATATATCAAAGCACCTCTGAAATTTCCTGCTGCTTACAATGTTCTATCCGGAAAGTGTTGGGTTCTTTTGGTTGTTGAAATAACAATGCTCCTGTCTGATTGGTTGAACTATACTGCCTACAAAAACATACCTCTCCTCTTTACATAGCATGCTAGTATTGTAGAATAGTTTTGAAGTCAAAAATAATAATAACTATAGATAAAAACACAGGTACCAGAATATAATTGAAATCAATTAATATAACTTTTGATATTAAAATAAATATATGTGTGGAGAGGGGCAACAGAGGAATAAACACCTTAGATGTAAATCTGGCCCTCACTTTATAACCACTCACACACTGTTGGCATATAAAGCCTTCTTACATTGCAAATTCTAAAGGGCTCTATATAAGCACAGAGTATATTTTTTTCCAGAAGTTTTTAGTTAGTGAAGACCTTGTTTTTGCATAGAAGTTCACTAACTACAAACTTCTGTAAAAAAATATATGCTCTGTGCTTATATAGAGCCATTTAGAATTTTCCGAATTGCACTTTAATAAGGCTGATTTAGGGCCCTATTAAATTAACCCTCATAGTTCCCTCGGTCCTTGCAAAAGGCAGTTTTTTGTTTTTTTCGAAGACTGATTCCCCAATACTTGCCTCGCAGCCTGCTTTGCGAAATGACTCCCAAAAATGGCAGAGAATAGGCTCCGAGAGAGCTACGGAGTAACACGCAGCCATAAATCTATGAGGTGAATCTCGCACCTCAGAAGAATCCTTAAAAAAAAAGTGCTAGCAAGGGATCCTAAAGCCTCTACATGATGCCTCGGAGCAGCCCGATACTGCTGTGTGATGCTCCCCCCTGCTCCCTAAACACATGCCCATGCTGCAGGGGTCCCTATCGGGACCCTTGCAGCGGGGGTCCCCGATTGGCATAGATTAGTCCCCCGCTGCATTTAAAACTTTTAAATTCCCAGCCGCAGCTCATTAAAGGGCTAGCGGCACACTATTAGCCAATCCCGGCCATGACACATAAAATTAACCCCCGTCTATGCTGGGGGTCCCCATTGGGACCCCTGAAGTGTCCTTAGGGACCCCCGCAGCCCCCCCACATTAATCCTATAATTAACCCTATAACTCATGGGGTTCAATACAGACCCCATAAGCCCTTAATTAACCCTATAACTCATGGGGGTCAATACAGATACCCATAAGCTCTTAATTAACCCTATAACTCATGGGGCTCAATACAGAACGCCAAAAGCCTTAATTAACCCTATAACTCATGGGGGTCAATACAGACCCCCATAAGCTTTAATCAACCCTATAACTCATGGGGGTCAATACAGACCCCCATAAGTCCTTAATTAACCCTATAACTCATGGGATTCAATACAGACCCCCATAAGCCCTTAATTAACCCAATTAGTCTTATAAGGGTCTATGAAGACCGTCATAGGAAAATTAGAAGCCTATTAATAACCCCATAAGCACTATGAGGGTCCTCCAGGACCCTCATGACACTAAGTACAAACACTACACTACACTTACTCCCCCAAAAAACACTAAATCTAAACTAACCCCATCTACCCTAACCTATTAACCCCTGCCTACCTAACACAACCTACCTATCTCCCTATTAAACCCCCACTCTACTAATTACATAAAATAACAAAAACTAAGGTACATAAAATAGAAAACAAATCACCCCCCCCATACTTCATAAAATAAAAAATAAACCCCCCACACTACATAAAATAGAAAAAGAATTACACACCTGCAAATGAATACACAAATACACATAACAATCATGAATACATTATAAATATACACATAACTACAATACATTTCCCCCTATCTATACCTAACCCCCAATCTAAACACCCATTCCCCTGTCTATACCTAACCCCCAATCTAAACACCCCCTCTGTCTGTACCTAACCCCCTAAATCTTTGCAGATGTCCCTTCTGATTGCACCCCCTAGGAAAAAAAAGAAACATCAGATTATTCCAACAATAAACATTACATATAATAAATAGGTATTACAAATACAGTATTAAACTTACCTTTCCAGCATGTCCCACGTCCATCTTCATCTGTTCTCCGGCTCGACCCCTGGAAAAAAGATACATACCATTAGTATCAAACATACACAACATCAAACACAAAAGAAAATAAATATAAACATTACACATTTAAAACTTACCTGTCCCCGATGTCCCCGGCCTTCTTCTCTTCTGCCCTGGCTGGGCCCTTGCTAAATCCGCGTTCTATTTAAAAAAATAAAATAAATAACGGAGGTCCGCACTCGCAGAAAACGCTGTCTATCAAATTTCAGCCAATCAGAATGCGCCAATGTGTGAGCCAATCATTCCCTATCTCCCATTCGGATTGGCTGAAGGAGCTATCAATCTTTTTTAAACCAATCAGAAGGCACTATTGCTTTCAGCCAAACACAATGGGATACACTCCCACGGGGTGATTGGCTGAAGGCATCTGCGCCTTCTGATTGGCTGTTGCCAGGGGGTGTAGATTGGGGGTTAGGTATAAACAGGGGGGGTGTTTAGTTTGGGGGTTAGGTATAGATAGGGGGAAATGTATTGTAGTTATGTGTATATTTATAATGTATTCATGATTGTTATGTGTATTTGTGTATTCCTTTGCAGGTGTGTAATTCTTTTTTTATTTTATGTAGTGTTGTGGGGGGGGATTTATTTTTTATTTTATAGACCTTAGTTTTTATTTTATTTTATGTAATTAGTAGGGTGGAGGGTTTAACAGGGGGTTAGGTAGGTCGTGTTAGGTAGGTAGGGGTTAATAGGTTAGGGTAGATGGGGGTTAGTTTAGATTTAGTGGGAAAGTGTAGTGTAGTGTTTGTATTTAGTGTCATGAGGGTCCTGGAGGACCCTCATGGTGCTTGTGGGGTTGATAATAGGCTTCTAATTGTCCGATGAGGGTCTTCCTAGATTCTTATGGGACTGATTGGGTTAATTAAGGGCTTCTGGAGGTCTGTATTGACAACCATGAGTTATAGGGTTAATTTAGGGCTTATGGGGGTCTGTATTGACCCCCATGAGTTACAGGGTTAATTAAGGGCTTATGAAGGTCTTTATTGACCTTTACGTTCCTTTAAGGACCCGCGAGGCGGGAAATTTAAAGTTTTAAATGCAGCGGGGACCCCCAGCATAGAGGGAGGTTAATTTTAGGTGTTGCGGCCGGGATTGGCTAATAGTGTGCCGTAGGCCCTTTAAGGAGCTGCGGCGGGGAATTTAAAAGTTTTAAATGCAGCGGGGTAACGATCAGTCCCGATCGGGGACCCCCGCTGCAAGGGGTTAATGTGGGGTCATTTTGGGGGTCCTGATGGGGACCCCCAGCATAGAGGGGGGTTCATTTTAGGTTCCAGGGGGTAGTTGGAGTACCTCCCACGGCAGGGCTTATGTGTGGGACTGCAGCGGAGATCCCTTTTAGGACCCCCGCAGCAATTGATGAGGTGTGGGAGCCTGCAAGATCATCTTGCAGACTGTCACTCCTCATGTACATTTTCTCTGTGTTGATACGGACGGCCCTGCTGTGTACCTCACACGAATCTACGAGGCTGGAATTTACTAGGGCTAATAGTGTTTATATTTTCAGTCTGGTACATTGATCATTGATATAAAGAACATAGACGTGTAGCAAAACAGGTTTTCAAAGTGTTAAAAACCTGCAGAACCACACATGGGTCAACATCTTTGAGCAGCCTTGCTCTGAAATACAGGCAACTCAAATTCAGGCAGTACTTCATAATGATTTTAAAATGTCCAGCAAAAAGTCCAGCAAAACCTCACCTGTTAAAGGAGGCTAACTCAAAAATATTCAAAATTCATTAGGTATTTTTTTAGGCAATAATAGCTAATATGAACTGCAACTCATAAATCTTGCTTAGTCAATTACTTGTATGGGGAACTATATCAATGCTATAAAAAAAAGTTGACCAATAATTTAGATTTTCAACACTCATGAGAGCAGAGCCACCAACTCTGTGTATATACTTGTGTCATGTTTGTCTTCACATTTGTCTGTATTCACTGAATATTTCAGCATTTGAAAATATGGGTTATTTGCTAAAGCTGTGCTTTGGGACTAATTCTAAAAAGTTATTTCCTTGGGTCATTTATACTAAAGGATGAAGTACTGGAAATGTCACATTTTAGTAGATGACACAGATGTTCTCCAAGAGCTCATCAGCACATCCCCTTGTGGTACTGAATTGTGCTTATTCACTAAAACATCTTTCACATTTATTGATGAATTGATAACAAAAAGGAAGTTACTTAATTTAACTGACAAAACAACAGGAAATATGATAACGCAACAATCTACACTGAAAAATACATTTATTTGTTAAAATGATTTTAAAAGTAATTTTTTATAAAATGTCCTTTAATACTGCAATTTCTATTTTGTTCAATGGAGCCCCTTTATCAAAAGTGATAAAATGTTATCCTGTCCAATAAATTGCCTATTTATAATATATGAAGATGCATTATTTACTTTGATAAATATATGCAGATGGAATTGGCATTCTCCCTAAATAATTTTATGGATATACTTTGCTAATATGAATACAAACTTTCTTTTAGCAAAATGCATTATATGTTTTCAGGGAAATTGTATTAAAGGACCACTGTGAAAAAAATATATGTTTAAAACTTTAAGTTTGACTAAAAGCGAAAATCAAAATAGTAAAAAAGTCATACAGTTTTTAAGATTTTTTTTTTTATAATTCTCCCAGCAGGATCCTGGAGGTATCCATGATACAGAGGCGGAGTTCCACTCGGTGGAGACGGTGCAAGGCACCAAGGCCCTCGATCTCGGAGGGGCCCCCATGGGCCTCCCGTGGCCCCTGTGGCCTTCACGGCCTTCCAGTAACCTCTGCTGCCCTCCTGTGAGCCCCACAGCCCTCCTGTGGCACCCATGGATCCCCTGTGACACCTAAGTATTTTCTGTGGCCCCCTGGGGTCCCTTGGTCCCTCTGTGGCCCCCGCAGACCCCCTGTGCGGGCCCTTATAGCCCTCTGTGGCCCCTCAGGCCCTAGGGCCCCCCTGCAGGCCCTGCAGACCCCACAGCCCCTTATAGCCCCATGGACCTCCTGTGGGTCCCCTGCAGACCCTTATGACTCACTTTGGCCCCTCACAGGCCCTCTCGGCCCCTTATGGAGTGCAACACCGGGCCGCACATATATATGCACACACATATATATGTTATATGTATATGTACACTTATATATATTAAAAAAATTGCACCGGGGCCCCCTATGCACTAGCTACGCCATAGCCGTGTTACATTGGTGGAAGTTGTGCATTTGAGAGCGCTGTGGTTACATTGAATGATGCAAAGTGTCTGCTTCTGGGTCAGTGATGGGGAAGATTTGTGGTGTCAAGTAAAATCCTTTCCAGTTATCCAGGCACTAGACTTCTATCTGTTCTCTTCTCCCCAACCCCTTTATACACTGATAAACTCAAACCCTCATCATCCAGCTCTCAGGATGTGATGTAACACAAAATAGATTCCTTTACTCACAAAGTTTTCAAAAATTCAGATTTTCCTCCAAAAATGTTTTATATCCATGATTACACAGCTGCTAATATTGTTAGTTTGGTAAATAGTTAACAAACAATCTTTTCTCTTGAACTACAGTGGTGCTTTAACAAGAATCAAAGATCACTGAAATTGTAGGGTGGATGACTTAGGATAACATACTAATGTACTACTAAGCAGGATAGCCGATGAGTGGAACATCCTTGTAGGCATAAACAAAATAAACAAATTCAAGCATGCCTGACATAGGCATGAAATCATCTTGAGAGTTAATTAAGCTAAACCTTTTTAGATGGATAGATTTGATTTTTATTTTGGTTTTGGGTTGTTTCCGACACTCCCTGACCTCATGGCCCATAACACACTAGGACATCTTTATGTCCATGGCCATGCTGATCCACTTGGTATTCATGGCAGAGATACTAGAGTGGGTTGCCAGTTCCTTCTTTAGTGGGCCATAGCATATAGCTCCTGGTATTCCTAGGTGGTCTACTATCCAAGTATATATGCCAGTAAGGGCTGTTGTAGCAGCTGCAGCTTTCACTCCTCACTTACACACAGGTACGTTCGGCTGGAGGGTGCGGTGCTGAACCCGGGGGAATGTAACACCAACACTGCACTGGCTCAGTCACTCATGTCTGTGGATGAAATGGATGAAGTGGATGAAATCTTGGTGTCTGTAAGCATTTTGTGGCATGACAACCTGGCTCCTGGCATTTGTTGAGCCCTAAAAATTTAATTTAAAGTACAGTATTCCATTTTTGGACCTATCCTGTTATTTGTACGCACGCATTTGTTATGTACGTTATCATTTGGTGGAAGCCATGCCATTACACAGGGGTATCCAGAGCTTGCACCCAGCTGAAGGTTCCAAGATCTTGCACTCAGCTTTATGTACCCATTTGTGCTATGCCTTTATACAGGGATCCCAGAGCCTGCAGCCAGCGGTATGTACCCAAGGGTGCTATGCCATTATGTAGGATACCCAGACTTTGCACCCACCTGCCAGGCTGTTGTAGCAGTCCACCTTGATGCCCTCCACTGCCCTCCTCTGCTACTCTGTTAGTGTGCTCTCCTGAGGACCCCCCTGCGGGGCAACCTGTCAGGCTCTGGCTCTCCGGGCAGCCCCTTCAGCTCCAGTAGTGCCCGGTGGTACATGCCGTTCGCCTCTCGGTACTTCTTGTCTTTGTAGCAGTGCGCCCCCTGGGTCTTGAAGTCCAGTGATCTGTGGATCAGATGCCCCAGATCCCCCCGGAGACTCCCCTGATCCATAGCGCTCTGGGTGGGTGGCAGTTACATGCTGTGCCCGGGGACTGGGCTCAAAACGGGCACTGGGCCCTGACCAGGTCGAGTGATACACTGATTATAGGTTGGGATCCAGTGGCCAAACCGAGGGTTATAGATAACTAGCGAATTGCCCGTCAAAAAATGGCGGCAATGAAACTGTAAGTGAGCTAATGCTGTTTGGTGTATAATAATATATTAATAAATTAATATACTTTACCTATTTTGAAGTAATATATGCAGGAAGCATTCTGTTGAAGAGCTGTCAATCTGTTTTGATGTTGCTGCAGCATTAGTGATGTGAAGCTGCTGTGTAAGCGTGATCAATGTGTGCAGTGTAATAGAGTGTGTGCGCGAGAGCAAACCGTTAGCGTAGCTGTGTACTTACGCATTGTATAAGTTATTGTTCTAAAATGGCGGCTAATGTGTGGTATGCGTCTGTAGCGGAATATTCGTAGGTGTTTTGTGGTGTTTCGCGTGTTTCTTGTGGTGTTTTGCGTCTTTAGACTGCTATAGCCTCGTTTTCGTTTTTTTCGGCGGCCACTTTTTCTCTCGCTTAGAGAATTTTTTAGTGTCTAAACTCTTTTATTTTGAGTTAAATTAAGGTGTAACTTCATTTTTTGAGGTCCTGGATGCTCCCTCTTGCTGTAGGTGAGCTTTTTATGTATGTGTTGTGTGTATTTATTGTATTTTTAACTTTTTCATGTCCGCGGGTTGCCTTCGGCGCTCCATGCCAGCAACTTTGCTAGGGCCGCGGGCTCGGTATGCGAGCCCGCACGCGTTAGCAACAACTCGTATACTCACAACTATATGTGATGGGTGAGATCCACAGCCTTAAGTGAGTGCAGAACAGAATGCGTGCATACATATAACAGGATTGCGCTTCCACTAAATGCGTGCATGTGTACATATAACAGGATAGGTGCCAATTTTTTTCTGGTTGCTTGAGAGTTCTGGTTAACTGAGAGTCTATTGTATGTATATATATATATATATATATATATATATATATATATATTTTATATATATATATATATATATATATATATATATATAGTAAATAAATAGTATATCTATGTTCACATTTGAATGTCTAAAGCAAGTAAAAAAAAATGTTTACAGCTCAGAATTCCATGAAAAACAGTTATTACACTGCATTCTGGGAAGCTGCGCTGGGACATGCAAATGTGCCCACAAATGCCTTGCTCTTCAATCCATAGGCATTTTCAAACATGGCTTCCTTTAAGCTTATGCCTGCTGTATTACACAGCTTTAAAGCAAAGCCAAGGCTGGATTTTACACAAGCTGAGAATCCTATCCATGTACAGCTGTTTCAATCTCAGCCTGTGTTGTGTATAAATATAATTACTACTATTATTATTATTATTATTATTATAAAAAAGTGCAAGGGGGCTATTGACTATTGTTTTATTGTCACCCAGTTTATGGTGCTGTTGCTGTCTTCTTTTGTACCCATAATATATATTTTTTGTTTTAATATATAAATCGTTGTTGTAATAAATGATATAAAACAGGATCTAAGGTAAGCTAGATGAGTATTATTTGTGGGTGGGTTGCAGGCAGTGAGGTAATAATAAGTAGCATGGGGCAGGTTTGTGGAGGAGCTGTTCTGTGCTAGCTGAGGCTGTGTGGGCTGGGAAGCCTGGGCCAGCAGGCAGTCTTTCAATCACTAGTGGGAGCTGCAGAGGGACAAGCACTGAGGTAAAAGGGAAGAGAAAGAGAGAAAGGGAACACTGAAAGAGTGCATGAAGAGAGCCGAGAGGACAGACTGCCTGAGAGAGTCAGGTATGTAGAGAGCTAGCTGTAAGAGTGTCTGTGACTGCACCAATGCTGTGCTATGGGTGCATGCAGCCAGCTCTGTGGTGCTGATTCTCACAGACGTTATTTCTCCACTGAAACCAAATGTGCCCAGAGTTACTGTAATGTGATTATGTGCTGCATTGTGCACAGTGCTTGCAGTGTGTGTGTGTGTGCTGGGTTGCAATCTCCCTGCTGTGTGTAATGTGTTGTTGTCAGTGCTGGCTTTGTGCTGGCTGAGTCTGAGCAGAGACTGTGCAAATGAACACACTTTACTTTTTAGAGAGTCATGTGGAAGGTATTAGTAGGTATAGGAGAGTTTGTGTGTGCTTCCATAGCTGTGCCTGTGTTGGCTTTATCTATATAAAGTACCATACCTCCCAACATCTCGTAGGACTAAATAAGGATATTTATATGTATTGCACTATTATGTATTGTAGCTCCATTCTGTAAACTAAGTTTTAGAGATACTCACAAGATGCACAATGCTCCATACCAACATATAATCTGCACAACTACTATCTTTCTCTTATACATTAAACAAAAACAAGAGGAACCAGAGAAAGTGAGGCAAGGTCAGGGCTGGAAAACAATGTTTTGTCATTAGATGTGGGAAATTTGTGAGGCTAAGATGGTGTGGGTTTCTTTATGTATTACAAATGTAGTGATAAAGTTGCTGAGATGTCACATTGACTACACCACTAGAGCACAGTGACCAATACATACAATGTCCATTCTCTACCTGGAATTCTCTCCTCACTCCACTGCACCAACAGGATGTGCCATCCTGTTGTGTGTTCAGAATACAGTAAATACTATGGGCATTATAAATCTTATAATGACTTATACAGAATCAGCGAGGCAGGAGATCACTAGAAAATGCAACAAAAGTTACTTGATTTGTTATTTTGGTGTATGCATCCATATATAATGTTAAATTAGTACATCAGATTTTGGTGTTCAATCGTTCAGTCGTGTCTGACTCTCTGTGACCATATGGACCTCAGCTTGCCAAGTACATCTATGTTCCTGGTTGTGCTTATCCATAAGGTTTTCTTGGTAAAGATACTGGAGTGGGTTGTCAGTTCCTTCTCCCTCTGTTATGAGCTGCCAGTCTTGGGTGACCCTACATGGTATGGTTCACAAGCGCCTTCACCATGACAAGGTAGCAATCCAGAAGGGGAGTACTTCAGATACATGTTGTTAAATAATTAATTTAGAGCATTTTATAATGAAAATGTATTATTAATACACAATACTAATACTTGGGATGATGGATTTCTTCAGTTTTTTTGTACAGTTTATTTTTAAAAGTGACAAAGTAAGGACTAAGCAGTTACAGAGTTTACATAAATCCTGTGATACCAGAAAAGTCAAAGTTCAAAAAGGTAACCATTTGTCTAACAGGACCAAGAATCAGTATATCTTCCTCTACGCAATTCATATTGTGTTTTTTCTTTTTTTAATTCAGAACTGAAATAATAATAGAATATGTTTGTATAAATTTTATTTTTTTATTTTTACAGTTTTCAGGCATATAATAAATTACCTATTTGCATGGTTTCAATTTATACTGTTTCATACTTAAACTGGTACAGAATCCAATGCCATCACCGTATGACAAATCTGAGTCACAAATGATTAAAAAGTATGATAACTACAGTCATGACTCTTACAGTTATGTTTTAAATAAGTTCTCTATATACATATGTCAATAAATTGATTGCATTTAAGCTTTATTCAACTTAACTGTTTTTCAGCTTAAACTGATAAGTTTAGAGCCAATTAAAGATACTCAGGATAGTTTATTTTTGTTAAATGCTAATTTTGTAACAAAATTAATTAATTGCATCTTTCTCAATGTAATAGTGATATAAAATGTACACTCCACTTACTTCTACAAAGCACCTAGTGACACCTTCTTGAGCCTGTTCTCCCTCATGAGAGTTGCCATCTTGCACAATTATAACCTAAAGTCACACCAACAAGAGAGTAGATACACTCTGCCAGTGTCTCATGCTGCTAACAAGCAGGCAATATGAGACGCTGGTAGTGTGTACCCTCAAGACATAGCTATGCAAGATGGCATCTCTCATGAAGGAGAACAGGAAGAAAAGGGCGGTTTCAGAAAAAAGGAGGCTTCTTAGAAGTAACTGAAGTCTATAACACAGTTATGAGGAAGAAAATAATAAAGAGACCTAGTTAAAAGAGTTATATAAAATAAAACATGTCTAAAAACTAATTAGTATTTGTAGGGTACTTAATGGGCCAGTTAATTCAGTACAACTTGGAGCACACTACTGTAAAGTACTCCTAAAAACATGTTGAAATACTTTCTGATTTTTTGAAATAGGTGCCTTTTTCACAGAAAAAATCATAAATGAAGTGTATCAGTTTACATGAGATTCTGGCAAGTGCCCCAAGCAGACTGACAGCAAGAACTCTGTGCAGAGAGCAGAAGCAGAAAGAGAGTTAACCCTTCCCAAATTCATCTGTGCAAGAAAATGACTGCTATAAACTCATAAATATGTTACTTGTGGGTTAACTAATGGCTGATTACATTCCTGAATGCAGAGAAAACCAAAAATCTTGTGTTCATGGTTCTTCCACCGGCCGGTGTCGGCATGTGTTGCTAATCATGGAGCAGTCAGGAGTATGTTTGTAAACAGACCTAAGACTGCAGATTTTTAGCTGTTATTAGTGTTATAACAAAAAAAGATCAATAGATAATTTTAACATAAAAGTGTGTGCCCTTTCACATATTTTTATCTTTTGAAATACATGGGACTATTTTTCATTGACTACGGTTTCATAAAGTCTTGCAGCAGAACTATACTATATTTATCTACCAAGAAAAATACAGTGAAAAATGACTTTTCTGATGTTTTTTTCTCCAAAAATATGCAGCCTAGAGACTTATGTAAATAACTCTCTCAAAGACTTAATTTCATTGAGAATTAGTTGAAAGCAATTCCTGAATTAACCATACAATGGGAAAATTATACTCTAGTTTATTGGCTTTCTCTTATATCTTGTGCAGTTTACTTTATCATTAGCAGCTAATCACATTCACAAACTATGTTATAAACTGCAAGGCAGACTTGAAGGCACATTTAAGGTTTTCAGATTTCCCTAGGAATATAATATACCAATGTAAATCTTTACTTTTGTGTACTTTATTTAATCAATTAATGCTGTATTTTCTAATTAAAGTGTTACATATAGTTCCCAAGTGATTTCTCCCTTCTGCAGACAGTGTACTTCTAAGTACTGGGGTAACACTGTCTCATAGCGACCAATCAACATTCTGCAACAAGCTACTTGAGACAGGTCACTGATAGGCTAATTTGAAACCCTGCAATCCACAGTCTATGTATCTATGATCTTGATGAGCTGTAGAGGGCAGACCCAAACCAGTAAAAAATGTATGATTTTAGGCAGAAAAAACAGAGCTTGTAAGCACTTTTTAATACAATAAAGTCTATAAAACTAAATAGAGACATAAATATATTATATTCCTAGTGAAATCCAAACTATTGTGGACCATCAGGTAGAGGCTTGAAAATCATGTTGGAATTTCTTTTATATTTTTTAAATTGAACAGATATTGTCATTTTTATGTATTACTTGTATAGCCCCTGTAGCATGAGTGTAATTAGGTTTTATGCTGCTATAGGCCATTTAGATTTACAGTTTTGTAAGATTTTTTTTTCAGGTCATGCTCTAAAAGTTATAATTTTTTTACCAAGGTTCAATTTGGTGATATTGCTAGGGTTTCTCTTTTCAGAAGGGAGAAATTATGTGGGACAAGGTAAGAGAGGAAAGCTTAAGGAGGGGATTGATATGCGGATGATTTATGAATGAAAAAGTCTTGCCTGACAGCCTTAAGCTTTACTGTCCTAGACCATTACCTTTTTCACAAGATCAGCACAGTATTATAAAAATTTTCTCTAGAAACAATGGGTAGCAATTTTCCAATTACAATGCATACAGCGTAATTGATTGTGGGTTACTGTAATAGTACCTTTGTCCTTTCATTCATGCATTATATTCAGTTAATTCCCTTAAAATATATTTTCTATTGAAAGAAACAATGTTATTACATGCAACATAGCGGTTCATAAAGTTTCCCATATAAAATACAAGAATACTTTTTTATTTCTAGTATGTAGCCACATGTATAATTTTATTTATCATTTTATTAATTTCACAATTGTCAGGCAGCGTACTCCACATTGCCAGGAAACAGGACATTGTTTAAAAGAAACAATGGACAAGGGCAGATTTGAATTAAGTTTTTCAATATATAAGGCCATTGTTCAACCGGCATATCTTTAGTGTCTTTACAGCAAAACTACTACTAAGATGAGTTATTTTTGCTTCAAGGGTGATTGTACACAATCATTCCCTCAAAATGGATGGCAAAATACTGTAGATATTTTGCATGAGGTACAGTCAAGTCTTCAAGCATGTTTTAGAGGATCGCTAGTTTTTTTTAAACTTTTGTGAAAATGTATTAAACTAACAACAACTTGGATAGTGTCTAGGAGCTGACATGCTTATTATTCTTGCTGTTGAATACATGAAGATTGGGTTGGTACAGGAAAGGCTGGAAGTTAACTTTGTGGTGTGACTGCTTCAGAATCGGTGTGGGGCAGGTAGGTGTTAAATACTAAAAGTTAAACTCACTCTCCAATGAGACTGTAAATCTCTCTTCTCTCCCTCTACTTCTGAATAGAAATAAAAGAAGAATTATCAGAGCACATCTCTTCAGACTGTAGGCCAACAAGCAGTGCTCTCAAGATCCAATATGGAAATCCCTAGAAACAAGCAGAGTCTGCTAAAATTAACATTCTTAAAAATGGTCTTATGTGCATAACTTATATAGTTGTTACTGTGGATGGTTTATTACATACTTCAAAAAAGAATTGTTTTCCAAATTAAAGTGGTCATTTCGGTGATATTTATTTATTTTTCTTCAGGAAAGGTGCTTCAGCTTACTACATTTCTAACCCCACAATTTATGTATTTATCCTCACACAGAAGTTGATATACTTTTCCAACTTTTTGATGATGTCATAGTTTGCTACTGTACCCAAGAGTGGAGTCCTGTTGCCATAATGTTCTTGGAAATGGTCATGCTGTTTTAAAATTAAAAATCTCAGGAACACCATAGTGTTTTACAGATTTTCAAGAAACATTTACAAAATAATGTAAAAAAAATGGCATGAAACTTTGGGAAATATATGTCCAATTTCAAACATGGGTGTAGGAACTAAGGGAGATCGGAGGGACAAATTTGTATGTATGTATATATAAGCTATTTTATGGCCTGTGTATGCAATGAGCTGTATCCCCGCATCATTTTTCTGACTCCTACACCCCTGCATAATGTGGCTGCCTTGCTTTTTAATAATGTACTGTACACTGAACGCTTACAGTGCAGGAAGCTTATATGCTAAGATAGTTTTGGAGCTGCTCAAATATATATAGAGATAATTGTATGTGTGAAACAATATTCTGTTATTTATTAAATTTGTCCTACAGCAATGAGACAAACCAAGGGTTTGCAGACTTTTATGATCTCATGTCACAAAAGCAATTCATTAATTTTTAATATTAATGAAAATATAGACTTTACTTGAGAATGAAATTGATCCCTAACACTGAATTCTATTTAGGTCTGTAAATTAATACTTTTACCGATGAGCTATTAATTAAAGCAAAATCTGCAAAAAAATGTACATGAGATTATCAAAGAAATACACGAAGGGGCTATATAAAAAAATAATGACTAATCTGTAAAGCTTCTTGCATTTTTATTAAAATTGCTTTTCACTTATTTTAGCACAAATTAGCGTAATGCTCCTTATACAATGAAAGGGTATGTGTTTCCAAAATTACCTGGTATAGACAAAGTGGCATATAATACTTTGTAAACAGAACTCAACTTGACGTTTATTAATTATATAACAATTTTACTTATAATTAGCTGGAATGCCATATTAAGAAGAGCTAGTTATTTTAATCAAGCATTTATTTTTTATCAAATTTCTATTTAATAATGTGAAATAGCAATATTCAATATTATATTTAATTTTAAAGATTAGGCCATCTTCCTTCACACATTCCTCCTGCTGCATAACACATTTTATTACCCCTTAGCCTTGTCTCCCTTAAGATGAGCATTGTGGGGTTGTTTGAGAGACAGGTCTAAAGGGCATTGAGAACAATTAAATATGATAAGAGATTAAACAATAATTGAAATGAAGCCCCAGTAAAAATAAGCTCTAACACAATACCGCTAAAACAATAAGTCTCAAGCCAATATTTAGAATTGTGTTGTGATAAACATTATGCATGAGATTTCAGCAACTTCCTAGTATAAGAAGTCACCTCCCCTTTTGACCTTATAGCGGGTGGAGACCAGCAGCAGAATCTACACATTGAATATGATTTTTTTTTTAATGATCATTGTTAATTAAAATGTCTAACTAATGTTGTTAGGGCACTGCAGTGACACAAGTACACAAAAGAATAATCAATTGCCTAAATTTCATACGTTTTTCCGACTTTATAGAAAATTTATAACATTCTTAAACAAGTGCATTTGGCTAGATCCTATATTTTATGGTTTAGAAGTCCAGCGGTATACTCTAAGTAACATAGAGCATTACAGTTGTTAAACATACAGAACAATTATAAGGTGGCCCTCTAAGACTCTTATTATACTCTAGATTTCTGAAGATACTAGACATGAGATGCATAAAAGCTTTTCTTTTAATACATTTGTGTATGATTTGAGTGAGCATGTACATACATTATTATATTATGCTAAAATATTACAACTGAGTAGTTTGTATATGGATGTGGGAAATCTATGTACATATTGCTATGTTGATTTTGAGGATATCAATTTAGAGATGTTTTAGAGCTTGTGACTCACAGGGCCAAATTCACTAAGATTCTTAGAGGTTGTAAAGTGATTCTTAAAGCTTGAGGTGAATGTTTTATGAGGAGATGCTAATTTCACTTTTTAGTAAAGCAGGTCCATAGAGATGAGCTCATCTAATTTTTTTCAGCATTTCTGATCTTTCAAACACAGGTAAAACATTATTTCTTATTATTTGTTAAAAAAAAAGTGAGTGACAAAGTTTCAGTACTCTGTTGGGCCAGTCGTATGTAGCCTACATTATTGCAATATTGTCTATAAAAAGGCTATATAATAGAACGGTTTTTCACAATTAGATTGTCAACACTGAGTTAGGTAGACATCTGATACAAGTTAATAGCAGTCTGTATTATAAGGAGTTTTATGCAAAGCAAAGGTACCACCGTAGGTAATCATTTATTCCATCCAGCCGGTAGATGGTAACTGGAGCTCTTGGTTCATACTGACGATTCCAGATGAGATGGGGGTGATGCAACATGAGGCTAGCATTGGCATTACCAAGTAGACATAGTAGTAGCAACCACTGTGGCAATGTTTCTATGAATTTCACCCACTACGGGCTTCTTCTGGAGAGTGTAACATTTCCACAGGTAATATAATAATGCTCTTAACCACTCTGTATAAGGAAAAAGAATATTAGTCTAGAGTTGTAGCCATGTCTGCCTAATAACCCTTAATAAGTAGTAGGTGTTATTTTATCTTTTAAAAAAAAGAAAATGTTGCAATTAAAACTCATCTGTGAAGAACTTTTTAATTCAGATCAGCTATTACAACTATTGGGGTAATTTTAACCTTTATTTTACATAATGTAATATAAGGACTAAGTGCCACATTCATTTAGAAGCCCACAACTCAATTGCAGACAGCCGAATGTCTGCGAGTGTGTTGCGGGCTCCCGTTGGTCTCCGATTGTGATGCTATTCAATTGCTCAAGGCTGCAAGTTACGGGCCCCAAGCCAAAAACGTAAAATATGAACTGGTTCGGAGCACTTCAGGGTGGGAACATGAATAATTCAGCAAGCCTGTAACCGCCCATTTTGAATCAGCCAATAGAAAATGAGACTGTCATTATTATGGCAGAAAAACATGGAGGTTACATGTCAATCAATAAGGTTCGGGGTCTGATATGTGATTAGACTCGCAAAACACCCAAAAGAAGAATTATGAAAATTAATGCAATACACTTCTAGTCCATATGGGTGGCCTGATATGTATTAACTCATTGATTCCTGAGATCGATTTAACCCCGAAATGGCACTTAAAAATCTTTTTTATTTCCTGCTGATTTGCGAGCTTGAGGCTGTTGTGCAATTAATTCTAATGTCTCATCGCTTTACACGTTATTTACAGTGCAGTAGTGATTTTTTATTTGCATTTACAGTGCTTCAAATAAGTGTTTAACCCCCTTGTGAGTCCTCTCTAGCACTCGTGGGATTTTCTCCTTCATTTGCTGTTTACAGGTGTGAAAACATCAGCGGGCTTGGGGAAATCCAGCAATTGAATAGCAATTTGCGATTTTAGCCTTGCGAAAGTGAGAGATTAAAGGCTTCTGGAGGCTGTGAATTTTGAGGTTAACCATTGCCATTTTTTCAAGTCCGTAACTCAGAAGCCGCTCCAAGCCCGCAAAAAGACGTCAATTGAATAGCAAAATAGCTTGCGAAACTCACTTATGGGCTCCCGGATCTCACAAAAGCTTAATTGAATGGGGCTCTAAGTGTATGAGTAAGCCCTCCATACCTGTGTTGTAATTTAAAATTATCATGATTTGATATCTCCAAGAATTGAATAATAGGTCATCCTTTAGTACTTTGACTAAATGTTTTGGTATAGGTAATCTTTATTGTGGGGAGACCCATCAAAGGGCATTACTGCCATTTTTTGATCTGAGATTTGTTTTGTTTTTCTAACAATTTGTTAACTGATTGTGACAAATAAAATAGTTCAAAGCACTTCTTTCTCTACCTTCATGTGGCTGTTATGTTAGAGTTTGCTTAATTAATTAAGCCAAGGTATCATATTGATACAACTTCCTTGAATATAATGTCTTCCATAATGGCTTTCATTTTAAAAAGGGTTACCCTTTGAGAAAGACGTCCCCTGTGACGTCAAAACGCGCCAGGCGTAGGCGGAGCATCACATGCGGTCCACAGTGACACGCATCTAGAGGCATTGTGCTCTGATCCTTAGCGTCCTCTGAATGTGATCTTAAAACAAGACTCCCAATACAATCCCGCTCTATCCCATACAAACATATATAGCACTAAGGCTATTTCCTTCAAATATTTAAATATTTATAGAGCTTATACAGCCATATGCCATACGATACAGCCGCTTCTTATTATGAAAAATAGTTAAGACTTGGAAGCTTCTGGGCAAAAATTGGCAGAAATGGGGATTATATAGGGACAGAAACAATACACATATTTATACAGAGATTAGTCTGTACTATTAGTGTTTTGGACGCAGGATAGAACATTTGTACTTTAGAATCCTCTTTATTCAAAATTGACATATACAATATATGAGATATTGATTTTCCTACTGACTTGGATTCTTCATGCCACACGGATGGCATTGTTTTTAGTTCACCCTTATTACCCTTTGTTTTAACTTTTTAATCGTCGTTGTGAGGTACCAGTAACTAATAAATTGTATAAACACATGTATTTTTCCCATACTTTGCTATATACCACTTATTATTGTGCAACTACCGTATACAAGAAAATTCAAGTTTAAAGGGACATGGAAAGATTTTCTTTTTTTTCTTGTATCTGCAAAAGTATATGTGTTAATGTGTTGCAGGATGTTTTTTCCCCCCAAAGATACTCTCAAAGCTCGATAAACCGATTCAAATATCAATTTCAAAAACTGCTCTGAGGGTTTTTCCCTGTTAGATAATGTGTGGTAATATGGATGTATGAATTATACCTGCCAATATTGTGCTCTGTGCATTTTCTGTTACTTTCAGGAATAGTTTGCTTCATACTTGTTTGTGCCGTTTGAAATGCATAAAACATTGTAAAAGTACACCTATAAATACAATTAACTGAATGAAGAAAAATTATGAGGATGAAAATTATAAACTTATTGAGTTTTAAAGTTGGTCATAAATAAAATGAAAAAAGCCCCCAACCTTGGGGAAATTTACTAAGCACTTGTGAGCTGGGCTGTTTTCCCATATGAAATAGTATATATTAAATGTAGAGATGAGGAGAAAAACACTTGAGATGCTTAGTAAACTCCTCACTTATTTCAAACGATTAATTTGTATGTAGGCTATATTACATGTAGTTCAGAATAATAAAGTCTTATAGTGCAAGAATATTGTTTCTTAGCATTTTTCTGCCACACTGTATAACCTTTGTTTTGCATGTATAGATTTGCCAGCTGGGCATAATCTTGTGGTATATCAACCCCACTGTGAGAAGTAATTACATTAGATAAATTGTGAATTTACTATCTCAAGTACCTGACATGGGAGGGGGATTAAGGATTTACTCTTGCTCTCTTCTTAAATATAGGTATCACCTCTGCTTTTCTCCAGTCATCTGGTAGCGACCCTGTGTTGAGTGAATCTTGAAAAATTAGCTATAATGGTTTAGCTATTACAGAACCCAGTTCCTCTTAGAACCCTGGGATGCATTCCATCAGGACCTGGGGTTTTATTAGTATTTCTTTTTTGAACCTCTTTTGGATTTCTTCCTTTGTTACCCAATTATTTGGTGAAGGTAGTGTAGCCCCATTATGTTGCAGTGTCCCAACCCTGGTACCTCTCTTGTGTATACAGAAGAAAATAACCTATTTAGCTTATCTGCCTTTTCCTGGTCACTGATTGTCAGATGGCCTGTTTCACTTTGTAATGCTCCTATAGATTCCTTCCTGGCCTTCTTCCCATTAATATATTTAAAACATAATTTAGGGTTAGTCTTACTCTCTTTTACAACTAATTTTTCATTTTCTTTTTTAGCCAGTCTACTAGCCCTTTTGCAAGCCTTGTTGATTTCCTTTTACTCACGTATAGCAGTCTCTGTCCCCTCTTGTTTGTATAATCTAAATGCCTGTTTTTTACTCCATATCTTAATCTTTAAATCATTGTTAAACCACGTTGGATGTAATTTACTCCTTTTACTTTTATTTCCACATAGTATATGCCGATGTGTATGTATATTTAGTACGGATTTAAATTTTGTCCATTTGTGTTCAATATTTTTACCTGTCAGTTCTTTATCCCAGTCTATAAATTGTATTGTGTAACTTCGGTCTGGTCGAACCCCAGAGCCGGTGTTAATATTCCTGGGAGAAATGTCAACAACCTCAGATACCCAGATGATACTACACACATTTTATATTCCTGGGCTCCAAGATCTCTACAGATGGTAACTGCAGCTCAAATATTTTGACAATATCATGAGAACACAGGATTCAATAGACAAGACTCTGATGCTGGGAAAGATTGAAGGCACAAGAAGAAGGATAGAGATGGATAGATGAGGTCATTGAAGCAATGGACATGAGCTTGAGGGGCAGTGGCTAACAGATGTGCCTGGAGTGCTGCATCCTTAGGGTCATGGAGAGTCAGACAAAACCAAAACACTGAACAACTACAAAAAATGACTATGGAGAAAAACAGACCTTCTTACGTTAGCTAATTTCTTCTCAACTCATCTCAAATGATATAGTGCTTAGTGCTTTTCCCGTATGAAATAATACATAGTAACTCAAGAGAAGCACATATCAAATCAAGAGGTACTTAGTAAATTCCACCCGTTATCTTTAAAAGTGTAAGGACTTTTTCATGTAATTTGTGCTTAAAAACAGCCTTCAAGCTCAGTTTTCTGACACTTCCACAGCTTTTGTAATTATATGTATTTATATGTTTACTGCTATAACCTGGACCCTTTCTGTGTCACTTTATCTGAATGTGGTCAGTAGGACAGCATATATGAATTAAAGAGTAAGCTCTCAACTTAGGGACCATAGCTTTCTTGTTTGTGTTTTTTTCCTTGGTATGAGTAATTGTTTTAGTCCTTTTCCTCCCTGATGGTTTTATTTATTTAGCTAAGCTCTAAGTATATGCAGCGTGCAGAAAACAGCTGAAGAGAAATGTGGTGGAACAAGATATCTTTGTGCTGTTTTATTACAAACAGTTAAAAAATGTAACTGCAAATTCATGCTAGAAAAGCTGGTACTTTTGTGCATTTTTACTTTCTATTTAGAAACTACCTTTTGAAAAACAAATTTTAAACCAGTGGTATGCAACCTTTACACATGAGAGGCTACATTGGATTGTTTTATCTTATACGAAAGGCTTACAAGCAAATTTCACATGTAGCATTAATTCAAAATATTAAAAAAAATGGTTGGAAGATTCAAAACTGTGCACTTAGGACTTAAACAATGTAGAAAATGTAAAATATAAACTTAATAGTAATTTGATGACCAAAGAGGAAGGTGTCTTGGGAGATATTCTATTAGATGAGTTAAAAGTTGATAAAAGAAGCTGCAGGAAAAGTCAATGGGATGTTTATATGTACTGGGAAATGATTTAGCTGCTGAAATTGAGATAGTAATGCCATTCTATAGATCCCTAATTCAACCTCACCTAGAACTTTGTGTCTAGTTCTAGGCAATGCTTTGTCCACTGGGAGGAAATCTGAGTTTACCTCACAGTGGGCTGTAGATGGAGTACTCTGATCGGTATCCCCCCACCAAGATTCATTCACTCTCTTAGTCCACATTTAATTTATAATTATTTAACAATTTCTAATTAGTCATGTTATTTATTTATTTTTCTATCAATGTCCACCTATGTCACAACACTGTGTCCATTTCTGGAGACAATATATCTCCAAAAGGATATGAACAAATTAGAAACAATTCAATGGAGGACAACTAAAACATATGTATAGCTTAGAAGGAAAAAAAGAATGGTGATATGAACCTTCAAATATACCAAAAGATGTAAAGAAACATCTGGAGGGAAGTGTCTGCCAAAGAGAAGATTGCAAGAACATAAAGTCATAATCTGAAGTTTGGGGGTGCAAAATGTAATCTAACACTTGCTGCTTATATCAGAAACATACATTACATTGAGTCATTCTATACACATCTATTTAAAAATAAAATGTGTTTTACACACCCCCAGAGCTGCTTTCATAGATACAGTGCACTTACAAATAGAAACACTGCATTTGGGTACTGTTTGTAACCCTATACTAACCTTCAAGCAAACAGCAGCAAAATGCAGAGATTCACACAGCAATGCCTGAGTTGTTCCTTGATTTATTGTACAGTGTTAAAACAAGACTACACATTCCTCATGCTTTGCTGCACAAACTGCTATCATAGATTGAAACAATGTATTTACTGCCTGTGATTGGCCAAAACAAATTATGAATTTTATGCTAATTTTGTCAGGGATTTTCAGGGGTGTTAAAATAAAAATCAACTATTAGCAAACTCGATAGTTTAATAATGTTTATTTTGGCATTTTTCATGCAAAATAAAAATAAACAGCCTCCAAGAGGAAGTGTACATATTTGTTCTGTCCCCTTTCAGTAAGCTAAAAGCTAGGTTTTACGGAGTATGATTTTATGAGTCTATAATTTTATATACCAGAGGGGAGAGAGAAAAATAAAGAGACAATGAGGGGAAAATGGACTACAGAGAGAATTGCACACCAGTTTTGCACTCATTGCTTAGCACCAGGCATGTCACAAGATACAATTCTTGTCCAGGCACATACAGGGGCATTTATTAGGCATTTCATGTGGCTGAGACCAGGTGTGAAGAGCTATGATCTAAATTTTTCCCTTTAAGCAATAATGCACAGTAAATACAGGGATGCACATCCCAGCGAGTTGAGATGCTTAGTAAATACCCCACATACTTCATTCTTACCTGAGCTGCTGACATTTGATATTTTGTAGATGTGTATATACACAGTCCAGTTACATTATTATGACCACCAGCTAATATCCCAAATAACCGCCATGTGCAGCACATACAGCAGGTAGATGGTGTGGTGGTAAGTCAATAAGATGCTGGAAGGTTGGTAAGGGTATCTGGAACCATGTAGACTGAAGAGTGCATGGTGGAGGATCCATACAGCGAACATGGTGAACAAAGTGGTCCCACAGGTGCTCAATGGGGTTCAAAACCAGGGAATGTGGAGAACAGGGAAGTACTTGGAAGTCTTTTTCATGATCCTCCAACCACTCCTGAACAATTCTGTCTGTATGACATGTTGCATTGTCCTCCTGGAAGATCCTATATGCTCCAGGGAAGATAGTCAACATTTATGGGTGTATTTGATCTGCAAGGATCGATAACCCAATCGATTGAGAGTACCTTTCAGATGTATGAGTGGAAGCAGACAACACCAAAACATTCCCCAGACCATAACGCTGCAGCCACCAGCTTGTGTTCTTCCAATAATAACTGCAGAGTGTTTGTTTTGGGGGGCTTCGAGCCTGACACGCCAATGTCCATCCAGTCAATGGAGCAGAAATCCTGACTCATCAGAGAAGGCAACTTTTTGCCATTTAGAAGAAATCCAATTTCGATACTGTAGTGCAAATTAAAGCCATTTCGGATAATGAACCCTCGTCTGCTAGGGTTCACTGTACTGTTATTTCAGACACAGGTCTGGTAGCCCCCTGGTTCGTTTGGACAATATTTTGCTCAACTGTAGCATGTCGGTTTTCCCTCATACACCTTTGCAGCCATTGTTCACCTCTGACAACAATGGCACATGGTGCTCTGCAGTTTGAACTCCGTTTATTCGCAATCGTAACGTTTGGCCAGTCATCGTACACATTAACCACAGCAGCATATGAACAGTTCACAAACTGCGCTGTTTCAGAAATACTGCCACCCTCGGCCCAAATGCTAATAATCATCCCCTTTGTCGAAGTCGGATATACTGCACGTTTTACTAGCCATGGTTGATATGTTTGCAGAATCCTACATGTCACCTCATATATCCACCAAGCTAGCTCACAACACATACCATATTTCATTGGCTATGCACTGATGATGTCAAAGGTAGCCATAATGTGACTCAACCCTGTTTTTGTTTCTGAAGTTTTTGTTTTGTATATAGTAGTTTTAAGTTATTCCCTTAAGTTAAATTTGTAAAACATAAAAATCAATACATGTGCCTCTTTTAACTGGTTAAACAGATAATGCTACAATCTTTCCAATTCCCCAAGCTAATTTTTTTAAATATCGCAATTTTTCCTAAGTCTATATTTTTATAATATTTTATTTTTTAAATAAAACATTTCCATCTGCCACAAAGATGTTACTTTTTACCTTAACTGATCTGGTCTGAAGTAATGTAACTTTCCTATCCAGCCTCATAGCTGTTCAGTTTTTCTATCCAGTCCACATCATTTCTCCTTCAGTTAATCAATTTTTTATTCTCATTTTGCAATTCCCAAACAGCTACTTTGATGCAGCCCCACATTGCTTACTATGCTCTTACAATTCAAATATGCTCTTACAATTCAAATAATGACTACTAAAATAATAAATAAAAGGTCAAAGTTATAAGTACCAATGTCATAACCTTAATTGATTATGGGACAGAAGGGAGAGGGTGATATGACAGAAACATTCAAAAATAGAGGAATATAATTACAAAATGTCATGATCTGAAGTGGAGGGTGGATGTTTTAGTAATAATACTACTACTATTTTACAGAAAAAGTATTAGGTAAGTGGAATATCCTTCCAGAGCAAGTAATAGGGACTAACACAATAAAATAATTCATGTATGCCTGGGATTTATTAAAACATACTTTTTAGGTATATATAAATAACAGGCACAGGCCTCCATTCAATTGCAAATTGAAATTTGCAACAGTTACTAAGCGATTCAATTGAACAAGCCTGCAGCTACCTGGTCGAAAGCCTAAACCGTAAATCATGTAACCGTAAGTAGCATTTCAGAGCAGGATCACAATTAATTAGGCAAGGCCGTAACTACCGATTTAGAAACAGCCAATAGTAAATGTGACCGTCATCATGATGTCAGTAAAACATGGAGGTTAAACGTCAATCAATTAGCGTTTAGAGGTCCGATATGCGATCAGACTCGCAATACGGCAATGTACAAAATAATAAAAATGAATGAAGAAAATGTTATAGTCCATTTGGGTGGCCTGATATGTATTAACTCCTTGATTACCGAGATTGATATAACATGAAAATGAAAAGTAAAAAAAAAAATTGTTGATTGCAGATTTGCGAGCTTGAGACGGTTGTGCAATTAATTATAATGTCTTACATCGCTTTCCCTGTCTTTTAAAGTGCAGTATTCATTTTTTATTTGCATTTACAATGCTATGATCAAGTGTTTAACTGGCTTACGAGTCCTATCTGGTACTCGTAGGATTTTCTTCTATATTTGCCATTTATGGGTGTAAAAAGAATTGCGAGCTTGAGGAACTGTAGCAATTGAATAGCGATTTGCAATTGTAACATTTACGGGCTTGAAAGATCAGAGGCTTAGCTAGGTCAAAGTTATGATTTTGACAACCGCAGGAATTTTCAGGCTGTAACCCACGGTGCTTTGCCGGTAGCTAAAAGACTCCAATAGCTAATTAGTTTACGGGCTACATTATGGGCTCCAGTAACTAACAATTGCTCAATTGAATAGAGGCCATTGTATGGGTCCATCTTTCGTTATAGAACCACAAAAGTCAACATATGTACTCTGCACTATTGGTTAGAGGGTAAAAAAACATGTGGAAAATGTGTTTACATTTCTAAAATTTACCAAGAATCGATAGTGTCAGTTTAATTTAGCCCTTGAAGCCCTCCCACAAGAATCTACATAAAAAATAAGGCTGTTACCAATAACTGTTACACATTGTATTATAGATTTACAAAGCATTGGAGAGCAGAGTGTGGTAGTGCAGTGGTAAGTATTTTTTTCTTTTTTTAATTTCATTGGTAGGTAAAAGGTGTGATTCCTGCCTTCCACTTGTTTTTTGCTTAACTAGTGGGAGCCCCCGGGGAAAGCAAATAAGGGAGGGGGCTTTTGACCGGGCTAAGTGCTAGGGTAGAGACTAAGGTTCCAAGGGTGGAGCTTAATGGGAGGCTATTTAAGGGGGTGTTTCCCGCCATTGTGCCACTTGACAGAAGCACAGAATGATGAAAGTTTCCTGCCTTCCTACCCTGTCAAGTGTTAATTGTTATTCCCCTAATGTGGATTCATTGATCCAACAAATAAAAGATCAAGTAAGAATGGCCCTGGATGGCTGCAATCTGTCGTGACAGCAATTAGATCAAGGAGCGGAGAGCACGAGGAGCGCATGTCACAAGGAGGATGGAGAGAGGTCGCCTGGCTTTTAGGACAAGACCCCAGAGAGATTGAGCCCTGCAGTTGCCACCCCCTAAAAGAGGAGACAGAGTGGCACCCCAAGAAGAAGGTAACGGGAGCAGAAAGAAGTGCGGCGGAGGAAGACGCGTCGGGTAGTCGGCAGGACGAGACGGAGGGACCCCCTGACAGGCTTGAAGAGGACTTACCTGGGCTGGTGAGGAAGTCAGGAGGAGAGGAGAGGCAGCAGGAGCAGCTTCCAAGAAAAGGTTGAAAGCTGAGAAGATCGGTTTGGCAGCAGCGGAGGTGCGCAGCAAGGAGCAGGCGGAGGGATCCATGCAAGCAAGTAGAGCCGGCGCGTCGGAGCAGAGGCAGAAGTGACGTCAGAGCAGGGTGAGGAGCTGGTTGCCGTGCTGCTGATGGGCAGGTCTGATGGAGGGGAAGCAGCAAGTGATAAGCTGCAGTGGATAGCGGAGCTGAGGTCTGATGGAGGGGGGGAAAGGGGCAGGAGGAAGAGACAGCATCAGAACAGGAGTTGTGATAGGGGTAAAGAGGAAGGGAAGAAAAGAGAGTGCTGAAGGGAAGGATAATTCTTTAGTAGAAGGGCAGCAGAGATGAAGAATGAGGAGTGTGGTGTCAAGGGCCAGGCAGCAAGGGAGCACAAGAAAAGCACTAAATGGAAGAGAAAGTAAAGGCAGTGAAGAAGGGAAGAAAGTAGAGCTTTAGGGGATGAGGAAGCAGAGTGATGCAGCAGGAAGAGCGAGGAGCTGTGCTAGAAGAGGAGGGCAGTGGACAATCAGGCAGTGAGCAGGCCAGACTGGAGGAGTAGTGGCAGCGTGGGAACAATAAGAGGGGCATGGTGCAGAGGGCCTTTACAGTGAAGAGGAAGAGGATCAGCTGAGCAGGGAGACTGCAGGGGAAGCAGTGAGGAGGTTTTTGTTGTGTCCCTGTGTTTTCTTGTTGTGACCCAGGAGAAGGGACGTCTGCCGGGACTGGTCAACAGCCAAGGAGTAGTCAGCGGAATGCAACAGCAGGACAACTAGAAGCGAGGCAGCGGCCGCTGCAGCAGAAGCCTGCTGGTCTGTGGAAACAGAGCCGTCAGGGTCCAGCATGGGACGCAGAGAGCAAAGGCATCGTGAGTTGGTGGAGAGTACTGGCTGTGGTGGTAAGCTAAGGCAGACTGCAAGGCTTTTTGACTACAGGTATTGTAGATCAGCAACAGGGGCAAACTTCTGAGTAGTCGTTCATCTTCGATCGACAGCAGGAGCAGACGTTCACCCTCCTCAGTACGGTGGTCCAGGTCAAGGAGGTGGTCCCAGAACTGTAGAAGAGAGTATGGTGAGCATGACCGTAGAGATAGGAGCAGTGAAAGGTGTGCTCGTCATTATAGATATCGTCATGGCTAGAGAAGTCAGAGGGACCAAGTACTGCCTTCTGGTGTGGACAGGAGGGTATGAGGATCGTCCAGGAGAGTGAGAGGTGAAAAGGGCGACGTCAGGAATGACATGCGTCCATTCTCACTCAGAGGAAAGGATAACAGAGAGATCGCCAGCAGGAGCGGAGCATGTCCATTCTCAGTCGGAGGAAAGGATAACAGAGACATCGCCAGCAGGAGCGGAGCATGTCCATCCTCAGTCGGAGGAAAGGATAACAGAGAGATTAGACCACCTACAGGTGTTACGGCCCCTTTGTTATCTACTGACAGGGGGTACACTAGTGAGTATAATGCAAATACACACAATACAATTAAAAATGCTGGCAAAGTTAAGGAGTTAGGGGCAGGTTTGACAGTTTTATGGTCGCAATTGCAAGTAGTAGGGAGTGGGGCCCTTGTAGAGCGTGGGTGGATCAAGAAGGAGGGAGGAGCAACACTCACTTGGGTGGTCAGCCGTTAGTAGAGAGGGGGGGGGTCCTCTAGAGGTGAGGGAGACAATAATATAGACGTGGCAGTCAAGGACCCAGAGGTGATTAAGGCAATGCAGTAGGAAGTCACTCGGTATCGGTATTAAAGGTAGTAGATATCGCATTGCAGAGGTCAGCATTATGCTCAATAGGCCCTATTGGGGAGCATGTTTAAAAAGAGCTTAGGCAGAGAAGATGGAAACGGGGTTCATAGAGATATTCTCATGGCACCAGCTGGATAGTTTCATAGAATTTAAACACGAGTAAAAGAAAGATGATTTAAAGAAGGAGGAAGAGGAGAAAAAGGGGAGATATAAAAAAAAATATATATATATATAGTTTTTAGTAAATGCCTGCAGGCGTATGTCAGCTTTGCCAGCATAAAGGGTGAAAACATTTCCTGAGGTTGCTCATCCCTGTTCTGTTACTCAGATGAGATTGAGGGGAGTCATCGGACGTATGGGGGATTGGCGTGGTGGCAGTATAATGAGAAGTTTAGGCAGTAAATGGCGGTTAGACCTAGTATGCAGTGGGTTGTTAGGGACATGGGTAGCTGGTTGAAGATTGTTATCCCGGGAAAACTGGAGGATGCTAGGTTGGTAGAAACGGGTTTTGCTGAGGGATAGATTATTCCAGCATCAGATATGGTGCCTTTGGGGAGGCCGCCTGATTTACAGTCACCAGGGAGAGGCCAGAATTGGTATAAAAAAAAAAATTAAAAAAAAAAAAAAAAAAGCTGATAGAAGAGGTTTCCAAAAGGACGAATGGTGGGTCCCTTTGATGGGTTTCCCCTAAGTAAGTGGAGGATTTCTTCTTTAGGCTTGGTACCCAAGTAGGCTAATTCACCGTTGTCGTATCCTAAGGGTCGGTTAATGATTGTATTTATTCTGTTACGTTTTCATCAGTTAAGCAGGCAGTTAGGTTAATTAGGAGGGTGAAGGTGTGCTTGACTAGCAAAGGTTGACAAAAAACAAAACAAAAAAAAAAATAAGTGTTTAAATTGCTTCCATTGCATCAGGAATCTCATCCCTTGTTGGGGTGTCAATTGTTAAATCAGTTTTGTGGGCTTAGGTTTGCCAATGGGTTGTGCAATTTCATGTTCATATTTTGTCAAATTCAGTAAAATTCTACACTGGGTAATTTGTTATAGGACTAGTTTCATTCGGTTGTGCATTATCTAGATGACTTCTTGTTTATAGGCCAGTATATTTGTCAGGGGTGTAACAAGTTATTTCAGGTGTTAGCGGTGGAGTGGGGGATCCCATTGGTATTCTCATTGATTCTGTTTCTTTCCAGTGTAGTTTACCCTGGGAAAATGTGGTGTATTTAGGCAACCAGAACAGGAAGTCGTGGCGGCAAGGAAAGTTAAGTTGAAAGTGTTGCAGTCTTTGCTAGGAAAGTTAACTTTTATTGTCATATTATACCCATGGGGAGGATATTTGCAAGGAGATTGTCCTTGGCTACAGCGGGGATCCACCAGCCCCATCATCATATAAGAATATTAGTGGAACACATGTAGGATTTGAGAGTTTGGGTTTATTTCGGCAGAATTTCAATGGGAAACGTTGATGTTAAGGAGGCCAGTGTTTCATGTGGTGATAGAATTATTTACTGATAGGCGTTGGGGCATAATTTTGGGGGACATGGGTGCTGAGAGCGTTGGCCAGTTGAATGGAGAGAAGAGAAGGTTGAAGAAGCTAATGTTTTAGAATGGTGTCCAGTTGTGGTGTCAGTCCTGTTATGGGGGGAGAAGCTGAAGAATCAACATGGGGGTTGTTAGGTGTGACAAGTTGAGTGGGGTTCAGGCAATTAATTCACTGCCAGTAGTGAGATTGCTACGGCAACTGGTATTGAAGTGCCTGCAATATAATATAATGATAAGGTCTACACAGATTGAGGGAGTTAGAATTGTCATAGCGATGGCATTCTCAAGGGGTGGTGGAGCAGGAGATGGCGTATAAAAAAGGCATTTAAAAAAAAAAAAAAAAGGGGGGGGGGTAGGGAATATGATGTGTGTTTAGTAATAAAACTGTTACTTGGAATTGATTTGTTTATTTTGGATTTTCAGAGCCTTTACAGTTGTGGATTGTGGGACACTCTTTCATTTAAGGGCAGCAGCAACCCGTGAGCATGGTCAGCAGTGGTGTTTCACGGAGGAGGTGGTGTTAGTGAAGTGGTGCGGGATCAGTGGCATGAGATGGGAGCAAGTCTTATTGACAGTGTGGGTCTTGCTCGGGAAGCTCCTCCTACGGACTTATTAGTCTGGCATGCAGGTGGGAATGATGTGGGCTATTTGCCCAAGAAAGAGTTAATTAGGCTAATAAAAAGGGATGTGTTAAGGCTCCTAGAGTTTTCCAGGGCTGCTTATTATTTGGTCCCAAATAACACCAATACTTCATTGGAGAGGGGCTAGTGATCAGAAACGAGTTGGACAAGGCGTGGTGTAGGGTGAATAAAATAATGTCAATTTTGTAAGGAAGCTTGGGGGTTTTCTCAATTAGGTGGAAGGACCTGTAATTACAGATAACAAAACATATTTTGTGTTTTTATAGACGGGGTGCACCTGAATGAGACGGGGCTGTCTTTTTTATATATTCACTTAAGGTGGGGATTGTCCAGGCCATGGCGAGTTTTGGTGGGGCTGAGCCCAGTGGGCTTGCGGGTGGCGGGGGTGCTGCATCACCCTAGGAGGGAGCTCAGTAACTGGTGAGGTATCCGGTGAGTGGTCGTTGCCAGAGGTCCCTTGGGCACGGGGTTCCATTGGCCCTCTGGCTGGGTGGTGAGCTCCTTTCCGTGTAGGGGTGTGCAGCTACCTCTTGTCATCATGCCATGTTGTCATGTTATTAATAAAGCTGTGGCCTGGTTTTACCCATACAGGTGTATGTGTCATTATTTGGGGGTATGGGTACTTGGTTAGGTCCTCTCGGACCCCAGTCACTTATGCTTAGGTCATGGGAGCCCCCGGGGAAAGCAAATAAGGGAGGGGGCTTTTGACCGGGCTAAGTGCTAGGGTAGAGACTAAGGTTCCAAGGGTGGAGCTTAATGGGAGGCTATTTAAGGGGGTGTTTCCCGCCATTGTGCCACTTGACAGAAGCACAGAATGATGAAAGTTTCCCTCCCTCCCACCCTGTGAGTTGGTTTTGGATGTTTAATGTTATTTGTCACAGCTTGGCGGGGGTGCTGCATCACCCTAGGAGGGAGCTCAGTAACTGGTGAGGTATCCGGTGAGTGGTCGTTGCCAGAGGTCCCTTGGGCACGGGGTTCCATTGGCCCTCTGGCTGGGTGGTGAGCTCCTTTCCGTGTAGGGGTGTGCAGCTACCTCTTGTCATCATGCCATGTTGTCATGTTATTAATAAAGCTGTGGCCTGGTTTTACCCATACAGGTGTATGTGTCATTATTTGGGGGTATGGGTACTTGGTTAGGTCCTCTCGGACCCCAGTCACTTATGCTTAGGTCATGTACTTATTTATTTTTGTATATAAGTATACAATTTAAACTAATTTAATTATTTGAACTATATATATATATATATATATATATATATATATATTGTAACTGAACCCATCACTGTTTTACCCTGTTTTATGGTTATTTAATTCTTATGGTTAAAATATGATCACATTGCTATACTGTAAATATGTTGTTTTATGTTCTGCAGAATATTTTGGCTACAGAATATTACAGCTACTAGGCTAATAGATAATCCTATTACAGAGACTCTTCATAAGATAAGGAAGTCTATTGTATAAAGTGTTTTCATTATGAGACATAAGAACAAAGAGAAGTATAATCTGATCAATGTCTGATTGTATCAAAGTAGCCAGGTAACCTCCGGGGGTGTGACCACACCTATTGTCTCTCTATGTGTATTGTGTGGCCAAATATGGGCGATGTGTATTGCCTGTGGAAAGAGATGTGTATATATATTTCTGCATAACAAAATAAAGACAGTATTCTTTGACTCCCAATTGAGTGTCGTCCAATATGGGAGGTTGGGGCTTGTGAGACTGCAGTGCTTCCTGGATATTTTACTGTATACCAGCGGAGATACTGGACTTCGTGTTCCAACTCAGTTACATATATATATATATATATATATATATATATATATATATAATTATTATTTCAAAGCTTCTACACCTGATTCTATTCCTTATGTACCATGCAGTACAGAGCTCATTACTCATTCCGGCAGAGGCAACTCACTGAAATAGTCTGACTTCTATTGATCACGACTCCAGGAATTCTGCTTCAATTTAAAAAAAAAAAAAACACTTTTCCACTTACTTTTTTACCCTCCGTCTAATGGTGCAGAGGGAATTTGTGTTCCTTTAAGTAGTAAATGTTAGTATTATTAGCTTTTCCATTTATTGTTGATATAAAAAGGTTGTTTTTTGTGAGAAAAAATACATTAAAATTATTTATTTATTTTTACATCTGTAGGCTGGACATCCTCCCATCTTTTCCTTTTTGTTCTGGTAATGATTCAACAGATTTCTTCTGCATATTTAATAGATTACAGCTTCTTGTATTTTTCATGCATGCAATTTAAATATCCCTTCATACTCTCTTTTTCCTGATTTTCTTTGTCTAGCAGGCACACCTACCTTGATAAGTTTATCTTAGGTGTCTGTGATACTCACTACAACAAAGCTGACATTGCCCCTTTAAATTGCATGCACTTTTTTAGTACAGAGCAAAGAAAGGAGTGAAAAAATTGACACAAACGATACAGAGAACATTGTGCACAGTGTGGATTTATAGCTCCAGTGGGACAAATTCAGGTGTAATCTAAATTATAAGTTGGTCTCTACTGTGCTCTTTGGCTAACAATAAATTATGCATGTGGTACTTTTTAAGGTAGCAGAACAGACAAATACATGTGCTGTAGATAAATATTTTATACAAACAGGGAGCCTCATTAATGTTTATGGGGCATATTTGTTTTATGTCCAGTGCACAGTAGGATAAATAGTTTGCACAGTATATTTTATATTATAGATGCTCAGAGCGATGTTTTATACATATATAACTTGTTCCAGAATGATGTGATGGCTGTTGGCTATGAGGAAGTTGCAGTCACAGCCATAGTGAAACACTTTGCAACCCGTGTTATATTAAGTTAATTTTGGCCAATTTAACAATCTGTAATGGCAGATCCCCTTTTTGGATTGCTACCTTGTGGTGGTGAAGGGGCTTGTGTACTTGAATGAGGCTATATGCTATACCATGTAGAGTCACCCAAGATGGGCAGGTCAGAAAAATCGCCATCCACTGGAGAAGGAACTGGCAACCCACTTCAGTATCTTTGCAAAAAAAACCTTATGGACTAGCAGACTCAGACACAAACTGAGCCTCGCCGTTCTGAGGTCCATAGGGTCACGAGTAGTCAGTCCCAAGTGAACAACAATAACATGCCCAATCAAATGTTATTGTTAACTAGCGACTTGCCCGTCAAAAATGACAGCAATAAAATTCGAAGCCTGGCAATGCTGTTTGCCACACAATGTGAGGCTCTCCCCCTTCTAACTTGCGGGCCTCGCAATGAGCACCTTTGGCGCTCTTTGCGAGCATCTCCCCCCCCTCAACTTTACTGGCCTCGCGATGAGGGCCTTTGCCATCAGCCAACCTGCAACTTTCAGGCCTCTCTCCCTCTTGTGTCTCTTTGCCCCCTCTTTCTCCCCTGTGATTTTTCCCCTTATCTCCCTCTTCCTCCCCCTGTGTCTCTCCCCCCTCTCACTCCTGTGTCTCTTTCCCTCCTACTCCCTCCCCTGTGTCTCTTTCCGTAGCGTTAAGATAGCATTACCATCAAACTCACAATTACAACCACTATATGTACTATATGTGATAGAAAAAGCCTACAGTTTAAATACAGAACTAGTGTTGGACTAGTAAATTATATTATACTAGCGACTTGCCCTGTCAAAAATGACGGCAAGAAAATGTTATGGCTGGATATGCTGTTTGCCACACAATGCGAGGCTCTGCCCCCTCTGAGCACCATCGTCGCTCATCGCGAGCCCCGCACTTTCATGCTTCGCAATGAGCACCTTTCTGCGCTTCCGCATTCTGTAAGTTAGTGTTGTAAAATGGCGGCAAATGTGTATGTGATACGCGGGTGTGGATGATTTAGCGTCCTTGCTAAAAGTGTATCTTGTACCTCGTACGGCATTTTGTAAAATCCGCCTGTGCTTGGTGGTGTTTTGCGGCTTTAGGGTCGTGTAGCCTCGTTTTCGTTTTTTTCGGCTGCCATTTTTCTCTCGCTTAGGGGATTTTCGTGTGTCTAAATTCGGTAATTTGGACTTAAATTGAGGTGTAACTTCGCTTGCAGAGGTCCTGGGTGCTGCGCGCGGTTCGGCCATTAAGGTCGTATTTTTGCAAGTCCAACGCAGTTCTTGTGAGCTCACTTTGCGTGCTCGCAAAGCGTGATAACGTTTCGTAGTTTGACAACTATTATATGTGATAGTAAGTGCCCTATGTATGCTAGTTCAAAGGTGTCAGTGTAAGCTGACAGACTGTGTAATTAAAAAAATGCTGATATCTAATGTATTTATTTACATTTGCATGGACAGGACATATATAATCACAGCTATAATCATATTTTTACTGTACTTACAGTACAATTCAGTTATTTGTAGCTCCGATTTTTCATAAATTCATGCCACAAAATATTTTCTATTGGTTTAATAAAGTACTCCCGTGTTCTGTAACTGAAATGTATTAAAATTAACAGGGGATGTTTTTTTTCTCTGTCAGCATTATGTTTACTTGCCACTTTATACGTGTATAATAATTAAAAAACTACATTTTCCTGAATTTAACCTAATATGTTTAATCAGAATTGATGGTTTTATTTTGCTGCACTGTAATGAGATAGAACTATATTTCCCAAAATGTTACGTGTGAATTGTTGTTCTATACCCAAAATACCAGGCTAAATACACTTGTAAAGTACAAAAAAAAAAAGTCATATATCATAGTTAAAATGATTAATTTACACATTGGGTCAACGCTTCTAGTCACTGTGCCAGAGCAGGTAAAGATAGATAAATGTAACTACAAATCCGGCCTGTTTACCTGGCCTGGACCATATTATCAAGCCTTATTAAATTGTGATTCGGCCAATTGAATAAAGAGCTATATAAGCACATGGTATATTATTTTTACAGAGGTTTTTAGTTAGTTCTATCAAAAAGCAAGGTCTTCACTAACTAAAAACTTCTGTAAAAAAATATGCTATGTGCTTACATAGAGCCCTATTTAATTGGGCAAATCGCTATTTAATAAGGCTGTAACAATCGAATGAAAGAAAACAGTATGGAAAGAAAATTCTACTGAGAACTGAGTGCCATTTAATTGGATTTTAGTGTTTGAGTGGATATTTGCCGCTGTAATCCATAGCTATTTTCTGAATTCTGTCTGAAGGCAGGGCACATAGTCCTAAATGGATCCTATGTTAATTGGGATGGAGGCACTAGTGTGATACATATTGAGGCTCATTTACATGTTACTACCCAGAATCCTTAGTGGCAGCAGAAAGACTATTTGCTGAGTAATTCGGTGTGAAAACAGGTGTCTACTGTTCTTTTTAGGACAGAATGGCTTTTTCTCTCCATACCCAGTGGAGGGTATTTCAATCACCTTACTGCCTAACATAACATACTTTATGACTGCTTTATGACATCATGTTAAAGACTTTATGACATCATGTTCTGGGAATATATAGCATAAACTATTGAATTTCCCTATAAAATGACACTTTTTAAAGAGGAGACAAAACAATTTGTAATCTTACTAAACACCTGCTAATACTTGCTTGCATAGTGGTTTATCAAGTTCAGGAGTAGAACAAACCACATCCTGGATTATTCATGTTTACTATTGGTATATTTTAATAAGAATACAAAGAGTTGGACTGTAAATAAAATTCTTTATGTAGTGGATTAGAATATAATTCAAACATAAATATCTCATTGAAGGCAATTCCTTTACACAGTTGAATTTTGTTTGTGTTCTTTATTTCTTCGTTATGTTGAAATATACATACCTTCTGTGCTGTCACAAATATGATATGTTATACTGTAAAGATTTCTGAACATAGGTTTACAGTAGTTCCCATAAAGTATTAGTTTTTTGTTTGTTTGTTAAGATACTGCTTTGGAGGCTTGTAGAAAAATAGAAATAATATTCCCTATAGTGAGGTCTTTACTATATAATTTTATATACCCACTCCAGCCTCTTTTTCACATTTGCTGGCCAATCTCATTGATAAATTCCATTTAAGGAAAATAGCTGTCCTTGAGTGTGTTCCTCTTGGTCAATGGTGTTGAGTTGTGCTGTCTTCTATACTATAATCTATACCACATCTCAGTATGGACCAAGAGGAAGCTGCTGGCCAAGTCATGTTTGTAGTAGAAGCAACAATATGGTGGTTCATTACTTTGCTATCCGAATACCTCAAACTTGACACATTCTGTTGGACAAGTGTAATGAGAAATGCCAAACATGGCAACCCCCTTAGAAACAAGCAGATGGAAAATAAAAAAGTAGTAAGAATTCATAGCTTTATATACGGTAGTTGTGCTAATGGGACTTTCATTATGTTACAATTGCTTGATTTACAATTACAGTGCCCCTGTAAAGGGTTAAATGTACAAAGGGGGTATGCTTTGGCTAATTCTTCAGTAAAAGCATTGTTTATGGGAAATGGGTTTAACATGTCTGCGTGCTCAAAATGACTTTTCATTCCTTTGTCTTATGTTTTGATGCCTCTGCTTTATGTTGGTGACATTTATAATAGTCTGGTAATTGAAGTATTGGCTCCTTGTGGGTTAATTCGGTTCAGTTCAGATTGTCAGAGTTTGATCCAATTTTGATTTACTCAGATATTTAATGGTCAAACTTATTCAGCAAAAGAAAAAAAAATTTACTCTGGAAAAGCCATAAATATCCAACATATGTTAGTGTTGGCAAATGGCTATACCAGGCAACACAGTAATAAGGTAAAAACGGAATTTGTAAAGAGGATCACTGTGCTAAAAAAAAAAAATTGGTATGGTCTTTTGAATAAACAAAACAATGAAGTCAGAGGTGCTCATCAGAGAACAAACTAACCTTAATAGGTTAGTTCTATAGCCATGATAACCCACTCTGAGAGCCACCTCTTTTAGCTCACTTGTGCCCTACACAGGGAGAAATATCCTGTAGTATCAGTCTGGTCCCACTCAAAAGAGTGACCCAGCCCCGAAATACCAGGCAATTCTACCCTGAACAGGAGAAACAGCAAACTCCAGATGCGTTTCGGCCTTCATTGGGCCGCGTCAGTGAGGTGCAGCTGAACTCCCTAAGGCACAGTGAGCAAAGGGTCCACGTCTGGAGTCCCCTTTCACCGTTAGGGAGACTAAACCCTAAGGTCAATTTGCATAAACAAAACAACTAAGTCAGAGGTGCTCATCAGAGAAAGAACTAACCTTAATCGGTTAGTTCTATGGCCATAATAAGCCACTCTGAGAGCAACCTCTTTTAGCTCATTTGTGCCCTTTTGAATAACTAAACTTGATGCTGCACAAAGTGTTTTGACAAAATAAAAAAATAAACGCAGAATTTTTATATGTTATACCATATTATTTACTGTAAGCACCCATTTTCTTTTGTCACCGTTTGATATTACTTTTTCAGGAGGATGTGTCCTTATAAATGAGCTTTCAATCCTTTCAATCCTCCCACTTCAGGAAGTTAATTACCAGAAACCAAAATGGTAGCTCCCACAACTACTTACATGTATGTGAAACGTAATATATTACAGACTTTACCATTTTACTTTGCTTATTTTTTTAAGCATAGTTGCTGTACATAGATTATTGAGGAACTGGAGGTACAATATGCTCTATTCAAATTAATGCAAAAAAGTGTCTTATGTAGTGTCATCCTGTTAAAAATGTTCTAGATCTCAAAGGCGGTCCCCAAGTACATAAAAAGATTGAGAGTCTAGGATCTCAAAGCTTTGCTATAATTATAAGCCATGTTCAAACTATAAATTCCATTAAAGTTTTAATAAAAAATATGCACAGTTCCAGTTTCCGTCGTTTTCGATACACAACGCGTCTCAAGTTTAGGGTGTACTTGCCCTTTATCTTAGCCCTCTTAATTAATAAATGCTTTTTCCATGAGCGTGCGGCTTTAAACAGCTACAATAACACAAAGTAAACCTACTTAGGAAACAAATTTAGCATACAGTAAATTCCCAATTAAAATTAGCACTCGTTTCAATGAGCTCAAAAGGTTAAGCCATGTCAGAATTTAAAGCATCCAGACCAGTTAAGAGCCTGATATTGTTGCATGGCGTTTAAGAAGCTGGCTAGCGAGGACTTCCAGTATGTAAAATCAGGCTCTGCTAAATAACCAATTCCAGGCACGCACTGGGAAATTAAAACTGAGACTTGCTAATTATGGGTTATCAAGAAAAATAAATAACAGGGAACATTTATAGTCTATTTTCTAGTTACTTTTTTCGACAGAAAAATTACCAGTTCAAAGAAGCAAATGTTCTGCATGAGCAACCTACTCTGTTAGAGTTACCATGGCCTTGGTGTAAGTTTCAGTGCATTCCAGGTTTAGTAATCTGCTTTACACAAAGTGAAATGACTTTAACAAAATCCTTCAGTTCATAGCCCGCCAGGATTTCCTCCCATTTTACTGTTCGAGCCAACATCAGTTGAATTAGAACATTATAACCATATGGATCCATTCTTGTGTTATTTTTGGTCTGTATTTTTTACCCAAAATCTAATGAAGAAAATACTTGAGGTGTATGTGATAATGAATATATCAAAATATGCCATTTTTACATGTTCTTATCTAAAAAATAGATTACGTAATTTAAAATAAAAATGTTCTAACATTGCAGAGATTGTGCAAGATTAACTTATTGGGTTGAGAACAATGGCTAAAAATGAAATGACTGCTATGAGCTCCAATGATGAGCTATGATAGACCATGTAAAGAAAAGGCACACAATTTCTTTTCAAATTCCAGTTGCTCATATTTTATTTTTTAAGCATTTTTATTTTATTTTATTTAGTTCAAAAGATAAAAAAGTACAGGTATAAACTGTAAGTTATTGTGCTGTTGGATGGGAACTGAAAACTAGCTAGTACTAGAAGGACCCTGCACCACTTCCTCATGCACCCTTGCATAGCAGGTTCCAATGAATGCCTCTGGCAGTGTGGCCTCAAATATTAATATACAGCAGATTCAAGCACTCTGAAATGCTTAATTACAAATGTGTATAAATACATAAATTCAGCATCAAATTCAGAAAGAAAAACATTTTCCATGTGCTCTTCAACCCTCTGTTTGAGAGCACACTTGATGGCTGCGATATAGGTTCACTAAGAATGGCTGTGATGAGTTGTGATATTTTGTGGTATTTCACAGCTAATCACAATAGACCTCTTCACAGTATTCACTAGCATTGAGGTACTCAAATGAGGTGTTCTTTGCAACCCACTCTTTGCTTTGCAGTGGGAGTAACTGTGCATGCACAACCATCATGGTGGTTATTGATTTTATTTATTGATGTGTACAAAATACATTTCTTATTAGTTATTCACTGTAAAAAAAAAATAAGTTATCAGTATGTTTATGATTCAGTTATATTTGTTATTTTTATGTTAATACTTTGACATTGCAGATTCTACTAAAATATGAATCATGCAGCTTTAAATTCTTACTTAATTAGGACCTCTGCTGTTCCCCTTTAATATTAAAGGTAAAGTATTATGTCATGCCCAGGGTCTGACTGGACTGTTTTACTCTATGCCTGGGCCTGACTAGCCAGAGTTACTTTGTTTTTATTATTATGCTTAGGTATTTCTTAGTGCTTATGGTTAAAATATGATGACACTGTTATACTGGTTTATTTATTATGTTTCATGTTATAAGAATTGTTGTAAAAAAACATATAAGCTATTCTGCAGGCTACTGCATCGGCCAAATGCCCAAGACCATATTCTCATAGATAATCCTTGTACATACACTTCAAGATTACAGCAAATGGTTATCGTTAATACAATCACCAGGATGAGATTAAGACCTGAGCTCATCAGATGTACAGGGTTTCCCAATAAGCAGGGGCAGTCTATCATGTTGCAGTGTTGTTATCTGGTAATAACTCACTCAGCCCCACCTAAATATAATCACCAGGATAAGATTAAGGCCTGACCTCATCAAATGTACAGGGTTTCCCAGTAAGCAGGGGCAGCCTATTATTTAGGGATGGGACCTACTGTGATTGGCCAGCCTGTGTGCCAGAAAAATGTATAAAATGTGACAATGAATAAAGGTATGGCAGCTGTGTCTGTACTTACATAGACAAGGTATAAGTGTCTGTCTGTGAATTAATCCTAATTCTAAGGGATTATATGGTGTTCCTGAGATCCTGGTCTGTGGAAGTTCCTCGGCGTGGTTCCTTTGTATGGTTCATCTTCTGCTATCAGAGGTGTACAAGGACTACACAATACTGCTGGATAGGTTTGAACTAGGTTCTTATCAAGTCCAATTACACTAGCAGATTGTGGCATATTATATTTAGAAAATTGTGTGGTAAAACTTTTTTTTTTTTTAAACTGATCAAGAATTTGGCTGCTTTTATAGGCATTGAAGCTCTCCCACAAGCAGCTACAAAGAAAGTTAGATTTTGCCACACAGCCAAGGAGCTGCTTCATGTCACCAATCAATTAAAAAAAAGGGCAAGAATGCATGTATCCCTCCTTGTCTCTAATTAATAAGTGAAATTCAACTTTTATCACAGTACAATCTTTGTATCTTTATCAGTGCTATCCAAGTTACATTTTCCATTCTATGATTGTCATGCTGATTGCATTGAAGCTTTATTACCACTGCCCATTTCCCTGTGAGGGTTCCCTGGTGGTCCAGTGGTTAGGAATTTGGTGCTTTTACCGCTGTAACCTGGGTTCGATTTCAGTCAGGGAACTAAGAGGTCACACCACCTTGAAGCCATGCAGGGTTGGTCCTGATCAGTACTTGGATGGGAGATGTATGCCCACTGGAGAAGGAACTGGCAACCCACTCCAGTATCTCTGCCATGAAACCAAGTAGATCAGCATGACTAAGTGGATCAGCATGACCATTGTCATGGAAAGTCAGAAATGACTGAACAACACAAAAAATAAATCCCTGTTTTTTGGGACTGCAGGAATACTGCCCCTCTAATCTCTATAAGCTCCACAAAAATGATTATTGTAGCTCGTAAATTCTTCATTAACCCTGTATGTATTATCAATAATTTCATTTAATTGACTTCTGAGGTGCACATTTTTCTGTCTATTCAATTATCGGACAAAATTTATAGTATTCTCATATATAATAGTGCAATTGTTTTTGATACTTATTTTTTTATATCTGTTGTGTAGAATTTTATAGACAGGCATATTTTAAGTGCATGTTAGGGGGCCCTTTGTATGTTTTTAGGGTGTAGGGAATTATTGTTATGTAACAAATTATATTGTTTTTATTTAACAAGTTTGTTAGTGCTTCATTTGTTTGGTAGTACTTTTTTAATATGTTTTGGTATATTTTTACTGCTTAACACTCAATTACAATTTATTTGTATTATTACCTTATTTAATTCTCTTGTGATGTACTTTTTGTTTTGGATTTCAACTTTATTGTGTGGTCTGCTCCCAATTATGTGGAGTAAAGACTCAAAGAATAATTACCTCCCAAATTCTAGTTTCCCCTTGTTTACTATGTTTTCTATTTTTTATTTAGTTTATTTCGTTCACAGGATAAAAACAGAGAATAGGGATAGACTGTCAGGTAATATGCTTTTGGATAAGAATTGAAAACCAGGCCTGCACAGCAGGTTCCAATTTGTGCTTTGGGTGATGCAGGCCTATTGCATAAGTGTACAGTAGTATCAGGCACTCTGAACCCTTTAACTGCAAATGTGCCCAAATCCATCAATTTAGTATCAATTTCAGAAAGTAAAGCATTTGTTTCATATGCTTTTCAACCCTCTATCTGAGACCACATTTTGTGGTTCAGTGGCCCTTTAAGTTTGAAAAAAAATATGCACAGTTGATTTAGATTCCAGTTATAATGTTTTTTTCAGCTTTAAACGTAAAATATTTGAGTTTAAAAAAAATGGCTGTATTTTTTTATCCGTACAGAGATACTCACCTTATTTAAGACAACTAGGGGAATCATGTCTGGAAAAGACCCTCCTAATCCTGGATAAACAGTTAATTTGTCCAGATTCTGTCTGGATGCTCTGACAGACCCTTAAAATGAGTTTATGTCTAGGTACTACTGCACATCTGGCAACCATATTTAAAAACTTGTTTGTATGTTAAAAATGTTAAATCTCCTTGCTACAATAATACATTCACTGCAATATCATGTACGAGTTACGTATAGAACATAATTGATTAAATACCCTGGAACAAGCCAAGATAGATGATGTGGGATTACTGGTACACCACAGAGGGTGATGGGAAAGGACGGTGTGGACACACTGGTATTAGGCTGATAATGGCACTGCTTTCAGCTGATATAGACAATATATATAATTCACATAAAAAACACCTCATTAATCCATAGCAGGAGCTTTTTATTACATCCACCATGTAACTTTTTTTATTTTATTACCAAACAAATATAGAGGAAGGCATCTCTCAAATAATTATGTTTAAAATAGTATTGTCTCGAAAGGATGTATATCTATAATCTTCTCATTTTAGTAATGAATGCCACTTGGTAAATTAGATGTGTGGCATCTGCATGATTAAAACACTGATTTACATTTAGATCAATATAATGGAGAACACATGCAAAAAATGCTCGGTAATCATAAACATGATAAAAATGCTAATCATAAATTGATTAAAGAGACTTAAAAAACACATTTTTTTTCTTTGTTGCATCTGAAAGAGGCTATTTGGAAACATTGTCCATTCTATCTAACTACACGGTTTGGCTTAAATCCTTAATCCCTTAACTGTATTTGTTACTATAACACTTCCTCTGGAAAGCAGCTATACCAGCCTTTCTGTAAAGTAGCACATTCACACATTACTCTATTCACTGTGTATTTTATTTATTTATTTATTTATTTTAAAGTAAAGCCCAGATGTTGTACAAAGTGAACTGTATTATTGAAAGTTAATGTTCTAGTTAAAACTTTTTGGTTGGTGTTATCATTTATGTTGTTTTTATGTCCACCCCTATTTCTATACACCTTTCTCTCTCCATCTCCCGTCTGTATATTTCCAACAACAATGTAGATGCTTTCTCTGCATCTTTTAAAGGCCGCCATATGACGTTTTTTGCTCCTTCCCTCTTGATACTTTTTTATAAAATGTTAGCATTTACATTAGTTTGGCCATCCTGCACTCATCCTTTGACTTTAATATTAGTCATCTTCCCATTTGTATTTTCCCACAGAAGATTGTTGCAGAAAACAAATTGTGGATTACTGTCATGATCCCTCTGACCACATGAGTCCAAAGGTCTGGTGGTCAGGGGGATGCCCCTTAGCACCAGTCCTTAGACTCGTGTCGTCAGGGGGATCATGACAATTACTATCTACACTGTACAGAAGCCTTTACATATAGCAAAGCTTTGTTTGGGCATATGAAAGTTACTGTTATTGCATATAGAAAAACTCAGAGTTAGCTACAACAATTTACATTTTATGTTATATTACTCTTTTTTGTTAAAGTTGTATTGTGCATGGAATGTTAAAATATCTTGTGATGTCTAAACTACAAATTGCCTTTAATGACAACAAGAAAATATTGTTATGTGTTTATCGACCTTCTAATGTCACTGACACTTACCATACCAAGAGCCTGGAAGCCAGCGCTCCTAACATTTTGATTTCTCCTTCCTAAGTATTTGTTAAGAAGGATACTGTATCTCTATAGATGGGCTCACTCCCTAGCTCTTAGACTCACTGGCCCTCATTCAATTGCAATTTGGCCAATTGAATAGGGTTCTAAATAAGCACAGAGCATCTTTTTTTTTAAAGACGTTTTTAGTTAGTAAACATCTATCCAAAAGCAAGGTCTTCACTAACTAAAAACTTCTTTAAAAAAAGATGCTATGTGCTTATTTAGACCCCTATTCAATTGGCCAAATTGCAATTGAATGAGGGCCACTGTGTCTGGCTGTTAGAAACACCGCCTGGCTACTAATTATTATGTATTTGGGTTCACCCCTGTATATTATTCCACAAATATATGTTTCTCAGTTCTTTGTTGATGTTTGTTACATCTGGTGAGTAAGAATTATTTTTGAAACAATAATATTATTGATGGGCGCCATTTTTAATAGCAGAAACGTATAATCTCCAACTGTGATCATGACCAAACAAATTTACATTTGGTTATGTGGAGTCTAACCAGAGTTTGCTTAGATAAGCCCACCAGATTTCCTAGGGAACAAAGCTGTTTTTATAGTCATAATAAGAGCTCAGTGATAAATGGCTAATTATGTGCTAATTTTAGAAAAATAATCTTGTTGGTAATTAACTTGAGTGTTTACAGACTAAAATGAAGTGATTATTTTACTGGCTTTGGATATATTTGTAACGATTGTCTTGATTTTTGTACAGTCAGTATGCCAGTATGTCAGGTTATATGATTGTCTGGGAAGTTTATAAAGGCCAGTTATAAAATGTTTTCAAAATGTTTTCGAAACTCCTCTTGTTTACTTTGGTTCCTATGAGCGCCTTGTGCTCTCCTGACAAAGACAGATATATATGTAATTTTTTTTAGCATAATTATTAATTATTTGCTTAATAAAATAATATACTTTACCTATTTGTAATTGATATATGCAGCAATGAATAGCCTGAAGAGCTCAGTATCTATATTTTCCTGCAGCATACAATGTACAGTTGGCCTGTTGCTGCTGTGAGGAGAAAGTGTCATCAATGTCCCAGCTGTGCATTAGAAATATGCTGGGTGCTGAGGGCAAACCGTTGCTTTAGTTGTGTAAAGCGCCATTTTAGATTCGTAGTGTTAGTGTTGTAAAATGGCTTTGTTTGTCTATGCGCTACGTGGGTCTCAACCATTTTGCCTAAGTGTGTATTTTAGTTTTGGCAAAAGTCGTACGGGTCTAGTGGTGTTTTGCGCATTTCGTGGTGTCGTGTAGCCTTGTTTTCATTTTTTTCGTCCGCCATTTAAAATTGTCTAAACTCATTAAATTGTACTTTAATTAGCGTGCAACCTTAGTGGCAGATGTTATGGCTGTCCTGCCATGCTCTGTGTGTTTTTTTTATTTTGTTTTTTTGTATTTTGTATTGTTTTGTGTTGTATTTGAATGTACGCATTTCGTCCGTTAACCCCGTATTTTTGCGACCTTATATTATTTTTTTCAAAGTTCCACGGGTCGTAATTAAAAGTTGTACGTCCTTATCAGTGTTGTATGAGCTTTGGGGTCGTTGAGCCTCGTTTTCATTTTTTTCACAGCCATTTTTTTCTCGCTTAGCCGATTTTGAAGTGGCGAAACTGCCTAAAATCATCTTTAATTCGCGGGCAACCTCACCCGAAAGAGGTCCCGGCTGTCCACCCGTGCTGTGTGTGATGTTTTTTTTTTGCTTTTTTTTCTTTTCATTGTTTTTTGCTGTATGCGTTTCGGCCGTTAATTTCGTATTTTTGTGACCTCGTATTCTTTTTTTTTTGAAGTCCCGCAGCTCGTATTTTCTAATGTGTAAGTCCGTATTTCCTCTTTACGCGTTAGTGGGTTTTTTCTAAGTCGTATTTTTCTGCAAAGTGGTGCTTTTCTGGGGTTTATTTGTCCCAGGAGTAAGGCGGCGTAGAGCCTCCACAAATAAGGGCCCTCGCTTTGCGAGGGTCCGCATTTGCTGCCAGAACTGCGTCCCTCGCTTTGCGAGGGATGCAGTTCTGCGAGCTCGCAAAGCGTGACGACGATTCACAGTTTGACAACTATTATATGTGATATTTCATCTAACTAAAACTAGCTGCATGATTTTTTCCTCTGCATAATTATGCTCTTATTCAGTTTTCAAACTTACTTTTTTTGTTTTCATTATGTAGTGGTCCTTTAAACACGTTATATGTGTTTATGTATTGTGCAGTATCACTACGTATAGACATTGCTATAAATATGTGTAGCCTATTCCATTGCACTTCACCAACAACCTGAGGTTGTGAGCTGCATCTTGCACTGCCTTAGGCTTAGGCTTCTTTGGTACAGACAGAGATATACCACATTCACCTAGGGACGACTGTATCTTTAAGTAAACAACAAAATGCAAAAATCTACTAGTTTATTTGTGGTCATGTTTATAACGAGTGATTTTATTTTTGTATCGTATTGTGAATTGCCAGTGCAAATATTAACGTGTGTAGTCTTTGATATTTGTCTGAAACATTTGAAACTCTACAAAAACAAACTGTTTTTTCTTTCTTGCTTTTTCATATGTGGTTATACTGTGGTTTTATTTCTAAACATTTTTCTCCACAAACCAGTTTAAAACAAACCAGTGTGTAATTTTAAGGAATTTAGGCAGGCTTTATTCATGCAAGCAGTTTATAATATTTTTTTTATTTACATTTATTCAGCATATGAAAATAAATTATGAAATTTGAATCTTTTCAATTTTTTTTTAAAAAGAATCCAATTATAATCTAAAATGTTGCAACTATAAAATATACCAAACAAAACATGTGAATAATCACATAGCTTTACAGGGGCCACCTCACATTTATTTATTTCTGACTCTCTGTGAGCTCATGGATCGTAAATGACAGGCACATTTTTATGTCCAGGGTCATGCTGATCCACTAGGTTTTCATGGCATTTTCCGTGCTGCCTAAGTGTGTATTTTAGTTTGGGCAAAAGTCGTACGGGTCTGGTGGTGTTTTGCGCATTTCGTGGTGTCATGTAGCCTCGTTTTCATTTTTTTCGTCCGCCATTTTTTTCCTCGCTTAGTCGATTTAAAATTGTCTAAACTCATTAAATTGTACTTTAATTAGCGTGCAACCTTAGTGGCAGATGTTATGGCTGTCCCACCATGCTCTGTGTGTTTTTTTATTTGTTTTTTTTGTATTTTGTATTGTTTTGTGTATTTGAATGTACGCATTTCGTCCGTTAACCCCGTATTTTTGCGACCTTATATTATTTTTTTCAAAGTTCCGCGGGTCGTAATTAAAAGTTGTATGTCCTTATCAGTGTTGTATGAGCTTTAGGGTCGATGAGCCTCGTTTTAATTTTTTTCACCGCCATTTTTTTCTCGCTTAGCCGATTTTGAAGGCTTTATTCATGCAAGCAGTTTATAACATTTTTTTTATTTACATTTATTCAGCATATGAAAAAAAATTATGAAATTTGAATCTTTTCAATTTTTTTTTAAAAAGAATCCAATTATAATCTAAAATGTTGCAACTATAAAATATACCAAACAAAACATGTGAATAATCACATAGCTTTACAGGGGCCACCTCACATTTATTTATTTCTGACTCTCTGTGAGCTCATGGATCGTAAATGACAGGCACATTTTTATGTCCAGGGTCATGCTGATCCACTAGGTTTTCATGGCAGTGATACTGGAGTGGGTTGCCAGTTCCTTCTTCAGTGGGCCACAACATACAGCTCCTGGTATTCCTAGGTGGTCTTCCACCCAAGTACTGGCCAGGCTCAACCCTGCTTGGCTTAAGAGTGATGTGACCTCTTGGTTCCCTGATTGGAATTAAACCATGGTTGCGGCAGTGAAAGCACCAGATCCTAACCACTGGACCACCAGGGAAGCCGGCTGAGCAGATTAGTACTCCCTTTAAAGGGCCAAGTCCAAAATGTTTTTCATGCATTTAAAAGAGCATGTTTTATACATTACAAAAGTTTTTTTTTTTTCTCGGAAATTAAATTATGTTAAGCGAAGAAAATTATTAAATAAAAACCATGCAGATAAAATAAAAAATGTATTTGATCCTCCTTTATCTTACCAGTGTTTTAAAAGAAAGTGTAAACAAGGGCTCATGCAGACCCTGTTAATTGTGTTTTCTTATCTGATTCCTGTTAAAACCACTGGGATCAAAAACACAATATGCTGCAGTTCACATATCCAAAACGCAAACTGATCTTTGGTTTCCTGTAACTTATCAACACAGACGAGGAAAAAGTAAACCCACACTGTTTATATTTAATGTACACTATAGATCAATTTGTTGGTGAAAACTACTTAGAGTCCATTGGATTGCAAGAAGATCCAATAAATCAGTACTTCAGGAAATCAAGACAAACTGTTCACTGGAAGCTATGATCATAAGGCTGAGGCAAAAAAAAAAAAAAGCTTTTGTAATGTTTAAAATCCATATTAGAATTTTCTGGACGACAGTAGCCTTTTTAAGGTAAATTTTGTTTTGCCAAGTGGACTGTTATGCTCCTTTAATATGCTGGCTGGTCACCAAAACTGCCTAGCTTATTTTCAAGGGAGTGTTCAAAATACTAGCTGTTTCCTACTAAAAACAATATGAGGTCAATCATCATACTAGTATGATGACAAACTACTATGATGAGTGATCAGTATAATGGTTGCTGTGAGTGGCTTGTCATACGTTATCCAATACATATTTTAAATATATGTTGTTGATTAATTTGGAAAAACATTTGGAAAAAATAAAAATACTTTCAATGTCTCTTAAGCCATTAGGTATCCAAACTCAGTTGTGGCTGGCAATGCTGTTGTCAAATATCAGGGTGCCAAATGTACAGTACAACTACCTCATTGGGCAGGAGATTGAAGTAGTTTATTGCAGGTCAGGTAGTCCTGGTTGGTTATATACTCAATGCAATTGTACCAAGAGCTTTACCTCCTTATCTTTTCCCCACAAGAATGCATGTGAAAGAGTTTATTTATCAATCTTTGCCGGACCTGAGAAACGCTTCATTTTTTAAATATAATTCCAACTGAAGTTTTTTTATTTTTAAGCTTCAGTATCTGTTTAACTTTGATAGTGACAAATGGTTTCAGATAAGGCTTACTCTATGAACCATTACATCTCTAAATTGGTACATAAGGCATGACGGTCAAAATTGGAATCAGAGATTTCAAAGTCTAGTCTTAAATATTATTCACTGGCATTGTATTTCTAGGAAGTGGGGTATTTAATTCATAAAAGAGGTTGACACAAGAGGTAAACTTGCTGAAAAATGGCCCTGTTGAAACTTTGATTAAGCATGACCTAGGGTGAAATGTGCGTCAACAGATTAGGGAGTGGGAGATATGCTTCTCTAAAAGGCTGACAGTTTTAAACTTTGAAAATTATGGAGAATTGAGGCTTTCCATAGAGAGCTCATGTGAATGAATGTAATTTACTTAAAAAAGTATGTTTCTGACATAATATACAACTACTACCCGTGTGAATGTCCAGTCAATTTCAGCCATAAATCTCCAGTATTCCAGATGAATAATCAAAGTATTGCAACATAAAATTTGGAAGTTTGTGAGTTTTCCATCTTGTAAAGTGCTTTGGAAACACATATGCTTGATCTTAAGCTCAAAGACAGGGCTCTCCATTCTTTTGCAATGCAGTGTTAAAAAAATGTTTTGACTTGTACTTGTACTTATCGCTGCAGAATATGTTGGCTTGTTACAAATAAAGGATAATAATATAAGTTGATGTTTTTTTAGGTAGGCTAACAAGCTTTCCGTGGGTACACCTCTCTTTCTCAAGTCAGAAGCAATACCTGATAAAGAGAGATGTTCTTCTCAAAAACTAACTTAATGTTTTGTCCAATGAAAAAAATATTACTTTATATGGCAATTCTCTGATTATTCATCTGGAATACTGGACATCCATGGCTCAAACTTACTCCAAACCCATTCCCCCTCACTGTCCCAAACACAGGAAGTTGCATCAATAGATGTAACTACTATTAATAGAGAGTTTCTATTATGTACTCCTAATTGTTTGTTTATAAAATAATAATAACAAAAAAATAGATGCAACTACAACTACAGAAATGCCTCTTTCACACACAACTTCGGGCTTCATATATATATATATATTCAAATTAGAGAATAGCTTTATGATTTTTTTTGTCCTTAACAATGCACTTAAGTTTTCAAACATATATTGAAAAATTGTTTTTATAAGTGTTATCGCTGTATAATCGCCATCACATTATGGTTATAGGGTATTACTTGTGTTCTCTTGCATGTAAGGCTAAATTTTGTTTTAGAAAAATAAAGTCAATAAAATTGATGTGTCCAAATATGTGTTATGCTTCTTCATAGGGCTTATATTTTATTGTGTTACACAAACTTATACTCTGACACATGCTATAAAATAGCTTTTTATAATATTTCTTCACTTTGAGAAGTAATCATGCTATATCACAAATTCAGGTCCCAGCATTTCAGATGGCCAAAGAGGAACACTTATATTTCATATGCTGTATTGGGTAGTATTGCCTCCATTGTTTATAAGGTGTAAGATTTTTAGAAATACGTTTTAGAAATATACACACTTAAAATGGGCATAAAGCTCCAAACAGACATATATTCAGTAGAACTTACACTTCATACTTATATCTCACTCCTAAGCTTTGAGATAGAACAACAAAAGGAACCATAGAAAGAAGGACATGGATAGGACAGGAAAACAGGGGTCTGAGGGACTTTCATTTGTAAGAATCAGCTGTATTCACTTTCTATGTGTGATTTCCATGGCTGGCCATCAGTAGCTTTTTTGTTTATTATGAGCCAGAGTCAGTACTATGATTATTATATTATCATGTAAGCTTTCTTATTTTTATCTCCAACATGCAAGAGATAAGCTGGAAATAAAAGTGTGTTTCCTTTTTAACGTTGTTGACTAATTTGAAAAGAGTGATTACTTTTCCTTTTGAAACTGTAGTTGGCAGGCAGTCCTCATTCAGTGTGACTGCACTACTTGTAATCCTATTATTTATATTCAATGATTTCTGTACTTTCAATGCTAGCGCTGGCAGTGATTAAATAGCTTGATTACTGGATAGCTAAGAGTAGTGTTTGGTAATGGCACAACTCATGAAGTACCAGTCCACAGGACTAAAGCACAAATGGCTTCCAAGTAAGTGACCTTTGATAGTATTTGCATAGACCTGAAATCATATACTTGGATAAAGTCATATCACAGTTGAACCAACAAGTGTGTTTGCTCTTTGGTATTGGTATTTATCATGTATTTCCTAATCTCCTTTGTAATGGAATAGTAAATGATGAGTTTACTCTGCGGCTCTCTGATATAGTCTTTTATATCAGATTACTAAAAGCATAACGAACAAATACCTTTTTGTTGTTTATGAAAGAGTAAAATATTATATACATTTGTATGAGAACTTCAAGAAAACATGATACATAAACCAATAAAATCTAACTTTTATTATCAGGTATAGAGTTACATCTGTAAAACATGTTTTATTATCAAATGTATTAGCAAATGTATTAGCAAATGTAGAGATGCTTTAATATATATATATATATATATATATATATATATATATATATATATATATAAAATCACATATAGGGATACCTAAATGAAAAATGGATTCCCTGGTGGTCCAATGCTAAGGATTCGCTACTTTCACCGCTGCAACCTGGGTACTATTTCAGGAAGGGAACCAAGAGGTCACACCACCCTGAAGCCAATGGGATGGGAGACCGACTAGGAATACCAGGAGCTGCCCACTGTAAAGAAACTGGCAAACCAACCCCAGTATCTCTGCCATGAAAACCAAGTGGATCAGCATGACCATGGACATAAAGATGTGCCTGGTGTGTTACAACCCATGAGGTCACAGAGAGTTTGACATGACTGAACAACACACAAAAAAATCCATAAAATACATTGTGATGTAGTTCTTCCTAAGTCAGTAAGGCTGAGCTTTGGAGTAGAGGACCACTATGCAAAACAATTTGGTCCCCCTTCACTTCTTTGTCATATAAATATATACAGTATACACTGCTGAGATCTGTTCAAGACTGAAACAGTTGTCTGTGGGTATGATTCCTATCTCCTGCCCACTCCAACATTTGCTTTGCTAAGCTGTGTAATATAGCAGGCATATGCTTAAAAGAAGACAGTTTTAAAATGGTAATGGATTAAAGATTGAAATATTTGTGGGAACATTTATATGTTTCTGCCCAGAGGGCAGTGACATTATGTATTTCTTAGAATTCTAAGCAGGATTTTTTTTTTAACCTATTCTAGACATTCAAATGTGAACACAAATGCACTATTCAATTACTATATATAAATATATAAGCAGAGTGATAAGAGAGTGTTACTTCCTAACATGTATGTGATTCAACAACGAAAAGCAAATAGCAAGGTAAATGTGAATACAATAGAGTGGGTTGTAGGAGGCACATATACTTGTATTGGCTTAGTTTAGCATACACACTAAATAGCTCTCCTATACAGCTTTTCTAGAAGTAAATCTATTATTTGCTGTAGGATTCACAAAAATATATTTAGCAAAGGAGCAACACATTGTGCTGTAGGCTCTTGCTCATTTTGGAACACTTTGAATATCACTGTATTAATTCACAGCCATCTTTCACACTACAGTGAGGGATAATTACAGGAGCTTGTCCTGAAATTGTTTACAAATCAATTTGCCGGCAGTGCCCACTGTAAGGAAAAATACCAAGCAGGACAGTCTTGTAGACCAGGGTTGGGCAATTAATTTGCCAGAGGGGCCACATGAGAAACTGGGACTGTTGTGGAGGGCCACCCTCCAGTGCCATATATGTACACACACACATATATATATCTATATATATAATTACATTTTCTTGTCAAACACCCCCAGGCCCCCTCAGCAGCACCATTCACCCCTCCTTCATCCTCAGCAGCAATATCTGCCTCCCAGGCCCCTTCAGCAGCACCATTCACCCCTCCAACCCCCTCAGCAGCAATATTCATCCACCAGCTCCCCTTAGCAGCACCATTCACCATCAACACCCCAGGCCCCCTCAGCAACACCATACACCCCCAACACCCACAGGCCCCCACCAGCAGCACCATTCACCCCACCAACCCCTTCAGCAGCATTATTCTCCCCCCAGACCCCCTCAGCAGCACCATTCACCCCCAACAACCCAGGCCCCATCAGCAGCACCATTCACCCCCAACCGCTCAGCAGCACTATTCAACCCCAACCCCATCAGATTCCATATTCACCCCACAAACCCCCTTAGGGCCCGGTCAGCAACAATATTCACTCCCCAACCTCTTAGGGCCCAACCTTAAGCACCACCCCCCCCCCCCAAAAAAAACCTAGGGCCCCCTCAGCAGCATCATTCACTCCCTCCAAAAAAAACAGGGCCCCCTTGTTGCACCATTCATCCCCCAAAGTCCCTCAGCTTCAATATTCACCCCCAGGGCCCCTTCAGCAGTACCATTCACCCCCTCCTCCCCAAAAACAAAACAGGCCACCCCTCAGGAGCATTATTTATCCCCTTAAAACCCCCTCAAGCCCCCTGCACTTAATTCACCCCCCCCCCCCCCCCCCCAAAGTAAACATTATTAAGTGTACCCTTTGTTAAGTCTATTGAGTTTGCTAGCAGTTGATTTGGAAACTTACGACCGTTTTAAAACCTTCCAAAGATGAGCACAAAATAGTTTGGGCAGATACATCAGCCTCTGTTGTAAAGTATCATGAGATTTGTAGTCTTGTTCCCTCTGTTTCGTACCTTGAATGATGCAACTCTGCACTGTGCTGCTATTGGATTGAAGGTTAAAAACCATACCTCAATGTATGGTTTCTATTGGCAGGTACACTGTGCCTATGTAAACAGCTCTGGGGCTGTGGAAAACAAAATAAATAATGTGTATAGAATGACTCAGTGTAATATGTGTTTCTGATATAAGCAGCAAGTGTTAGATTAGAAAGTAAAAACAGGGAAACTTAGATATACCTTTAAATAAATAAAAGCCTGCATTATGAGCACTACAACTGTCCTTTAAATGGCATTAAGATGCTGACCAAGGAGGGTCCCTTAATCTGTCTTCATCATACAAAACAGCACCCCGACCTTCGCCTGCTGCAGAACAGCGCACCGTCACCAGGGCGCAGAGAACAATGCCCTAATGACGATCTGCGCTTCAGCCTGCATCCCATCTGCCACAGAGGCTTCTCATGCGCGAGCGCCCCCCTCTCATTTACTGGACCTGCTTGGCAAGGTAAGGGTCTGACAGTGTGCCATATGGACCAGGCATTGTGTGCATGTGTCACTAGTAACACATGCCAGTCCCACATTGCACACTGTCAACCCCCTTACCTTGGCCTTGGCAGCCTCCATCAGGTGATATCGGGGGGGGGGCACGCATGAGAAGCCTCTGTGGCAGATGGGGGCAGGCTGGAGAGCAGAGCGTCATCAGGGCGCAGTTCTCTGCGCCCTAATGATGGCGCGCTGTTCTCCAGCACGCGAAGGACGTGCCACCATACAAAACGTAATTTGGTATTGGGTTTGCTTTTTTGCTAACAACAATAAATTTGATAATAACAGTAAATCACTTTCTTAGTCTTACTGTAACAACTTTTTGGTCCAATTCTGTGTTCTTTTCAGACCGTGGCCCTTTCAACAGTGGACATTTCAATTTGGAAAGTCTGCAATGCTGCCTTGGCCACTTTGTTACATTCCATGACAATAACTGTGTTAAAAGCAAACTATATAGTAATACCCTTAAAGCCTGAAAATAATAAAAGTGTCCTTGGTATCAAACGAACATGATACGACAAAGCCTGTGTCAGGTGTACTGCCTCACACTTAGCTACAACTAATCCTTTCGACTTGGGCAATATTTGTTTTCACAAGTTGAAATGTATTGTAAGAGATGACACCCAATACCCACGGTTGATCTCCTTCAGTTAAAAAATAATTTTAATCTGTATCCTGTAAAATCAACAATTACCTCAGGATGGTAAATATTGTCTGAAATTAAAATTCCATGGTCACTAAATAAAAGTCTCAGAATACTAAGTAAATAAAGGCCTGGTTTTCTGTTGCAACGCCTGCAGTTCTTAGCACTAAAAGTACTTATCTTGGCTGTGGTAACATACAGAAAAGCTGTTTCATGAACAACTAGGTGTGTAAAGCTTTATTTAATAGGGTGATGCATTTAAAAAATCACGTAAGAAGCTATTTATTGTCAGCTGTGGCAGTGCAGAAAGATTTATTTCCATTTAAGATATTCCTGGAAATTTGTTAGAATTGTATTCTGTCATGCAGCCACAATTTATTACAGCAAATATAGCTAAAATTCACTACGCTTTGTAGCACAAATAGAGTGGTTTGGAAATTTTTGCACAGAAATCAACAGTTTTAACCAAAGCTTATTTTTGTTCAAAGCTTAGTGATTTTTTACTTATCTGTACATTATTTCACTATAATAAACCATAGAACCTTAGTATAAGATAAAAAAATATGATAATTTATGCCTATTTTCACACAGCTCCACTTATTTGACAGAGGTCATGTATTAAAGGACTACTGTAGATTTCACATGATTGTGAAGCGTGTAGCAAACTAACAGCAGATATATATATATCATGAAAATAAAGGCATTTTTAGAGAAAATCTTAGTTTGTGAAGACTCTATTTGTGTATAAATGCCCCATCTTGTCTGACTTCAACTAGATTGGTCCCTGAGGGGTGTGCTTATCTTATCTATAACTGGAGGGTGTGAGAGAAGAGGGAGAGACTCCTACCTCGATCCTCCACATACTATCAGGCATTTGCAAGGGTAATTGCAAGCCTTTTTATAGAAATATAAATGCCCCTTTTATAAATGCACATTTTACCAAAGTATTATGGATGCTTCCAGAAACAAGCAGATAATATTTTTAAGTGGCTTATAATATTTTCCAAATCTATGGTGTTTATATGGTGCTCTGCTATTAGACTTTTTCATAGGAAATGAAGAGACCAAATGGATAACAGCTTCACATCCCTATCGAAAGTTTTTAACTTGTGTTTATTCCCTGCTGCTAATCATTGGTCCAGAGCTATTAATGCTTATCTACATAAAATACACAACTTAAATTACTGAAGTGCAGAGAACTTTCTTCACCTACTTGATGTTGCTATGAAGACAAAAATATAATCATTTCTATTATTGGCTAGTTACTTTGTAAATCTGTTTTCTTATTTTTAGTTGTACATTTTAACTCTACAAAAGCCTGCTAAGTGAGTATGTTTATTTACAGTGAATTTTAATTACATTTCAAATAAACACATCTGTTAATTTACCCTGTAGATAAACCTAAACAGCCTTATTAAATTGTGATTCGGTAACTGTAAAAGGGCTCTATATAACCACATAGCATATTTTTTTTACACAGTTTTTTACACAGTTTTTTTTTAACTTCTGTAAATAAAATATGCTGTGTGCTTAAATATAGCCCTTTTACATTTACCGAATCGCAATTTAATAAGGCTGAAAGTGTTTTGTGTGTATAATGCATGCAAATAGGTTTCCACATTAAAAAATAATTCACAACTGATGTTAATTACAATATAAGCAAGTACTTAAAAACTGATTTATACTCCTTTTTTATAGCTGCAACAGGGTACTGGATCTTCTTTGTGTATCAATTATACAACTATAGCCAGACAGCTTTGTATGGGTCTATTCCAAGCCTTCACAGGCACATTCAGTCACTTTACAGCTGTTACCCTTGCGTGACTACTAAAATCTCAATTTAATAATCACATTGTGCTCATAAAAAAAAGGAACTGTCTAAGGTATAATAATACCGTTTAATCAACACAATAAAAAAAAATGAGTTTGGTATTTACTATAAAATTCACTTTTACAGTGTAGTATATATGTTTTGGTTTTAGGTATAAGAATCCAATGGCTTCCAAAATACACTTTCAAGTATCTGTTGCTCTGGTTGGCAATTTAAGTCAGCTGGTGTATCATGAGGCAAAGAAGTCATAGCTGTCTATTAATCCGTTGTAATCTGTTCTTTTGAAAAACTCAGCTGTGAGTTTAGTGTGAAATTACTATGACTAATCAGGCTGAGACTTAATCAAAGTGTTGTGATGTTTGCATCACCCGCTGTTTTGTTTTCTAATCACATAACAGTACAAAACTCTTGATTGATTTAGGTGTAGTTTCCACTCAGATTGAAGTAAACACAGTATCCAAAGGTGATGGCACATAAATGACTTGGTCGTGTTTCAGATCAGCTTTAGTTACAGGCTACAAGGTATTAGACACCATAGCTACCAAACCTTAACTTTGGTGGCAATCCAAAACTTAAAAAGCAAACAAAGAATATCCAGACAAAATAAGACAAGTATTACCTATTGTATTGATGTATATTGAAGTATTGGTATTGTGGAGAAAAACACATTGGTGGTAGGAATGATATTTGCTAGTTGACCAATAACTACTTTTTTTTTTAGAGATAAAGTGCAATGCTTTCAAACCTTAAAGATTTTTTGGTTATACAAGTGGTTTTCAAATATGTGTTGTACATTTCTCAAAACCTCAGCCTTGTCTTTCTCCTGTTTAAAAAGCACATTGCTGTGCACCAGATGACCATAGGTGTTCTTAGAAGCATCCTGTGCTGTAGCCCCATCCTGTCATGTGAAATGAGAATAGTTGTAATTTTTCTCTGACAACTAGCTTATTACTTTGTATTGTCTCACAAAGCACTTCTCCATTATCCTTCAATGAATTTAGTTTTTTTTTTTTTTTTTTAAATAAAAAAATATATACGTATTGTGATACCCTTTTTAGTAAATAAGGTTAGTTTTAACAACTCAATATTTGTTTCTCTGTTATAGCAGGAATAGGTTATTTGATGATGTGTTAAAGTATTTTTTTCAATGTAATTGCTCAAAGCACAAAAACATATTCAGATCTTTAGCTGCTATTGGGAGCTTGCCCTCTATCAGACATTGAGATTTTCAGATTAAAGTATGCTCTCTGTACTTTCTGTTAGTTTAATGTTAGTTTATATTTACATCATGCTGTTTTAAATGCATGAAAAAAAGTTTGTGTTCTATTGTTCTATGGGCCTCATTCAATTGCTAAGTTTTAGAGATCTGGGCTCACAAATGCCGATCGCAAGCTACGTTGCTATTCAATTCTTCAGGTTGGGTTAGGGCTGCGCGCTACTTTCCATTGCGATTCGACTAATCACAATTTACTTCTGTCAAAGCCTTTGATCTTTCATGGCCGAAAAAAAATCCCTAATCGCTATTCAATTGCTCTGATTCACCCTCCCTTCAAGCCCGTAAATGGCTAAAGGCAAACCACAGGTTACTTGTACCAAGGAGGTGTCGTAAAGGGCTTACTTACAAATTGTAGCACTTATTAATCAAATAAAACAGAAATCCTGTACTTTTATTAAAGATGAAAGTGATTTTACGTCTTAGAATTAATTGCACAACATTCCAAAACTCTCAAATCAGCATAAATAAATTGTTTATTTCATGTTCAATTTTCATCGTAAAGTCCTACTGGCTTCAACCTCCAAGCCTGTAGGACTTTGGAATCCAACCTCCATATTTCATTGAAGTCCTACGGGCTTGAATAATGAGTTACAGGCTTGGAGGTCATTCAAGCCCGTAGGACTTTGGACGGAAATTAAACGTGAAATAAATTATTGTATTTTACCGATGTGCAAGCTTGAGAATGTTGTGCCTTTAATCCTAATGTCACCCATTATGTTCCCCATCATTTACAGTGCTGTCCTGAATATATATTTGCATTTACAGTGCTCCGAGTTTGCAGGCTTGAAACATGAGTCACGGTCTTGCGGCCGCGATCCTGTTTCAGCACGCAAATGCTTACTGACGATAGCATGGTTTACGATTAGCGGGAAGGGGGACTGACTTGCGGTGCCGGACAATTGAATATCATCGTAAACGTAGAGCTACGCAAGGGCGTAACTCGATCACAGGAAATCGGCAATTTGCGATTGAGTTACGTCCCGCAATTGAATGAGGCCCTATGTCCCTTTAAGAATATATTTTTCCCCAATAAAAAGTTTAACCAGCACTCACCACCACATTACACCATGCCCATGATAGAAGTTGATAACAGCTTCAGTTATTGATAAAGGATATTCTTTAATTGAATGAACACATTGCAAAGAATGGAGGGCTCTGTCTTTGAGCTTGGAATCCGGTGTCCATAGTGCTTTCCCTAAAGCACCTTGCAGGATTGAAACTCGCAGACTTACAATCTAAAGGTTGAAGTGTGTATGTGGTACAGTAGGGAGAGAGTAGTGATGAGCGTGTCAGGGTGGAGGATAGTCTGGTGAAGTGAGGCAGGGAGTTCCAGAGAATAGGGGCAGCGCAATAAAAGTCCTGGAGGCAGGAGTGAGAGGAGGTGATAAGAGTGGTAGAAAGAAGAAGGTCATTAGCAGAACGAAGAGGGCATGTGGGGGAGTATTTGGAGATGAGAGCAGAGATGTAAGGGGGTGCGCTGTTGTTGAGGGCTCTATAAGTTAGGGTCAAGATTTTAAATTTTATTCTGGAGGCTAAGGGAAGCCAGTGGAGTGATTGACAAAGAGGAGCTGCCGACAGTGAACGATGTGTACGGAAGATGAATCTGGCGGAGGCATTCATTATGGATTGAAGTGGGGAGAGGCGAGTGGTGGGCAAGCCAACAAGGAGCGAGTTGCAATAGTCAAGGTGAGAAATGATGAGAGAGTGTATTAGAATCTTAGTAGTGTCTTGTGTAAGGTAATGGCGTATTTTGGATATGTTTTTTTAGATGGAGAAGGCAAGATTTAGTTAGTGACTGTATGTGAGGGATGAAAGAGAGGGCAGGCTCCAGTAGAACCCTGAGACAACAGGCTTGGGAGGTGGGAGTGATGATGGCATTTGATAATGTTGAACAGTGTGTCTTTTTAGAAAATGAAGCTCCTGTACCTCCTGTTACGCGATATTATATTTTATTCCCCTCTACCTCTTAGTTGTATCTATTTTACTGTATTGTTCTTCTCTCTACAAAACAAGAATACAGTTTAAATAAGAGCATGTTTTAAATATTATACAAGTTTATTTTTTTCATGAACTTGTTTAAAACTTGTTTAAACATATTGCAAACTAATAGGAAATGTCACAGGAAATATCCACGCGCAACTCTAGATACCATTGGCAGCAACTTACGATTTATACAGTTATATTGCTGCACATTGGCTGATAGGGGCAAACCCCCAAAGACAGATATACATTCAAAGTATAATCTCCTCCAGGAGCTTCATTTCAAAAAAGAAATGCACTGTTCAACATTATCAAATGCTCTCTATCAGATGTAACAAAGACAGAAATGCCTTCAACGGCCCTTTAAGTCAGCACTAGATGTTTGTAGAATAGCTAGTAACTTGCCCGTCATAAATGGCGGTATCATATCATTTTCTCTCTCTCTCTCTCTGTGTCTCTCTCTTCTCTCTCTTTCTCACTCCTTCCCACGCTCTCTCTCTCTTCTCTTACTCCTTCCCACCCCTCCCTCTCTCTCCCTTCTCTCACTCCTTCTCTCACCCTCCCTGGCTTCTTCTCACTCCCCCTTCCATCACTCCTTCCCACCCTCCCATCATATCCTCTCCCTCATGTGCAGCGCATTAGCACTATGCATTTTGCGCATGCTTGATTTCCTGTGATTTAGGGTTAGTAGCTTGTGAGTAACACCTGCGCAGAACACATCTCACATCTACCAACTATTATAGTGGATATCTGTTTCTCAATTTGTTACATTAGAATATGGCACTGTTAATAAAATGAAAATATATTACTAATTCCTACTACTGTTATGCAAATGACAGATATTTCCCATACAGAAGCAACACAATTCTATTGCCTTGAAAGTAATGTACTGTACAGTTGTGAAGATCAAAACAATGCAGAATAATAGGGGTCACACTAATAATAGAGTGTCAGGGCTGAGAGCCATGTGGTAGATAGAGAGGTCAAAGACATTAAAACAGCACATCTATGTGGAACAATCAGAAGCTGCTGGATCATCCTCCTGGTAGCACAAGCTTTTGTTGTTTTATAGTGCTGCAAGGCCCCATTGTACTGAACCGCAGGACATGCTGACCCTTATAAATAAAAGATGTTAATCTAAGAATGAGCAATTTACTGTCAGCATGCATAAACCAATATTCTTTAAAGGGACATGGAAAATATTATTTTCCTTGTGACCAGAAATAGGGTGCTTCATAGTGTGCTTTCTTTTTTTTTCAAATAAAGGTCTCAGATAAAACATATTCAAAATTTTACATTAACATGGAACACAATTATTTTTTCATGCATTTAAAAGATTGTGCTTTAACCATTGCCAAAGTTATTTTTTGTTGTCTGAAAAAAATATAAAGTAAAATCTGTTCACACTTAATTTACACTGTGAACATACGTGTGTATGTAGATTTAATTGGCAGAAAAGTATGACACATACAACTATACAGCTTATTGGCAGGCCCCCAGACCATTTCTTTCTGCTTTGAGAGCATCATTTGAAAAAAGAAAACACATAGGGCCTCACTCAATTAGAAGCCTGTAACCCAATCGCAGACAGCTGAATGTCTCCAAGTGTGTTGGGGGCTTTCGTTGGTCTCCGATTGCGATGCTATTCAATTGCTCAAGGCCGCAAGTTATGGGCCCAAAGTCAAAACTGTAAACCATGCACTGGTTCGGATCATCTCATGGCGGGAGCATGATCAATTCAGCAAGCCCGTAACCGCCCATTTCGATTCAGCCAATGGAAAATGAGACATTATTACGACAGTAAAACATGGAGTTTTCATGTCATTCAATTAAGTTCAGGATCCGATATGCGATCAGACTCGCAGATCCCAAATGTACTCATTGACACCCGAGATCGATTTAACCCCAATATGACACTTAAAAATAATTTTTATTTCCTGACGATTTGCGGGCTTGAGACTGTTGTGTAATTAATTCTAATGTTTATCATCTCTTTCCCCGTTATTTACAGTACAGTAGTGATTTTTTATTTGCATTTACAGTGCTACAAATAAGTGTTTAACCCCCTTGCGGGTCCTCTCTAGCACTCGTAGGATTTTCTCCTTCATTTGCCGTTTACGGTGTGAAAACATTTGCGGGCTTGGGGAAATTGAGCAATTGAATAGCGATTTGCGATTTTTGTGAAAGTGACAGATCAAAGGCTTCTGGAGGCTGTAAGTTACGGGTTTAACCATAGCCATTTTTTCAAGCCTGTAACTGCGAAGCCGATCCGAGCGCACAAAAAGGCGCCAATTGAATAGCAAAGTAGCTTGCGACCTCATTTACGGGCTCCCGGATCTCCCGAAACCTCAATTGAATAGGGGCCATAGTGGGGCATTATCAAATACCTTCTTGAATACCTTCTTTAAACATGCCTTGGGGGCTTTGGGAGGAATGGACTCTGCGTGCATGCTATGTATGCTCTCTGCATTTCCTGTAAATGAAGTGTAATTAGTTTTTACATGGAAGGTTTTTGGATTTCACTATATATATATTTCTATATATATATATATATATATATATATATATATATATATATATACATATAAAATTACTTTCATGTACTTAATTTCATTAAGATATTCTTGAATCTATATTTTTTTCTGTCTAAAACCATACAGTTGTTACCTGTTTGGGTCTGCCATCTGCAGCTCATGAATACACAGACTGTGAAGTGCAGTGTTTCAGATTAGCCTCTCAGTGATCTATCTCAAGCAGCATGTTGCAGAATGTTGTCACTGATTTGTTACCATGACACAGTGCAACACAAGTACTTAGATATACACTGTCTTCATGAGTTGCAGAGGGGAGAAACCAGTTAGGACTAACTAATTGTAATATTTTAGAAAAAAATAGCTTTTAGGCACTTCTTAAAAAAATAAAGTACAGACTTTAAAACACAATGTTTAAAACACAATCTTTTTATCTAGAAATGTAAATACCCCCCTCACACACAGAACTTGCACCAATGTATTATGGGCCTTTCCAGAGTCCTACAGAGGCATCAACATTATTATATTTTGAATTAAGAACTAAATGAATGGCTTTTGTCTTCAAACAAATATATTTTTGTGCAGTGATCCTTTAAAACAGGCTGTTGATGTGAGGGGTATAGAGCAAAGAAGAGAAGCAAGCTGCCACTTATTTGATAGGGTCCATGATTCCTCCTCGTGATGTGAGGTGTATAGAGCAAAGAAGTGAAGCAAGCTGCCACTGATTTGATAGCGTCCACGATTCCTCCTCGTGATGTGAGGTGTATAGACCAAAGAAGTGAAACAAGCTGCCACTGATTTGATAGGGTCCATGATGCCTCCTCGTGATGTGAGGTGTATAGAGCAAAGAAGTGAAGTAAGCTGCCACTGATTTGATAGGGTCCATGATGCCTCCTTGTGATGTGAGGTGTATAGAGCAAAGAAGTGAAGCAAGCTGCCACTGATTTGATAGGGTCCATGATTCCTCCTCGTGATGTGAGGTGTATAGACCAAAGAAGTGAAACAAGCTGCCACTGATTTGATAGCGTCCATGATTCCTCCTCGTGATGTGAGGTGTACAGAGCAAAGAAGTGAAGCAAGCTGCCACTGATTTGATAGGGTCCATGATTCCTCCTCGTGATGTGAGGTGTATAGAGCAAAGAAGTGAAACAAGCTGCCACTGATTTGATAGCGTCCATGATTCCTCCTCGTGATGTGAGGTGTATAGACCAAAGAAGTGAAGCAAGCTGCCACTGATTTGATAGCGTCCATGATTCCTCCTCGGGATGTGAGGTGTATAGACCAAAGAAGTGAAGCAAGCTGCCACTGATTTGATAGCATCCATGATTCCTCCTCGTGATGTGAGGTGTATAGACCAAAGAAGTGAAACAAGCTGCCACTGATTTAATAGCGTCCATGATTCCTCCTCGTGATGTGAGGTGTATAGAGCAAAGAAGTGAAGCAAGCTGCCACTGATTTGATAGGGTCCATGATGCCTCCTCGTGATGTGAGGTGTATAGAGCAAAGAAGTGAAGCAAGCTGCCACTGATTTGATAGCGTCCATGATTCCTCCTCATGATGTGAGGTGTATAGACCAAAGAAGTGAAACAAGCTGCCACTGATTTGATAGCGTCCATGATTCCTCCTCGTGATGTGAGGTGTATAGAGCAAAGAAGTGAAGCAAGCTGCCACTGATTTGATAGGGTCCATGATTCCTCCTCGTGATGTGAGGTGTATAGACCAAAGAAGTGAAGCAAGCTGCCACTGATTTGATAGCGTCCATGATTCCTCCTCGTGATGTGAGGTGTATAGACCAAAGAAGTGAAGCAAGCTGCCACTGATTTGATAGCGTCCATGATTCCTCCTCGTGATGTGAGGTGTATAGACCAAAGAAGTGAAGCAAGCTGCCACTGATTTGATAGCATCCATGATTCCTCCTCGTGATGTGAGGTGTATAGACCAAAGAAGTGAAACAAGCTGCCACTGATTTGATAGCGTCCATGATTCCTCCTCGTGATGTGAGGTGTATAGAGCAAAGAAGTAAAGCAAGCTGCCACTGATTTGATAGGGTCCATGATTCCTCCTCGTGATGTGAGGTGTATAGAACAAAGAAGTGAAGCAAGCTGCCACTGATTTGATAGGGTCCATGATGCCTCCTCGTGATGTGAGGTGTATAGAGCAAAGAAGTGAAGCAAGCTGCCACTGATTTGATAGCGTCCATGATTCCTCCTCGTGATGTGAGGTGTATAGAGCAAAGAAGTGAAGCAAGCTGCCACTGATTTGATAGGGTCCATGATTCCTCCTCGTGATGTGAGGTGTATAGAGCAAAGAAGTGAAGCAAGCTGCCACTGATTTGATAGCGTCCATGATTCCTCCTCGTGATGTGAGGTGTATAGAGCAAAGAAGTGAAGCAAGCTGCCACTGATTTGATAGGGTCCATGATTCCTCCTCGTGATGTGAGGTGTATAGACCAAAGAAGTGAAGCAAGCTGCCACTGATTTGATAGCGTCCATGATTCCTCCTCGTGATGTGAGGTGTATAGACCAAAGAAGTGAAACAAGCTGCCACTGATTTGATAGCGTCCATGATTCCTCCTCGTGATGTGAGGTGTATAGACCAAAGAAGTGAAGCAAGCTGCCACTGATTTGATAGCATCCATGATTCCTCCTCGTGATGTGAGGTGTATAGACCAAAGAAGTGAAACAAGCTGCCACTGATTTGATAGCGTCCATGATTCCTCCTCGTGATGTGAGGTGTATAGAGCAAAGAAGTGAAGCAAGCTGCCACTGATTTGATAGGGTCCATGATGCCTCCTCGTGATGTGAGGTGTATAGAGCAAAGAAGTGAAACAAGCTGCCACTGATTTGATAGGGTCCATGATTCCTCCTTGTGATGTGAGGTGTATAGAGCAAAGAAGTGAAACAAGCTGCCACTGATTTGATAGGGTCCATGATGCCTCCTTGTGATGTGCGGGGTATAGAGCAAAGAAGTGAAGCAAGCTGCCACTGATTTGATAGGGTCCATGATTCCTCCTCGTGATGTGAGGTGTATAGAGCAAAGAAGTGAAGCAAGCTGCCACTGATTTGATAGGGTCCATGATTCCTCCTCGTGATGTGAGGTGTATAGAGCAAAGAAGTGAAGCAAGCTGCCACTGATTTGATAGGGTCCATGATTCCTCCTCGTGATGTGAGGTGTATAGACCAAAGAAGTGAAGCAAGCTGCCACTGATTTGATAGCGTCCATGATTCCTCCTCGTGATGTGAGGTGTATAGACCAAAGAAGTGAAGCAAGCTGCCACTGATTTGATAGCGTCCATGATTCCTCCTCGTGATGTGAGGTGTATAGAGCAAAGAAGTGAAGCAAGCTGCCACTGATTTGATAGCATCCATGATTCCTCCTCGTGATGTGAGGTGTATAGAGCAAAGAAGTGAAACAAGCTGCCACTGATTTGATAGCATCCATGATTCCTCCTCGTGATGTGAGGTGTATAGAGCAAAGAAGAGAAGCAAGCTGCCACTGATTTGATATTTGATAGCATCCATGATTCCTCCTCGTGATGTGAGGTGTATAGAGCAAAGAAGTGAAACAAGCTGCCAATGATTTGATAGCGTCCATGATTCCTCTCCATTGCTTGCTAACCACAGTCTACATTTGAGGATAACAAAATACCCCTTTGACATCACTTCTTTATTATTTAATATCACGTTACAGAGGCAGTCAGTAGGCCCCTTCTTGTTAATACATTGAGAATATGCTATTAAATACAATGCAATTAACCAATCAAGTAGTTTGTGTTAGCTGTCATCTCCAGCCTGTATTTTGATGCTTGCCTGGCATTATAGTCAAGTCTCTCACATTCAACCATTTAAATGTTTTGATTTTAATCAGTTCTCTTTCACAATATAATTTCACTTCCCTGTGGATTTTAGCCACTGTTAATTTCTTTGCAATTTACTTAATTACCCTTTGGTCTCTGAAATCATTCCATGATGTTTCTTTTTTTTTTTTTGTATTTCTACCCTAAAGGCTTAAAAAATGTTCTACCAGTCCAACTTACTGTCAAAAACTCCTTTCCATTTCATGTGGGTGACGTTCAAACCATGATAACTGACAGAGACACAAAGTACATAACACTTTCTTTTGTCAAAACGTTGAATAGAAACCCATGTAAAATACAGCAGGATAGCTTAAAGGGACTTTCAAGTCAGGTTTTTTTTTTTTTTTTTAAAGGTACATGGAACACAATTCTGTTTTTTCATGCTTTAAACATTACCAAAGTTTTATTTTGCATGAAAAAAATGGTAAAACCTGTTTAAACTTAATTGAAACTAATAAGAAATGCACAGCGCATATGCTCATCTGTAGAATTAATTGACAGAAAAGTATGACTCATACAGCTATATTATTGTTCATTGACTGACAGGGCTCATGTCAAACTATCTATACATTGTATTAGCATGAAATAACTAGATACACATTTCTAAAGTGAATAATTTCAGAGATAACCAACATTGTTTCTTCTGTATTACTGTGCTAATGAGCAAATCCCTAATACTAATTAGCTCACATGATGTGCTGAATTAGATTACAGTCTGGTTTTCTGTCTCTGTAGTAGCAAAACAGTGCCCCTTGGGTTAGACCTCCCCTCATCAAGCACTCTGAGCTGCAAGCATTTTGAGATGCACATTAACAAAAAAAGATGCTGGATATCTCAGGAATTACTTACTGTAAACACAAATGGCTGATACAATGTAGGAACAATTTTTAATTCTCTTCAAGATGAAATCAACTTCTTGTTGAGGTGACAGTGTCCTTTTAAAAGACCACTGTAAGAAGTAATAATACTCAGTGACACAAAAATAGCATTCATATTTTTCTACTGCATTATCAAATTCTGTATTACCATTTATCACTGTTTACAAAAGGGTGAGACTTGTCATAAGTGTGAGGACAGGTGCAATGCACCTTTAGCATCTACCTAAAAATAGATTGGACTGTAGTTTTATCTTTACAACGTGTTATTTTACAATTACATTTGATAATGGCAAAATGGTTTATAAATGAAATACAATAATAAATGCAGCATTTAATTTATAACGTATTGTATGCAAATATTGATTATTTTGCATAGCCATTGCTTTGTCTGAGCTGTTTTATTCTAAAAAGAATCTTTGTTGAAATCATTTGCACTAATAAGTGATTAAGTTCAAAGGTAGCAGTTTAAAGTTTCTGTATATTGTCTCCCCTTCCATCTTTAAAAGCAGATCTGCAGAATCCAAAATGGTAACATCCACTGCAGTATAATACCATAAAATAGGTAATAAATTAACCTTTTAAGTGAGAAAGTTTAAAAAAATATGAATTCTCTTTTGCAAGTTTAAATGCACAAAATAATTGACTACTAAAAATATGTTTTTTTTATACACACATTTGTATATATGCACATATTTATATATTATATACAGATATCACCAGAGAGATTAAACTGTTACAATCACCAGAACGACTTGTTGGTCACAACCAACTGGCAACCATGGTGGGAGTGTTTATGATAGCAAATGAACGTCTAATAAAACCGTCATGGACAAGCTTATACTTTTTAATAGCATTAAAAACAAGTTATACAGTGTAATACTTAACTGTTTTCTAAATTTAAAAAAAATACTGCGTTTTCGCTTTGTGGCGTGCTAATTATTATTATTATTATTATTATTATTATTATTATCGTTTATTTGTAACCCACCAACATATTCCGTTGCGCTATACATAAGTTAAGTTACAGGCAATGACAAGTTCAAGATTCACACACTGCACACATTCACACTAATTAGTGGCATTGTTTGCTAATTAGTTTCTCTGAAGGCTAAAAAGGATCTACTTATGTGCCACTTTTTGTATTCAGTGTACAAATTGGTATATAGTATCACAAATGACTATGGGCCTCATTCTATTATCGGCCATAAATCGTCCGTAAGGCTGCGATTCCTTGCGGGGGTTCTGTTAACTCGCGATTCTATTATACGGCCCCGCAAGGATCTCCTCTTAGGCCGGCCGCATATCTTGAAACCGGCCGTAAGTTTTGAAATCTAAAAGCTCAAAAATAAATTCAAGCCTGCACTGTACAGCTCTGTAAATGCTAGTGATCATATTGGGGGACATGAGAATTAAAAGTAACCCACTCTCAAGCTTGCACATCAGCCCAAACCCGAGTTCAAATTAACTGTTTATTTTCCGGCTGCGGCGTGGGCGGGTCTGAGGTGCTCCAAGCACTCTGGACTTTTTACATGTATATTTTACGTATATTAAAAAATATATATTTTACGGATTTGAGTATAGGGTAATTATGTGCTATTTTTGCTAACACCGAATATCACTTTATAGACTCTGCAAAGTGCAGGATGGCTTTATTTGGGCTATTTTATGTGCTTAATTGGTGCTAGCGGGGCCTGTTTGCTGCAAGTAAGCTGCGGCTCGCTTTTAGCCTTGCAGACAGGGTTCCCGGAGCAATAGAATAGCAACCGGGCTTTTCTTGCGGCCGAAACTCTTGCGGACGTTTTAGATCAAAGGATTTCCTCCGGCGCGAGCGGCCGCAAGAGATAGCAAGGCGCCGGCCGCAAGCCTGCCGGAATCCCCGGCCGGAGGGGAATAGAATAGCAGAATAGCTTGCGGCCGGTCCTTGCGGCCCCACAACGGCTGCGGCCGCTAAGAGAATGAGGCCCTATGTGAATTTAGACAATGTACAATCAACAGTGTTTCTGCTATATTAGTATTCACTAACACTTGTGGTTAATGGATAAGTTGGACATCCTTACCTCTTATTTGTAAAAGAGGGGTTTTGCTGCAGAAATGTACCTGTGAACTTTAAAGTATTGATGCAGTACTTCAAACATTAATGAATTGGATCCGTATAAATTAGTGAGACTGTGTGCATAGTAGATATGTAGCCAAGGACTATACAAGCATGGAGTTGTGCTGTAATAATTTTTTTCTGACTGGATCAGGACCTGTGCAGTGAACTACTGCAATATAACTGACCAACCATATTTTTTTCTGAATAAACTGCAGTATAGACAGCAACACTTACAGGCATGGTTTCTATATGCATAATATATTTTTAAAGAGGCATTTTTATATACTTTATATGCATTCATTATACTTGTACGAGGTTGTTAGATTCTCAGTTTCCTTGCTTTCTCTTCACTCTTGTGTATGGTGCCATGTTTCACAACTGTGACCAAAAGCTACCAATTTTGGTGTATGCAGACACACAGCATAACACTTGTATTGCAAAGCCCCTCCTCCTTAGGTTTTGCCTTAGGTCAGAGCTATTAAACATGGCACTTTACATGATAGAGAACAGGAAGAAAGCTGGCAGTTCCAAAAGCTGAGAATCAGTTACTCTGGAGACTTCTTAGACTAAGTGACTTGTGAATTTTATATGACAAATACATAAAAAAATATAAAAGTCATCTAGTGAAAAAATTTATAAACCCCCAAAAATATTTAAAATGTACTACCTTGGGTCTTTATTATACAAACATTTGTGATTTTTTCAATTTGTATTACAATATGTACCAGACAAAACAGGTGGTATTTAGGGAACTTTGGTCAATAATGTAAAAGTTGCCGTCATACAGTGAATTGAACCCCTTTTAGCCAGTCATGAAATATAAAAGAAAGTTTAAGGCTCAATTGTTAAATAATATAGCATCTACCCCAATATCTCACACGTGGCTACCGTTGATCCCTCTTCACACAATAATCCATTGGTATTTTATATTGTGTCGGCAAAGACAGCCTGTATTATCCTTTTGCAAATCCCAACAAGTATCAAACCTCTTTCTTTTATTTGATATAGATAAAGTTTTCTTTAACTTTTCCTTCACTTAAAAGCAGATTTGTTAGTCCTGACAGGTAGAACAATACACATTTGGCTGCCATCAACAGTGATATAGGATGAAAAGAAAAGGTGCAGTGTCTGAGTCATCATATTATCAGAACAGCTCAGTTCATTCCTACCTTTTGTATCAGTAACTTGTGACTGATCTATTGTGCACTGAATTTGATTAATTACTCTAAGTGGTGATTTAAAAGAAATGCAAAAAAAAGTCATAGTTGATCAAAAAGACCTATAGCTCTGTTATTCAAATTATACCTTCTAGGGTTATCAAAATGTCCTTATTTACATCAAGACTGACGCCTCAAATCTACTTACTTTTATTTTGCGGCTGACCTCACCTAGGGCTTGGGTTCTGCATTCCCCACTTTTTTCTAAGCACTGATTTGGCAAAAAATACTTTAAACTAATCCGGCCTCTATATTGAGTGATCAATGGATTCATCCAGCAAGCTGTTGTTCAGGATGTATTTGTGCACATGACCCATGCATGATCCATTTAGGCTAGTTGATGGAATAACTGACACGCCAACTTGAGTTGGGAGAAACAACGGGCCACAGCTTTATTTTGACACAATGTAAACAAACAACCGTAACTTATTTAGATGACTAATTTAGTCCTTTCCTTCCGGGGGAGGAGCCCGGCCACGAACAGTGACCTCACGCTTTGAGCCCTGCCCAAAGCCCCAATGCTTATCTTTAAGCACGCCCTGTGAGGTGGGGCCATCGCCCCCTTAGGCCAGTGGGACTGGGGCAACTCACCTCCCGCCGCACAGACATAAATTAAGAATACACAACATACAATAGCCACTTCTCCGAATTCTTTAACCAAAATTATATATTAATTTCAATATTTCTTATTTATATTATATATATTATATATACTTTTTTTTTTTTTTTTTTTTTAAAGAATAAACCATAACATCTGTTAACAACAAAATACAGGGTGGGTGGGTGGGATTCCAGTCGGGAGACCGCGCTGCTGTGTTCAATGGCGCGAAACGGGCTTCCGACACGCCCCCCGACGCTCCTGATTGGCTAATAGCCTCACAGGCTCCGCTGGGTCACGTGACGCTACAGGCTGACCCAGGGAGCCTGTGCAGCCTCCGCGTCGTTCATGACCCATGCATGATCCATTTAGGCTAGTTGATGGAATAACTGACACGCCAACTTGAGTTGGGAGAAACAACGGGCCACAGCTTTATTTTGACACAATGTAAACAAACAACCGTAACTTATTTAGATGACTAATTTAGTCCTTTCCTTCCGGGGGAGGAGCCCGGCCACGAACAGTGACCTCACGCTTTGAGCCCTGCCCAAAGCCCCAATGCTTATCTTTAAGCACGCCCTGTGAGGTGGGGCCATCGCCCCCTTAGGCCAGTGGGCCGGGCAACTCACCTCCCGCCACGGAGCATGCGAGGGACGCCTCCCGAGGCTGCGATCCCCCCCTGCTAGACATTAAAGCCAAGGCCCGCAAAACACTCTCCCTAAACTCGAACATCATCAACTCATACCCTATTTCCGTAAGATGAACCTTATCCTTTGCGAAAAAATCATCTGCGCCGACCGGTTCGAAATCTTTATAACGGATGGCAGAGAAACCTTGTTTTCTCACAAAGCTCGCAATCTGCTGGTTTATCTTCTGTCTAGCCTTATCTAAGCATACTGGGTCGCGCGCGTTACGCCATGATCTTCTCTTAATCATCTCAGACCAGATAAGGAACGTGCCAGGGAACTTCTTCACCCATTTCTCGATGTCTCGTCTCATCACCTTTAGCATTCGTCTCATGGGAACTGTCCCCAAATCGTTCCCGCCGGCATGAAGAATTATAACCCTGGGCTGACCGTAACGCTGCGCGTACGTTTCCAAGAGGCCGTCGAGCTGCGCCCATCGCAGACCCCGAATGCCACACCACCTTACGCGTAAGTCCGTAACAGGAAAGCCCAGTTGTGCCTTTTCTTCGGTAACTGCGGCTAACCTATTGGCCCAGTACACGTAGGAATGGCCCACAATCCATAGTTGCTTCTGTTCCCACCTCCCGATGCGCTTTACTGTCGCGTCGGGCAACCCCAACCTAGCCGCTTCAGTGGCAGCTCCAATCCGAAAGGAGTGTGTCCCAAAGTCGGACTGCTTGAAACCGAGCCGATGCAGTTCGCTTTTTAAAACTCTTTTAAACTGATACATAGACAGTGCCGTTCCATCGGCGTGGACCAGCAGCGAACACTGTCCCACCGGTCGCTGCTTAAGGTACTCCACTACACATGCATATGGGCAACACTCTGTGCCAACCTGATGCAGAACCACTTCTCTTCCTTTACCCACTTGGTCGGTCTTTGACCTCCGCAACCACAATACCACCGTACCTTCCCTGAGGCAGGTATCCACCAATTGCAGACCCCCCGAACCGTGTCTACTGTTCGCGACTAACTCCCCTATCCTAAACGCTCCGAAGAACGCCAGGGAAAAAGCCGTTCGGAAAAGTAGAGATTCAAAGGGATCCCTGCAAACCACAACCAATTCCTGAGCCAATCTCAGCAACAGCGCAAATGTTATTGGCCGCCTACTATCTGGCCTTTGCGCACCGCTGAACATTCCGCGCACCACCTTGCGCACTAGAAACTCCTTAGTAAGGTCCCTCTGCCCAGCAAGCTTAAACATAAAAGCAAGCGCCGTGACCTGTCTCCCTACTACGGGTTTTGATTCGCCTTGCTCGGCGCACCGCAGCAGGTACCAAAGCAGGATCCCTACGCTCTTGTCCTCCGTCGTGGCACCACCTGCCAGTGCCACTAGGCTATCCCATTTAGCCCACACGCGTCTATAAGCGTTCCACGTCGCTGGGGCAACAGACTGTGTCACGAGTCTCGTTACCTGACTCCAATCTCCCAGAGCTCCTCGGGGATGAGCTCCCCCAGGGCGTTCGCACGAGGAGCCAGCGCCCTGAAGCGATCCTCCTGAAACCGAGAGAGGGCGTAAGCAATTCCGTTATCCACATTTGTCACGTGTCTTGCTTGAAACCATATGTTCAAGCGAAGGCAACATAGCACAAGATGCCTGAGCAATCTAATCACTGGTACGGATGCCGCCGTGATGTTGTTCACGGCTTCAACCAACCCCTTATTACCCGAATGGAAAATGACTCGCCTGTCCCTGAAACAAGGACCCCATAAGTGCACTGCTACCACCATAGGAAACAGCTCCAGGAATGTAGGGTTCAGCAGTAAACCCGCCTCTTCCCATTCCTCCGGCCATGCCGCAGCGCACCATCTCCCTTGGAGATACGCCCCACAACCGATCGGTCCAGAACCATCGGTGTGAAGGTCTAGCTCTGCGCTGGTGGTGCCCTCCTTTTGAAGGACCACCCGCCCGTTAAAATCTGCAAGGAACATCGCCCATACCTCTGCATCGTCACGCATGGCCCTAGAGACTGTTAGGAAATGATGCGGCTTCGCAATCCCTACCGTAGCCAGCGACATCCGTCTACAGAATATCCGCCCCATGGGGATAATTCTGCACGCGAAATTCAACTTCCCCAATATTGATTGCAGCCGCCGCAGGGTCACCCTCCGTGCGCCCCGTAGCGCCGTAATCTCGGCTTGCATGTCCTCCACCTTCTCTAAGGGAAGACTGCACTCCATTTTGTAGGAGTCAATCCGAATCCCTAGAAAAGTCAATTGTTCCGTAGGGCCCTCCGTCTTGTCATGGGCCAGTGGTACCCCAAATTCTGTACAGATTTCGGAGAACACCTCCAGCATAAAACGGCAAGCGTCGTTTCTCGCTGGGCCAACAAAAAGGAAGTCATCCAGGTAATGGGTAACACTCTTGTACCCCGACTCGATGCTCACAACCCATTGTAAAAATTTGCTGAAGGCCTCGAAGTAAGCACAGGATATCGAGCATCCCATGGGTAAACGTAAGTCGACGAAGTAACTTCCGTCTACGAAGCACCCCAGCAACCGATGGCTTGACGGGTGCACGGGGAGCAATCTGAATGCTGCCTCGATGTCCACTTTTGCCATAAGGGCCCCCTGGCCCTCCCTCCTCACCAGATCGACCGCCCGGTCAAATGACTCGTAAGACACAGTAGCCTGGTCTTTTGATATGCCATCGTTTACCGAACGACCTCTGGGGTAGGAGAGATGCTGGATCAATCTAAATTTACCCTTCTCCTTCTTGGGGACCACCCCAAGTGGAGACACAACTAAACCCTGGATGGGCGGGGCCGCAAATGGCCCAGCCATCCTCCCCAATTTTACCTCATTAAGCACCTTAGCTTTGGCTACCCCTGGGAAATCCCTAGCCGACTTCAGGTTTGGGACAAGAAAACCTTGAATGTCGACCCCACATGGAATCCGGAATCCTTCTCGGAACCCGTCCTCCAATAGGCGCGCCGCTTCGGGGTGCCTGCCAATTTACCGTAGCGCTTTAGCCACGGCAGCATGGCGGGGAGGCGTATGGGCGTCCTGCCCCTTTGCAGGAGGTTCGCCCCTGCCTCCCTCTTTGGGTCTACTGCATCTAGACAGGGGGTGTTCACCTCCGCAGTTTGAGCATGCATGCTTAAACCTGCAGTTAGGCGCCCATCTGCAGACCCCCTCGTTGTACGAAAAACAGGTCTTAAGACCTGCTCCTGAGGCGTGGGTGGGGCCCTTAGCTCCACCGGCCCCGCTCCGAAAGGGCGTCGTGACTCTCATGGGTGTCATGATGTTTAGCCAATACGCCACCGCTTTGTCGCTCCACGCCATACTTGGCCTTGAGGCCAAGTATTGCCGGAATTCCTCATCGTACCGCCACCAGGCTGTACCCCCATAAACCTTGTGAGCATTCCGAATTTCGTCTATGTAAACGAACAATCCCGAACTCTGTTCAGGGTGCCGCTCACACAGTACGCAAGCCCAAATAGAAAATGCTTGCAGCCAGGTATCAAACGTCCTGGGTAGCCTAGCAAAGGATTTCCCCTCCCTGGGGCCCCTCTCGGCCAGGTCTGTTTGCCTAGACATAGGGAGAAGGGAAAACAACTCTATAAATTCCCTCCTCCAGATCTTTTCCTTTACATCCTGTGGAAGGTGTGCACCTAAATTATCCAACGAGCAGAGGACTATAGGCCTCATGGCTGCGTCGGTAACCCCCACAGTGTTATTCCCAACTGCTGCTATTGCGCTGCCTACCGGCTCGGGCACGCGCAAGCTAGCTAGCGCCTCGCTCGCGCTCGCTGGCGCCACTACCGCTGCTGGCTGGGACCATGCACCCTTTGCTAGCCCCCCTATCCAAGCTCCCATTTCGCGCTCGCTAACTGCAATGTTATGCGCAGCTAATAGAGTCCTTAATGACCCAATAAAACCACCCTTGTCTGCTGCGCAGCTCAATTCTGAGCGCTCACCTGCTTCTGGAAGCTTTGGAGTAGATACGGCCAACGGAGTATCCCCGCGTCTCTCCTGACGCTCCGGGGACTCTGACCGTCTGGCCCTCCGCAGGCTTCTCCTCTCAGATCCAGTGCAAGCACAGCTGCACCGACAAGATCTTCTGCTTCTAGACCTGGATCTCCTTCTGGATCTGTGGGTACAAGAAGAACAGTCACTAGCTCTCCGCGACCTGCATGCCCGCGCCCATACCGCCCTTTCCTCGTCTGAGGAAGGGTCCTGGTCAGCTAAGCTTGCGCGGCTGGAGTAGGCTAGCACTGCCTCCGCCGCCCCCTGTAGGGGGTCCCCTGAGACTTCCTCGGGCGTTGGAATATCCAGCTGTTGGTCAGTCTTAGACCCTTTGCGCTGTGGCCTAACCGTATCGCCCTCAGTCTCTACTCTTAGCGGTGTGTGCGTAAATAGCAGCGGACTGTACCTGCTCGTAGCCTTCTTAGCTCGAGTGGGGCGTCCTAGCCTCGCCACTGCCGCTGTCACAGGCATGTCATCAATCATGACCATGCTGTCTTGGCTATTCATCTCTCTGATGACCCCATCTCTTCTCTCTCTCGTCGTCGCCATGCTCCTCTCGCTGCCAGTTGGGCGTCCCTGTAAAGTACCAGAAGCACTGTTAATGAGGGAAACCCCAGGGACCGTCTGCTTGGCACCGTGAGGGCCTGTAGGAGCCTTTTTAGGACTCCCGGCTTTTCTCTTACCCCCTGCACCCCCCTTACAGGGTGTTAGAGGGGTGTTTCGCGACCTTTGTCGCCTGGGGGGTATGGGGTCCCGGCCGCCCTGACCTGTAACCCCCCCATCTCTGGTGTCTCTGCTACCTGATGGACGTGGGTCTGGCAGCCCTACAGTGGTGGGATGGGAAAAAATTTCCCTGGAGGCATCAGAATTGGCTAGGACACCAGCCACCGCAGGCTGTTCCTGTACAATGTGCTGAGCTCCAAGCGCAGAAGGCATTCGAGGTCCCAGCCTGCACCCACCTGACCCCTTGGCTTAAGGCACGGGTCCTAACCTCAGCCAGTAAGGCCTCTAAGCCTTCTGGATCCATAGTAAATGCTAACAGGGGAACAAACAGGGGGAACACCAAGCAGAAAACAGGCACACACAGACACAGGAACACACACAGACACAGCACACCACAGGGAGACAAGGACACACACACACACAAAAACGGAGGAGGAAAAGAAACACAAAAACGGACAAAGATAGCCTCAACAGTGATATCCCCTTATATGCTGGTAAGCTGGGGTGAAATCTCAGTAATTAAACCTTCCTACTTTTTTTTTTAGCTGCAGGACCTCAGACCTCCGTCCATCCAGTCGGGAGACCGCGCTGCTGTGTTCAATGGCGCGAAACGGGCTTCCGACACGCCCCCCGACGCTCCTGATTGGCTAATAGCCTCACAGGCTCCGCTGGGTCACGTGACGCTACAGGCTGACCCAGGGAGCCTGTGCAGCCTCCGCGTCATTCAGGTTTTACCCAAACCCACTACTAGATCTAATAAGGAGATGATGTTTAGAGTCCAAAATCGCCCTGGTTACAAAATCAGGTATAAGCTTTCTGAGGAATCAGCCTGTAAAGGTTTTCTTTCCATAATACTTAGAAATAGATGATAATAGAATTAAAAAAAGGGATTGGTAACTTACTTTATAGTTGCCTTACACTGTGTCATGGATGCCTTGCTTTCTCTTCCTCCAGCAATTTCTTATTTTCATCCATTTGTTTCATCAATGCAATCACAGAGTACATCCCGGGATATAATTTCCCGTTATGCAAGACATAATTATATTATGGATTATGTTGTATAGAGGAAGGCGGAGACATAGTAATGATGGAAATGCTGGAGTTGTGCAAACCAACTAGAACCTTTGTAACATGAAGAAGTGTGGATGGTTAACTATGGAAAGTGTTAGGTTGGAGTCAGGGTTGGGATATGCTGTTTTTAAATATTTGAAAGCCTTGAAAAGTTTGATTGGAGAATGGAGGTGAATTCCAGAGGAGGGATGAGTGGCATGATACATTTTTTCCTGATAGTTTGGAGCCTGTGGGTATATGCTTATCTAAACAATAAGCAGCAAGACAAATGAAGGAGTAGGAAAAAGGAAGATTAGAGGCACATTTGTAATATCTATCTACTCCTTCCCTGGCACATGCTCAGAAGGAAGTAGTTTCAAGGACAGTGGTGGGTTAAAGACCCCAAAGCAAAGTCCATCCTCTTTCACTGTAGCCAACTCCCCAGATTATAGCTATGTCTTGCCATGTCTTTGTTTCTTTTACAACCCTTATTGAAGCTCCACATATCTGCTAGTAAGGCTATTAAAAAAAAAAAAACATTGACGTGCTGCCTATAATTTTCTTCACAGCTTGTTTAAACAAATACATGCAACCATGTTACCCTGTCCTTTTGGATGACATTTTTTGACTTAGAACCTACCATATATAAGTTATCAGCAAAGCATGATGCATTTCTTATTTTGAACAAAATACCTCTGCATCCAACAACCGCAATCTTGTTTCATTTTTTGTGATCATTTCAAACAACTTTTCTACAAACTTTAAATAGTTCTTATATATCTGGTCAGGAAAATACAAAAACTAAACATTGTACTGTAGTGTTTCTAAACGTAAACCAATATAAGAAAAGGGCTACCCTCATTAAAAAAAAAAGTGTAATGCATTATGGTGTAAGTGTGTGCAGTGTATAAAGTTATAATGAATGTTTCAACATAAGTATTGCCAACTTATAACTTGAGCTTAAAACTATTGTTAATTCTAATTAGATCAACTCTGAAACGGTAATATGAAATCCATTATATAATGTTGTCCAATAGGGTAAGTTTGACATATTTTTTCTGTTTTAACTGTTTTTAACATTTCATTTTTTTTGTTTAAAAGGTGCATTTCATTGACCTACGAGAAGCCCTGGCTTAAAGATCACAAAAAGGTAAGATAATATTTATTTGGTTAATTTCAGATTTGGCTAATTGCTTTTCTCACCTTTGTGTACTAGTGAAGTATTCTGAAAAAAAAGAAAAGTAAACTCAATGAGAACTGAAACTGTGCAAACAATATTCACGAAGTAGGTCAAGTGAACAAGTCAAGTGCTGCTTATCTGCAACGTTTCTATGTTTTTTAAGTTAATGTGATTTGCATGTTAGATTTATGTATCATTGGATTTTCTAAAGTTAAAAAAAACTGTAGTAGACTATGATTGTATGAATGTTATCACCTGCACGACTTAAACACACTTCACAGATTGATGTTCATATTATATGTAGAGGGAAATAACCTTTTAAACTAGGTTATAGCTTAATGAATAACTCAACGTATACCAATTTCATTAGGAATATACTTATACATATGTAAATGTTTTTCTGCTACTGACTCCAAAATTTCAGATGCCTCTTCCTAAAAATTCCAAACTGCATAACTTTGTTTCATTACTTATACTCAAAAAATATTGAATATATAAACATATTGCTTAGACCAGAGGTTCCCAAATTGTTGTCCAAGGAACATCAGTGCTCCTCGATCCTCAATCAGTTCGGGAACCTGTCATCTTAAAAACTTATGTTCCAATTTGATATATTAACAGCTTAAAATGACATGGGACACAAGACCATGTTTACAGCATTACAATGGTCGTATTTTTTTATTAAACCCTATTTAAAGGGACTGTGTCACACCAGCAGGTGGTTGATTTAATTTTAAAAGACGTCTATTAAGTATACTAGCAGATTTTCTCTATAGTAATCTTTTCTGAAATACATCAAATTATTTTTGCAATTCTGCTTGGTAAGGGTGGGATAGGGGACTAACTGACAGATAATATTGCAGCTCTTTATTTTGGTCACTACAGAGACAGATACGCCGATTGGGATCCTAATTAACACATCAAAGTAGCAAATTAATATGCGTGAGCTGCTAATGTAAATATAAATACAGTAAAAAAAAAAATTCAGGATTGATTCACTTTAGTAAAAAATAAATAACACAACACGTAGCAATTTGTATGCTGTTTAAAAATAACTCTCTGTACATAGAAAGTATGCAGCACTGTATATCTCATTGGCAGATAGCTGTATTACTGCTCATTGGCTGACACAGACAAGCCTCACAGAGCAATTAAATATTTATTTATTTTCAAATACTGTTTATTGGTTTTAAATAATACATGAAAACCTGTGCCTTCAGCATCAATTTAAAATAATAAGAACATAGACCATTACAGTGTTCTACACTAATACAAGGAAAGGGCAGAACTATGAGTATCTTATTCATTCTGTAACATAGCTCACTGAAATATAGAAATATTAGCGGTCCAGTATAATTTACGGTTAGCTATTTAAGTAGATGGATGACATCACTGGCATATGTTCTAGGTTGTTAAAATAAATCCCTTTGGTGACAACAGGTATCATATAAACCACAATATACACAGTGAGTATTTATATACTGAGAGGTGCTAGGTATATTTGTGTTGCAACTACAACTACTAGTGGCTGTTTTCTCTGTGGCCTTATGAGAGTATGAAGATTATATAATTGACCACTTAAATAACAATTGGTACTAGATTCATAATAAGACCACATTGGACAAACTCTGGTGTACTAACTCTTCTATTTAATTTGTTACGATATGTGTGTTGTAGTAATCTGAAGTTAAATATCTGAATATATTAAAGTGCTGTACATTAAAGTGCATGTATGATAAATATAAATGCTAAATAAAGGGACGCTTGGATATCAGCTACGTGGTAATCCTTTCTAATTGTAGAACCTTCTTTCAAAATATTATTCTTGGTGCTCTTGCTTTCTTTTGAGATTAAGCAATTGGCTTTTGGAAGATACTGTTAAAAATGATTTTTAAAAAGTTATATATTCAAACTATGCTAGTCTGAAGAACAACACTTGGAAAATGTGAAATGTTTTTGGAATGAAAACTAAAATAATACTACCTCAAATATATTACCTTTTATATGAAATTATGCTGCCGTGGTTTCTATATGTTTGGTTTCTGCTAATAATTTTTTTTGTAGTGGGAGGGGAATTTGACTGAACAGGAAGTTCTAGCTACACAATTGGGATATGGCATCTAAAAGTGGAAGTTCATTAGTTTACAAGACATGCCGTATTAGAATTAATAGAACTAAATGACAAAAATGGATGCCTGTGGAAAGAATCACTTGGTATAAATGACAGAAATGTAAAGATGATGTTCACTTACTTCTAAAATCATTTGTTCCATTATCAAGTTTAGCTATGCAAAGGACCACAGCGTTCATTTATATATTTGCTATACTGTTTATACAATATCATGAAACATCAAAACGCCAATTCATCACTTTTCATAGACAAATAAGACACAGGGCGTATTTACTAAAAGGACTCGCAATGAGCCGCATGATATAGGGGTCAGGCATGTGCAGCACTGTCTGTCGGTGCTATATTGGTTGTCGAAGCTGCTTTGTTTGTCGGGTTTATTGTTATAAATCATGATTAACAAATTGACAAACTAATACCATGCCTGTGCATCGTCAATTACGCTACATATTAGCAATATATTTATATCACATTAATACACCACACTAGCTGTATGCGCTTGGGTACCAATGGGGTCCTTATGGAATCCCATGTCACCTAACATTAAATGCATACCTAATTTTCCTTGATTATGATTGCATCTGATAGAGGATAATCAATATTGTATAATAAACATTTTTTTTGCATGAAAGAATACCAAAATAAACATGAACAAATTAACCCCGTTTGTTAAATCTCTTGAGTTTGCAAGCAGTAGCTGAAAATGTCTGCTATAATCAGCATAAAGTACATATTTTAGTTTTACACAATCACAGGCAGTTATACATTTCTAATATAATGTAATAATCAGTGATGGCAGTTTGTGCAGGAAGGAATCATGGGATGTGTAGTGCCCCTTTCAGACGGTAACAGGAAGAGTCAGCCACTGATCTGCTGCTGGCTTGAAGGTTAGTAAAGGGTTAAAATCTGTATATGAATGCAGTATGAGTTAGATTAGAAAAAGGTAAAAACAGGGAAACTTACACATGCCTTTAACACCTGACCACAGAGGGCCCATTTATTATTTATTTTAACTCTTATTTTATTTTTATGTAAATTAATTATTTTATTATTTTATTTTTATTTATCAGGTTATGTGTTAGGGACTATGGGGACCCTTGTGGACGTCCATGCGGGTCTATAGGGACCCCCTTGGTAATGGGCTAATGTTAGGTGCCATGGGAAATCATAAGGACCCATAGGGTCCTTAAATAGTTTACTACCTGATATGCTTATATTCAGCATTGCAGGTTTCAATCCTTGTACATAGCAGTATATTTTTTATTTATATAAAATTATATTTTCCTATTAATATACAACATACTTCTACAGTGCCTTGCAAAAGTATTCACCCCCCTTGACTTTTTACCTATTTTGTTACATTACAGCCTTAAATTCAATGTTTTGTTAATCTGAATTGTATGTGATGGATCTGAACACAATAGTCTAAGATGGTGAAGTGAAATTAGAAAAATATATACATAAAACTATTTTTTAGAAATAGAAAGCAGAAACTTGGCATGTGCGTATGTATTCACCCCCTTTGTTATGAAGCCCATAAAAAGTTCTGGTGCAACCAATTACCTTCCGAAGTCACATAATTAGGGAAATGATGTCCACCTGTGTGCAATCTAAGTGTCACATAATCTGTCATTACATATACACACCTTTTTTGAAAGGCCCCAGAGGCTGCAACACCTAAGTAAGAGGCACCACTAACCAAACACTGCAATGAAGACCAAGGAACTCTCCAAACAAGTAAGCGACATGTTGTTGAGAAGTACAAGTCAGGGTTAGGTTATAAAATATCCAAATCTTTGATCATAACCAATTGGCAAGAACATGGCACAACAGCAAACCTGCCAAGAGGCGGCTGCCCACCAAAACTCACGGACCGGGCAAGGAGGGCATTAATCAGAGAGGCAGCACAGAGACCTAAGGTAACCCTGGAGGAGCTGCAGAGTTCCACAGCAGAGACTGGAGTATCTGTACATAGGACGACAATAAGCTGTACGCTCCATAAAGTTGGGTTTTATGGCAGAGTGGCCAGAAGAAAGCCATTACTTTCAGCAAAAAACAAAATGGCACGTTTTGAGTTTGCGAAAAGGCATGTGGGAGACTCCCAAAATGTATGGAGGAAGGTGCTGGTCTGGTGAGACTAAAATTGAACTTTTCGGCAATCAGAGAAAATGCTATGTCTGACGCAAACTCAAGACATCACATCACCCAAAGAACACCATCCCCACAGTGAAACATGGTGGTGGCAGCATCATGCTGTGGGGATGTTTTTCAGCAGCCGGGACTGGGAAACTGGTCAGGGTTGAGGGAAAGATGGAAGGTGCTAAATACAGGGATATTCTTGAGCCAAATCTGTACCACTCTGCGTGATTTGAGGCTAAGATGGAGGTTCACCTTCCAGCAGGACAATGACCCCAAATACACTGCTAAAGCAATAATTGAGTGGTTTAAGGGGAAACATGTAAATGTGTTGGAATGGCCTAGTCAAAACCCAGACCTCAATCCAACAGAAAATCTGTGGTAAGACTTAAAGATTGCTGTTCACAAGTGCAAACAATCCAAATTGAAGGAGCTGGAGCAGTTTTGCAAGGATGAATGGGCAAAAAATCCCAGTGGTCAGATGTGGCAAGCTCATAGAGACTTATCCAAAGCGACTTGAGCTCTACAAAGTATTGACTTTAGGGGGGTGAATAGTTATGCACATTGACTTTTTTCTGTTATTTTGTCCTATTTGTTGTTTGCTTCACAAAAACAAAAAAAAATCATCTAAAATGTGTGGGCATGTTCTGTAAATTAAATGATGCAAATCCTCAAACAATCCATGTTAATTCCAGGTTGTGACGCAACAAAGCACAAAAAATGCCAAGGGGGGTGAATACTTGCTTCAGTTCAGTTCAGACATTGGTGAACAGAATCGTAGCTAATGAACAGTAGAACAGAGAAAATTCTACCAACCTTTGCAATAAAATTCACTGCAAACCATGGGCCTCATTCTATTAACGGCCGTAGGAGATGCGTGGCCGCAAGGACCGGCCGCAGGCTATGTGCCTATTCTATTCCCTTGTGGCCGAATGCTACGTAAAACCCTCTCGTCAAGGTCGCAATTAGCTAAAACTGAGTCGCAGCTTACTTGCACCAAAAAGGTCCCAATTAAGCACATAATAAAGCCATCCTGCACGTTGATGAGACGTTAAAATGATTGGAGGTGTTAGCATTCATAGCACAACATTCCCCTACACTCAAATCTGAAAATAATTTTTTGTGTAATTCATGTAAAATGTCAGTGTACAAAGTCCCAGGGGCTTGGAGCACCTCAGACCAGCAAAGGCTGCGGGATTAGCCTCCGTCAAGTTCGTAAATGGGTAAAATAGACCCACGGGTCGTAAAGGGCTTACTTACAAGTCGTAGCATAGAAAAGCCATCCTGTACTTTTATTAAAAGTGAAAGTGATGTTTGGTCTTAGAATTAATAGCTCAACATTTCCCTACTCTCAAATCTGCAAATAAAGAAATGTAACTTCATGTTCAATCTTCGTGTTCTATCTATCATGCAAGCCCGCACGGGCTTTAATAACGATCTACGGGCTTGATCATTGAAGTCCGTGGACTTGGACGGATTTTAAAATCAAAGTACAATTTGCGGCCGTTTGCATGATGTGCGGCCGGCCGTAAAGGGGATTTCCTTACGGCGCCGTCCATTTGAATAGCAGGGTAGCAGTAGCTCTACACTCGGCCTTTAGATGGCCGCATGGAATCGCAGCTTTGCGGCCATTTTACGGCCGTTAATAGAAAGAGGCCCCATATCTGTAACGAGGAGACAGCGAGACATAACTAAATAAAGAGGTAATTTGGTTGACATAATAGAATGTACTGTGTATGAAAGGGGATGTTACATTTGGCAAACCAACCAAAAATTATACTTGAGGATGAATCTGCACAGACTTTTCTTCAAAAAGCACAATGAAGACAGAAACTGTAACCCAGTTGGGCACCATTTCGCCAAAAAGAATCACTCCATCTAAAACCTGAAAATCAAAATACTCAGAGGGAATTTCAAAACTATCCAAGAGCAAAAAACTTTCAAATTGAAAATCAAGATACTGGATATTGATTTAGGATTTATATCCCGCTATTTAAATGCTTTATGATCCAGACACTTTCCACATGCCCCCCTGTTCTATTGCTGTTTTTCAAATTGTGAGGACATTTATGCCTCTAAATTATGGCTCTGCTGGGATCTTATCTAAAACCTGATCTACAGACTCACATTCTGACCTATCAGGATATTAATGTCCCTCTAATCTCTGCCCAGTCAATTTTTTTTTTTCTTTCTTTATCTCCACTTTTTTACTTATTTTTATATTTCTAATCAGTATTGCTCCTGACTTGATAAAGATAGGTTCATCTCTCAAAAGCCTGTTACTATAATTATAAATACATTTGTCCAATAAAAAATGTATCACTATATACTGCAATACTATGATTATTCAGTTGGAGAAATCCTTGTTTTTTCAGTTATACCAGATTTAAGATTTTTTCTGTCCATATAACTGTAAAAGAAACAACACTTTTAGGCAATACTTTTAAATGTTCTGAATGTTACTTTAGTCATTAAAAGGTACCTCAGCAAAATTTAGCCAATTTTTTCTTTTTAATTTTGCGTACAGTGCAAAGAATTTTATTTCTTGCTCCTTTTTACAGTTTCTGTAACTGTTGAATATTTTTGTTAAAATAAAGTGTTGGCTGGTAAAACATTTGGATAAAGAACTGGACGAACAGCAATAAGCTTAAGTGTACTTTATGATACCATTACAAGAAAAAAATATTTTACTGTACAGTGTTTGGGGGATATATTAGAAAGTGGCAAAGAACAATGTTTTAATATATATCTTGTGATTCTGCAAATATACACTTTAATGGTCTTAAATATGTCATTAGGACTCTGGAAATTGGTGGTCTTGCTCTCTAACCTTATATATATATATATATATATATATATATATATATATATATATATATATATATATTTGTTCCTTGGATGCGTGTAAAAAGATGACTCATTTCATCTTTTTATTTCCCACCTGACTTGTAAATTTCTTTTTTCTTTCCAAAAGTTTTTGTTAAGTGAGGGGAAATAACGTGAACCTGGATAAAAAGCAAGATATCATAAAAACTTTCACTGCATATTATAAAAAAATACAGTACAGTTACAATTCTGACAGAACATTGTTATATCTTTACAACTGTACAATGAAAAAATATTAACATTTGAAAACTTTGACTAACGTTAACGTCTGACTAAGAGCATAATTTAGAGCATAATAGTAAAAGGGAAAGCATGACAAAAATCTTAAGTTAATATTTTTTTAGAGAAAACAATTGAGGACTTCTGGGCCGGTGAGGATGTAAATTTTAGTCAGGTCCAATTATTTAACAAATCAGTCTAACCTCCCTATGTTTACTCCTCCCCACCCTCATGATCCGGCTCTCAGGATGTGATGTAACAAAGACAAAAAGTGTTCCCCTACTCAAACAAAGTCTTCACAAATTCTGAGTTTTCCATATAAATATTTATGTCCATGGCTTAAAGAGGTGCTAATTTACATATTTCACAAACAAGTGCCTTTTTTAACTACAATGGTCCTTTTAAACAGCCACTGCTGTCAGTTTTTTTCTATGTTCTTCTCAATAACTAAACTTGCAATCCAGCCCTACTCAGTTAGCCATTATAATGTATCATCTCCACCAAAAATATTAACAACTATATTGGCCATTTAAATGAACCCTGAAATTCCTTATTTACACCAAACTCCTGTGATGATCTTGTGTAAATACCAACAAGATATATATATATATATTTTCCAATAAGTTTTATTAAAAGGCATATTATAGTACAATATAGTAATTAACACATTTTTGTTAGTTGTATTACATTAACTCCAACAATAAATTTTTTAAGCTTTTTGCCATTGCTAGTTGTCACGATCTGCTACTCCAATTGAACTTTATAAGAACCTCGTTCAAACCTATCCAGCAGAACCGTGCGGTCCTTGTACACCTCTGATAGCAGAAAATGGACCAAACACAGAAACCACAGACCAGGATCTCAGGAACACCATATAATCCCTTAGAATTAGGATTAATGCACAGAATGACACCAACACCTTGTTTATGTAAGTACAGACACAACTGCCATACCTTTATTAATTTTCACATTTTATACAATTTTCTGGCACACAGGCTGGCCAATCACAGTAAGCCCATCCCTAAATAATAGGTTGCCCCTGCTTACTGGGAAACCTTATACATCTGATGAGGTCAGGCCTTAATCTTATCCTGGTGATTTTATTTAGGTGGGGCTGAGTGAGTTATCACCAGATAACAACAATGTAACATAATAGGCTGCCCCTACTTACTGGGAAACCCTGCATATCTGATGAGCTCAGGCTCCTAATCTCATCCTAGTGATTGTATTAACAATAACCATTTGCTGTAATCTTGAATTGTGTGTACAAGGATTATCTATGAGACTACAGTCTTGAGCGTTTGCCCAATGCAATAGCCTGCAGAATATCTAAAATGTTTTTTTACAACAATTCATGAAACGTAATACATAAACCAACAACAGTGTAATCATATTTTAACCATAAGCACTAAGAAATACATAACCATAATAATAAAAACAGGGTAACTCTGGCCAGTCAGGCCCAGGCCCATAGTGTAAAACAGTCCAGTCAGGCCCTGGGCATGACACTATTTAGTTAACAAATCTTTGTGCTGTAATTCTGTACACTTGCCATCTAACATCTTACTGTTTTATATCCATGCTAATCATTTGGACATCCCACATACTCAGGTCCTCAATGGTTCTCTAGCTGGATAGAAGCAGACCAAAGCAATCAGCAAGATTGGGATACCACTAAAGATGTGGGCAGCGGGGTAATCTCTAGGTGGCGTCGCTGTCGAGTGATGTCACATGCCAGAGACCCGCAGCACCACACTTAGTTGGTTGAAGAGCTGGTGAGAGTCTAGGCACAGCAGTCTGGACCGGATCACTATCTAGTAAGCACAGGGTGATACATAGCTAGGGTCATATGATTTAGGTAACCAGAAATGTGGGTAGTAGCTGTTAAAAGGTTGAAGACCCCTGATCTAGAGGAAACTTAAATCTTCACAAAGGATAAATGGTAGCTAAAACCGGGACGTATGGAAAGCTTATTACTCAAAGACATGGAAGGAAAGCTTATTAGTCTACAATAATACACCATCCTGAAAGAGCAGCAGCTGTAAGAAGCAACTTGGGAAATGGATCTCCAAATTAAAGAATCATTTTAAAGACTTTTTAAATTACTTTGTTATCACAGTTGGTTATTTAAAAGACCATAAAGAATGAAGACCAAAATGGTCTTTTAATTGATCACCAAAACAAAAGAGGAACAAGTTCCTCTTACAATAGATCAGTATCAAGATTTACTGCGAGTAATTAGAAAATCACAAAGATTTGCCGAACAGGGATATAAATAATGTTTGACATTCTCCATTTAAATAAACTAGAAATTGCATGCCATTTTGTTCTGATTAGATGCTGAAAGCTTGAGGGGAATGAATCTGATATATTGTAACTCCCACCAGACATACACGCAATCAAACTCCAGAGTGTTTATTTACAGAAGACATAATAATTCAAATAAGAACCGTGCAGAAACCACAAGTGGGCTAGGCAAGAAAGGTTTAGAGATTGTTGTGAAGTGCAGATGTTAAACAACTGTAAGCGAGATTTTGTTTATACAGTAGTTTTAAACTGTCATAAGGATCTGGCATGGTTTTTATCACAAATATTCACTTTTCTTTTTGTTCTTTGACTGTATTCAAAAAAATGGATATTCGGCAGCAAATAGTACAATGAATAATAAACTAATTCTCTATACAACTTTTTTTTTAAAGATAGATTAATTTAGGCAAACATGGGCGCTCTTGCCAAGGCCAAGTTTGTCATGTTTATTTTATTTAGTTTTTCTCTGCCTTCTTACTTTAGAGCTATAAGTAACAAGAACCTTTCTGCTTATAAAGAATGTTTTCTTTATTAGTGATTGAAGGGTGTTGGAAATACAAACGTCTAAGCATCTGTATATAATAGAGGGCTCCAGTGGAGATGTTTTTCCATTTTTTTTCTGAAGTCAATTATTTTTACGTTCCAAAGAGTATATAGAAGTAGCATTAATATAAGCATTGGTTCTTTGATCAGTCTGCAATCCAAAGCAAGTAAATTATTGTTTTTGGAATGAGGGTTTTGCCAGCTATCAGTTTAACAGATGTATATGAACAGTTTAGGGAGTATTTGGAGGTGACAAGTTTTTGGAGTGTTATTAAAAGGACACAGAAAGGGTCTCCTGACTTGTATTGAATTGAACAAGAGCTTGCAATCTTGTTTACTTAATGCAAGCTACCCAAATAGCTTGTGATCTGTTTTTGTACCTAAACTTAAGATTTGAGATAGAGAAAGGGCAAAGTATGAGCTGCAAGTGGGGAGTGGGGGCACATAAATCTAAATGGCCTAGGGCAGCATAAAACCTAAATACACCCATGGAAAAGATTTTACCGTATTGTACAGAATATTTATACTTCTAATTTTCTAAGGAGTTACATTTTAGCTGTGCTTATATTTATATGATATAATTGTTTACTATTTTGATGACAGTACAATGCAATAAAATTGATAGATGTAAGTTCGCGAGTTTTCAACCGTGTGTTTGTGTCTTGGAAACAAGCACTATGTACATTTGATTATAAACTCAAAAACAGGGCCCTCCATTCTTTATAAGTTGTTAAGTTTGTTTTTTTCCATGTACTAAACCACTGTACAGCGCTAGGGAATATGTTGGCGCAATATAAATAATAATAATAATAATAGATCACTGTACAATAAAACAAATGTTTGAAAACATTGAGTCTGATTAAAGTATAATTAAATGCATTCCCTAGGCAAAATATTTTGGGATGTTTTGTTTTATATAAATGTTTTAACTATGTTAATCATTGTTTTTTTTTTTAATCCTCAGAGTAATTGTCATATAAAATGTACAGTGTCAACTTCTGGAACCTCGCACTTTCTTCTTATTCTCTGTCATGTAGGTTGCAGTTTCACAGCTAAGATCTAAGGTCACACTAGAGCGGAGGGGTTCATACTACCAGTGCAATGCTGCTGGAGTGACTCAGTCCCGATATATCAGGGAGTTCTACCCTGAATTGCCTGGTATTTCAGGGCTGGATCACTATTTTGTGTGAGACCAGACTGATATACTACAGGATATTTCTCCCTGTGAAGAGCACAAGTGAGGTAAAAGAGGCTGCTCTCAGAGGGCCTCATTCAATTGCGATTTGGCCAATTGAATAGAGCTCTATATAAGCACACAGCATATTTTTTTTCCAGAAGTTTTTAGTTCGTGATCTTCTATCCAAAAGCAAGGTCTTCACTAACTAAAAACTTCTGTAAAAAAAATATGCTCTGTACTTATATAGAGCCCTATTCAATTGGCCAAATCGCAATTGAATGAGGCCCAGAGGAGGTAACCCATAGGACAAACCTACTTAGGTATTGTTCTTTCTCAGATGATTACCTCTAGTCTTTTTGCTAAGCATTGGAAATTGTGTGGTGTTAATTTAAAGCAGATCCAATTATCTAACAAAGTCTCATCACTTCTCTTGGTTCCCTCCCTATTGATAGATAAAAAGCATACACTCCATGCATTACACAGCTGCATATTTCATAAACCCATTTTTGGTTAAACTGCTACACTGAGGAAATGAACACTACAGGATATAAACCAATGTAAATGCACTTTCAAAAAGAGGTGAACTTTGCAGGAATACATTTCAAATCAAGTGTAATATTCTGTTATTATTTATGTCAAAATTTAAGGAGATATTTTAGCATGTATTCATTGGATATTCCTAAGTGATTTTATTGAAATGACGTCCACAGTGATACCACTATCTCTTAATTTGTAGTAAGTTCAATTGAGAATGCTCTTCTATCGGTATTGTTAATATGCAGTTGAATCTACAATGCATTTAATTGTGAGTAATAATAAACATTTTATGAACTTATTTATTATTGGAATATGTCAGTCATTTGCAGCTGATTTCTTACTTGCCTTATTAGGATAGAAATCAGCAGTAGATGGTGAATATTTTACCATAGACAAGAGTAGACAGAGTGTTTTATTGAGAACCTGAGGCTAATATTATATTTAGTACAATAGCTGCTTCGCAGGGGGTGATAAAAGAGAAATACCAACACTACCTTGAATAGCCCGATCACTAGGTTGTCTCACAGTCTGTTGCAGTGAATATATTCTATTTTTTATAGCAAAAAATAAATAAATTATAGGCAGGAAAGTAAAATCCAGCTTTGTACATCCACATGAAGCTTACATAACCAAGTACACAGAGGAGAGCAGCCAGATACAGAGTTTGACCTTTCTGGTAGAGACCAAAGGAAGTACTTGCTGCAGGATTGAATCACATGGTTGGGCAGGGTTTGACCTCACAGCTGAATTGGAGCACAAGGAGAGAGAGACTACATATCACAGGCTGCTTTGCAACACAGAAACTCTAGAGTTTGATACAAATGTTTCAGCCAACCTCTGTTTTCTCCTGATTGGCCAAAACAAATTATGAATTTTATGCTAATCTTAGCAGGGATTTTCAGGGGTGTCAACTAACAAAAGCGGCTGGTTGCAAACTGAAAAGATTTAGCAAACATCAGGGTGAGTTTGTACATGTTTATTTTCGTATTTTTTCATGCAAAAATTGTTTGCATATACTACTGATTCTCCTCTATCAAATGCATTCATAATCCAGGAAACTTAGATGTGTCTTTAATTTATTTATGTGTCCTCTGATGACACAGATTGCCAGTTTCCTACATGACATTGCTCCTTTAAAATTGGGAAAGGATTTATAGCAGTTCTGAACAGAAAATAACAAAACAGAACACACCCTTAGTAACAAATTGTGTTTAAGATAATGTGCAAAGTAAATTAATCAGTTTACACGCTTGTTGTGCCTCTTCTGGCAACAAACATATAGATGTCTGCAGAAGATATTATCTTACATTTTAATGCTTGAGTTGTGCTGTTATATTCCTTTTGTCTATGGCTTAAATATACACGTTCCTTCCTAATTCACTTCATGCAGGTTTACTGAAAACCAGAAAAAGTATTACTTTGTAAATAAAAAGTAGCATATGATGGTATTTCCCAGATACCTGACAGCTTGTGCCAGAAAACACAAAAAGTATTAAGGAGATAACATATATTTTAAGTGCCATAATAACACAAGCAATAGACTGCAATAGACTGCAGTTGTGTTTAAAATTAGGAAATAGAGTTAAAGGGTCAGTGTAAGCAATAGTCATGTTAAACCTATCTTTAGTTCAACCTTAATTAACATGAAAATTACACTTGCAAACAGCAGCAAATCATATGACAGATTAGCTGTCCTGTTGAGGCTTGAATAATGTTATTACAGTTTAAATCTGGGGAGGGGTACAAAAATGGTCGTAATTAGATATCAGTGTTTATAAATTATATTTGCTGTGTGCACGTGTAATTTGTTAATTGTAAACTAAAAATAAGTTAAACATAAAAAGTGAGTACACTAGCCCTTTAAACGTAATGAGACTTGGAACACAATTCATGCATTTGAAAGAGCATACTTTAAGTATTACAAAGCTGTTGGGTTTTTTTTGTCAACAAATATTACATTGACACAAACGAGGTTCCAAATAGAATATAATATATGGTTTTAGGTAATAACAAGTATAAAAGACTAGCAGCCTTATTAAATTGTGATTTGGCCAATTGAATAGGGCTCTAAATAAGCACAGAGCATATTTTTTACAGAAGTTTTTAGTTAGTGAACTTCTATCCAACTAAAAACTACTGTAATGTATATGCTCTGTGCTTATATACAGCCCCATTCAATTGCCCGGATCGCAATTTATTAAGGCTGTAGGTATGCCCATGGAGTAATTGTTCTGATCACCATTGTTATTCCCTGGGGTTTAAGCATGCCCAATCATTGTTCTACACATTGCTTGCAATGAAGACAATAGATTCAGCCATTATTGACAATTAGAGATTATTGTCAATAATGTCTGAAGAGTGTCATCAGGAGACGCTTGTTTGCATTTGAATATGGTAGAAACAATGTGGATTATCTCAACAATGATGCACTTAGAAACTTATGGTTAGTACAATGTTAGTTTATTATGCTCTTTAAGAATACCCTTTAAAATTATTTTATTTTAAAGCAAATTCCTCTCTCATGTATAGAGCATATACATTTATGCATGTAGGTCTCACTGGCAGACAAGTATTATTATTATCCTTTATTTGTAATGCTCCAACATATTCTGTAGCATTACACAGGGGTTAAGTACAAGGTAGAAACAATTTAAAAAACAGGGACAAACTTTTTGGGGTAGCCATTTCAATCTGTTGATTCTGCACTATGACCTTCATTATAAAACACTTTCTTTCAAATGCAACAAATAAATACTTTCTCCAATAAAGGACCACTGTAGATAAGGTAAAAAGGATGGGAAGTTTGTAATAAATTAACAACATTAGCAGCTGTGTAAGCCGTCCACATTAAATAATTGTATGTATTTTATAAGACACCACTTGTGACTGAAGGAAGCCATGTTTGTTTCTTTCACACTTCCTGCTGGCTGGGAGACTAAGTTTTTGTGTTCTCATTTTTATTATCTATCCAAGTGTGGAAGGAGGATGGAGGGGCATTTGTTAATTCATTGGTTGACTCAAGTCAAATTTCAGCACAGGACAACTCCCCCCTTCTTCCCATAGACCCATTAGAGGATACTTACAAGTATACTTGCAAGTCCTATTTGCCCTGCTCTGTAACCACTCCCTTGTGCCTTGAAAAGGAAGTATGACGATCATGGCAGAATCCATAGGCAGTCTTCTAAAATTACTATTTTGTCTTAAAATGCTTTTATGCTTCTGACTTACATAGCTGCTAATGATGTTAGTTTGATGCTTACATCAAATGTGGAGTTTTTGCTCATGTACTGTGTAGTTCTGTAATGACACGCTAAGCAGATGTGAGCTAAAGATAAGATGATAGGATTCTGCAAAAGCTAGAGGAATTGTATTATTATGGCACATTGTTAGTACAAAGAATTCAGTTTAGTGTATTCCTAAATCATCATTAAAAGAGGACAATGCGATACATGCTGTATATCTAAAATGCTAATGGGCATATGGAGAAGAGAAGAGAAACAGTAGGGAAGGTGCAAGGAAGCATAGAGAGGGGTTGGATTCAGTCTGGGGGAGATATGCAATGTTTTTTTAGGATCATGTGGACACGGAGCAGCATAATTGGGGGTCTAACTATGTTCATGGATGAAAAATTGGGCCCAGACTAGGCCATGCTTTTAGCATCCCTTTTCTTATAAATACTTTGTAATTTTTAGCTTTTTAAACAAGTTTTACCAGATGTTTAATTATATCTATAAAACATAGCAATGCCATTATGATTTATCTTTGTCCCTTTAAGCACAGGCTTCAATGTAATAATTTTATATGTATCATCCTGTGTATAATTTGTGTACCTGTAACTATGAACAACTTTCCTGCCCTGCAGGCCTCACTTACTTCACTGCTGAGTTATCCATTTTTTTCAAGCAAGTCAAAAAAGCAAGTTCTGTGGAATAAGAAAAAAGGAAAATAATGTTTCTGAGTTTATTTTTTGTCCCTTACCAGCTTTAGCCCAAACCCAGAGTTCATTCACCCTTAGATTATGGTATGATACAATTAGTGATTTGAATGACAATATGAGATTAATTATAATTAATACAATAGTTATTCTTTTGAGTTTAACATGAAAGTTCTCTGAAGACTGACACAGTTTGGTCTACTTATAAGAGTATGCAGACCCCAACTTTAAAGGGGCACTGCACAATGTTAGCAGTTGTGCAAGCCATGAGCATATAAGCATTTTTAAAGAAAAACTTAATTTTAGTAGACACTGCTAGTGTATGGAAGCTGCCATGACAGCAGTGCTTACAAATATTAGGGAGATGTCAAATGCTATAAGCCTATCCGAAATGAGCAATGAATCAACAAATCCACCTACTTCCCACCTTCCACTCAGAATAGATAATAACAATGATCAGAACACGCCCTGTAGACTCCAAATTAGAAGAAAGTGATGAGGATAAAAATATGGAATCCGTCAGCAGTGTATGCAGAAATAAAGATTTTTACATAAAAATGCTTTTATGCTCATAACGTTAATATTCATATAATAAAGTTAAAGTATGATATTCAATAGATAGATTTATAAAACAAAATACTACATTATTTCCAAGCTGTTGCTGCAGGACACTTGAAGTATAATCCTTTGGATAAACTCAGTACTTCAGCTAAGTAAAATAAAGCCAACTGATTTATCAGATTTATAAGGCAATCAGTTCTTTTATGTTGCTTTACAGGGGTTAAGTTTATTTCCTTGTAGAGCTCTGAGCAAGCCAGTTTCAACATGCAAGTCTACCTCTGCTGTAGTCTGATTTTATCGTACCATGTATGCCTAATTTTATTTTATTTGGCACTAATTTTTAGTGCTCCAGCGTTTAGAAACTCATTAAAATAATTTCACACATAGCTTTCCAACTCTTCCTACTGTTTACATTTAGCAAATAGACCTACTGCATCCTTTTTACTACAGGTATCAACAAGCATCACAGCAGTGTACTCAGCAATCCAGTGTTACTGACTAATCACTCTTCATTTTACTTTATGATGCATGGGTGTATATAAATGTTTTTCTCTGGGCAACCCATTAGATCTATGAAGTCATTATAATTTTCATGTACATAGCTTTCTAAGGACGTAGCTTATTCCATAGATACGACAAGTGAATCCCATAACTAATATAGATCAGAAGTTCAATCTTTATTGAGCATATTGTAGTTACTAGAGCGCATAATGGAGCCCATAAAATAATTTGCTATTCAATTGGTATCTTTTAGCTACTAGCAATCGGTTTGCAGTTTAGAAGCTCAAAATCCCTGCGGTTGTCAAAATCATATCTCCAACCCATCTAAGCCTTTGATCTTTCAAGGCCGTAAATGTTACAATCGCAAATCGCTATTCAATTGCTACAATTCCTCAAGCCCGCAATTGCCTGTCAATGGCAAATGTAGAAGAAAATCCTACGAGTACCAGATAGGACTCGCAAGGGGGTTAAACACCTGTTTGCAGCACTGTAAACGCAAATAAAAAAATCAATACTGCACTGTAAATGACAGGGAAAGCTATGAAATACATGAGAATTAATTGCACAACAGTCTCAAGCTCACAAATCTGCAATCAAAAATGTAATATTTTATGTTTTATTTCCGTGTTAGATCAATCTCGGTACCTTTTTTATGTCAGTGATATCTCCACATATATCTCTCACTGTTCACAATGCCATCATCACTCCCACCTCCCAGGCCCATTGTCTTGGAGACTACTGGATACTGCGCTCTTTTTCATTCCTCACATATAATCAATCACAAAATCTTGTCTTTTTCACCTAAAAAACATCTCCAAAATATGAAGGGCCATAACTTATGTTGTTATTTAATTGGCGTCTTTTTGCGGGCTCCGATCGGGTTATAGGCTCCGGCCTCCAATTCGTTGTGATGGTTAACATTGCAAGTAAATGCCCCTCCAAGCCTTTGAGCTTTCTCGGCCGCAAGAGTTCTGAACGCTAAAATCGCAAATCGCCATTTTTAGTTTACATGTTATATCGATCCCTGCAATCAATGTGTTAATACATATAATAATACTCGCATGTAATAGAATATCATATTTACGGTTTTAGCAATATTGCAATATTTCAGGAATGTCGGTCCGATCTTAACTTGTAATTGAAGCCCGTAGGACTTTGAAATCCAACCTCCATTTTTCATTGACGTAATAATGACGATCTGTGTTTCCATTGATTGTTTCTACCTTGGGAGTTTTGGCATTGTTTAATTGATCATGTTCAAGCTCTCAAATGCTACATGTGATGGTTTGCGAATTTCACTATCAGCCCCTAATTTGCAGTCTTATCTAATTGAAAAGCATCGTAACTCGATATCGCAGCGGGTCCGCAGACATACGGCTTACATCCCAGAAGTTACAGCCTCCGTATTGAATGGGGCTCTATGTCACTATCTTACACAAGAAACAACTAAAATTCGAATCCACTCTCTCGTCTTTTCTCGCCTCGACTACTGTAACTTTCTCTTTGCTGGCGTCCCCATTATCTGTCTCTCTCCATTCCAATCTATAATGAACGTATCTGCTAGACTCAATGTTCAGTGTCTGCAGCACGTCTGTGACAGCCACTCCACTGGCTTCCCATAGCCTCCAGAATAGTATTTAAAATCATTATCCTAAAGCCCTCAACAATAATGCACCCTCTTATATCTCTGCTCTTGTCTCTAAATACTCCCCCAACCTCCCTCTTCATTCTGCTAATGACCTTCTTCTTTCCTCCTCTCCTATCATCTCCTCTCACTCCCACCTTAAAGACTTTTCTTGTGCTGCCCCTATTCTTTGGAATTCCTTGCCCCGCACCTCCTGCCTCAAAACCTTCAAAACTTCACTAAAAAAAGCATATGTTTAAAGAAGCTTATCACCCTCAGCCTTAATATACACAACACATCTATTATCCTTATACCTAATTCTTCCACTTAGTTTGTAGTTTTGCAAATGTTCAGTCTTGCTATGTGCTTTAGGGAAAATATTGTGTTTGTTTGATTTTAAGCTCAAAGGCAGGGCCCTCCATTCTTTTGTATTGTGTTAATATTGTTATTGTTTTTGACTTGAACTTACCCTGTATATCGCTATGGAATATGTTGGCGCGTTACAAATAAAGCAATAATAATAATACAATTTTTGTATCACCTTACACCAGTGATGTCTAACTGCTGTCTAACAGACTGGATGTGGCCCACCAGCTGATTTCTGTGGTCCACTCACTGCCAGGATGAATCTCCTCACAAACTGTTTGGATACCATATATCATTTCCAAAATATTTAGCTATTTCATACAAAATATCTAAATAGGTTATAGGTTCG